>OX352302.1:33154473-33754473 GCA_947086415.1 Pammene aurita | reverse complement strand
TTTAAGAGTTGTACGTAGGAATGTATGTAAGAATAAAGGAAAAAAAGCTTTTTTTTATACCACGACGCTGGCAAACAAGCATACGACCCGCCTGATTGAAAGCAGTTATAAAGCCTATGGACGCCTGCAACCCCAGAAGATTCACATGCGCGTTGACTACCCTAAAAAAAACTTTACTATATCGGTGAAATGCAAATAAATACAAATTTTATATGAATTATCAACACAAGTGAATAAATAAATTACTACTAAGGGTTAATACTACCTATCAAATATCTTTAAAAGACCGGCCAAGTTTGTATCGGACCATGTATAATGTAGGGTTCCGTAGAAAGTAGTTTCTTGGAGATAACTCAAAAACGGATGAACCGATAATATGTGAAATAATTTTCGTAGAAAATTAAGTACTAAGCCTTCTTGGTATTTTTTCATATTTTTTAGACTTACGGATTAAAAGTTAGATGGGGGCTATTATATTTAGACTTTCGAAGCAATTATTTCTGAAAATATTGACTTAATAAAAAAGTTTTAAAAATACTCTATATATATGTATATATATATATATATATATATATATATACAGGGTGTTTGGTAACCGGATGCAAAGCCGAAAGTAGGAGATAGCCTAGGTCATGTAGAACATTTTTAGCCATACTTGTCTTAGACAAATGTTATTAGTTTTTTTTTAATTTAAATTTAAAAATTTGTCGGAGAAAACTGCAAAACTTCAGACTAAATCGATAATTAGTACTTTTTTTACTGCAGGTAGATTTTTTTTTGTTTTATTTCGTATTGTGCAATGTCTATCAAACACTAGAAAAGTGATTTCAAACATCTGTGTCTAAAGAAAACAAGTTGACAGCGATTTAAAATTTTAGTTACATGAAAATGTAAACGATTTAAGTGATTTCAAAGTACGAAAAAAAAAACTAAAATAGCCACGAATTTTCAAACCATTTTAAAAACATGCTTGGCTTTTACCCTTTTATTTAAGCTATCAAACACGACTGTAGCTACTGTATCCTTGAAAATAAGCCACCTAAACCAACTGGGTAGCTAAAATGTTTCACTCTACTTGTGATACTTGTGGTAGTTGTGGTGACGAATCTCATTATGATTTTACAATAAAACATTGGTTCTGAATACTAAGTTGGCGTTGACTTGACATTTGACTTGTTTTAAAAGGGTTAAGTGTACTGGACAAAACTACCACATGCAATTTTAACAAACAAAGGCTTGCGGCGGTGAGAGACAAAAGGGACTGATAGCGGCAGGCGGCGGGCGATAAGACAATCATGTCTCAAGCCATTTTATCTTTGAAAATAGGCTACCTGTACTAATAAGAGGGAATGTTTAGGGTAAATTAAAACAAAAGCATAAAAGATAAGTTATTTATTTTTACGATCAACACATTAAAATTACACATCATCGCTCGTTTTCAAAATGTGACCCGCCGTTTCGAATACAAGCACGAGCCCGTCTTCTTACTTCTGTGGTGGTTGTTCCGAATATCATTTCTTCCCTCATCCTTTCGAACGCCGCTTCTATCCTCTCCCTCAGCTCTTCTACGGTATTAATGACCTCTTGTGTGTAGACTAGCTCCTTAGCTCGGCCCCAAACGAAAAAATCCAATGGTGTCAAATCAGGTGACCGAGCGGGCCAAGGGATTCGTCCGCCTCTGCCGATCCAACCGTCCGGGAAACAGTTATCCAGATGCTCCCTTACAGCCAGAGAGTAATGGGCGGGACAACCGTCGTGTTGAAATGTCACTGCACCGGGCAGCTGGTCTTCGTCAATAAGCCTGGGCAAATCGTTTTGTAAAAATTCCAAATAATTTGCCCCATTTAAATTATTTGGCAAAAAATGTGGCCCAATAAGGACTCTGCCGATGATTCCAGCCCACACATTGACGGAAAACCTTCTTTGGAAGGACACTTGCTTTTTCCAATGTGGATTGTTGTTTTTGTCAGCCCATTGGTGTAGGTTATGGAAATTTGTGATCCCCTCCCGGGAAAATTTCGATTCATCGGTCCAAAGAATGCTTCGCAAAAAACGTCGGTCTTCGATATCCGCATTGAGTAAAAATCGGCAGAAGTCCACTCGGCGTGCAGGATCTCCTTCGTCCAAACCTTGAACTCCGATGCCGCGAAAAGGATATTTTCCCTCACGATTCATTGTGGCCCATACTTTCCATGTGGACAAGTTCAGATTACGAGCTACCACTCTGATGCTCGTATTCGGATCCTCTGCAAATGCCTGTAGAACGTCTTCCTCCACTTCAGGGCGATTACGTCCTGGATTCCCTCCATGTTGCACAGCAATACCATTCTCACGTAGCCTTCGGAATGAATTGTAAAACACTCTCACATTAGGCAATCTCCGGTTTGGAAAACGCTCTTGGTACATCCGTCGGGCCATCGCTCCATTACTGTCAGCTTTGCAGTACATGTAGATAATGTCGGCGTATTCTTCGTTCGTAAACTCCATGTTTACAATGAAGAAGTCGTAATTACACGTGAAGGAGCGCCTACGGCAGCTACAACTTGACACGGTAAATTGAGATGAGAGCGGGAAATTAAACCACAATGAACGTCTAATCGCAACTGAAGTTGTAACTAGACTAAATTACTAGTTTTTGCACAAATACTCATGTAGCTAATCAGTTTATCTTTGTCAATAAAGCACAAAACCGATCATCTTTGTTTAACGCCGCTCACCGCCTGCCGCTATCAGTCTCTTTTGTCTCTCACCGCCGCAAGCCTTTGTTTGTTAAAATTGCATGTGGTAGTTTTGTCCAGTACACTTAACCCTTTTAAAACAAGTCAAATGTCAAGTCAACGCCAACTTAGTATTCAGAACCAATGTTTTATTGTAAAATCATAATGAGATTCGTCACCACAACTACCACAAGTATCACAGGTAGAGTGAAACATTTTAGCTACCCAGTTGGTTTAGGTGGCTTATTTTCAAGGATACAGTAGCTACAGTCGTGTTTGATAGCTTAAATAAAAGGGTAAAAGCCAAGCATGTTTTTAAAATGGTTTGAAAATTCGTGGCTATTTTAGTTTTTTTTTTATCGTACTTTGAAATCACTTAAATCGTTTACATTTTCATGTAACTAAAATTTTAAATCGCTGTCAACTTGTTTTCTTTAGACACAGATGTTTGAAATCACTTTTCTAGTGTTTGATAGACATTGCACAATAAGAAATAAAACAAAAAAAAATCTACCTGCAGTAAAAAAAGTACTAATTATCGATTTAGTCTGAAGTTTTGCAGTTTTCTCCGACAAATCTTAAAATTTAAATTAAAAAAAAACTAATAACATTTGTCTAAGACAAGTATGGCTAAAAATGTTCTACATGACCTAGACTATCTCCTACTTTCGGCTTTGCATCCGGTTACCAAACACCCTGTATAGAGAGAGAGTATTTTTAAAACTTATATATATATAAGATATTTTTAAAGCCGTATCCTACAACATGTTCATATTTACAAAAAAAATATTTTTGACATTTAGTTTGGCACATGTATGTATGGAGTGCCTCACCTAAAAGATTTTTTTAGCAATTTAGCCAGAAAACTAAGTAGCGGCACATGAAACACACCTCTAGATAAAATTTCAGTAATATATGTTTTATAATAAAAATGGCTGTGACATACGGACGGACAGACGGACATTTTTCAAAAAACTTTTAAGGGTTCCGTTTTTACCATTTTGGCTATGGAACCCTAAGAAGTGTTTGCGCTGTGTTATATTTTAAAGATCTAAATTTAATGGGTTTACAGCTCTCATTTGTATGACGATTTCGTGCACAAATACCGCTCTTTACATGTGCATTTTTACTATTCGCAACTCGCAACAGGCTTAGTTTTGTTAATTTATCGTAATTAAGTGAATTTTTACGGTTAATATTTAAAATCGCAACAAAAAAATAACCATCTATTAAGCTCACTTGCACAGCAAAAAAAATCCAAAATACACATGAAAACACCGCTTTGATGTGTATTCAGTTTTTTTTGCTGTACTAGTCAGTATTTTTTAATTTTTTTCTGATATGCGGAATATTTTTAACCATATTTCGTAAATTCATAAATATTTTGCCGCTCACTGTAGGTACTTCAAATTCAAAATCTAGGTTTTCATTTTTTTACATAAAAATCTACTAATCGAGATCGTTATTACTTATCTTATTTAGTAGCATTCCTAAAAAATGTCACCGTAGTACTTAATTATTCAAATCACAAAACATCCACAAAAGGATTAGGTATGATTATTACAAATCTGCCCGCGCGCCTCTGAGTAAAGTCATATTCTTTGAACATTGTTGCGGTGCATCGCGGCGGATTTACGCACGATCGCAATGAGAAGGGTACGCGGGTGGCGCGGGTAGAGAGCGCCCAAACGCTCAAGGACACTCCGGCGACAATCGTCTTAAATGCTAAAACCTGAATACTCGTTAAAGTATACCTTTATAGCACTCCTAGCGTGATATTGGTAGTTTTCTCAACCGTAATTCAGCTCTTAAGCATTGAGCTGTTTAAATATCACTAACAACTATTATGCAGTTGTAGGATCACTATTGTGCCCTTATAAGATAAGTAATCTGTGTCTGATGGTTTCTGGGCCGCAGGTTCGGCGTCGGACAACTAATTTGGGTGCGACCTGGCAAACTAGAATAGAATAATAAATAACCTAATTTTCGAACGCTAAACTAAAGTGCCTACTTTTAGACAGATAATGGAGTTTTTGCAAGATTTTAGGGAAAATTTATCGACATCGGACTTCGGACTTAAACCGAAATTGACACTTATTGAAGGCTACGATGGATTTACTAGTCATACTAATATAAAATATTATAAATTCGAAAGTTGAATGGTTTAAAAATAACTAACACAATTTTATTTTTAGAGCCATAAATAGCCATAATGGCGTTCAAGATATTCAAGATATTGGGTGACTGTACATAACCATAGCTGGTATGAGGTTTATCCTTCTATGCTATGGTCCATTAGACTTCAAAGTCTGGGGCATGTAGTAAAGTTTGTGCCGAGAAACTTCACAACCTTATAGACAATCGGCACTCCGGCATCGCTTTATGGTAGGTATTCCACATGTACTCACGAAGCGTTTCGCTTCAACATTCCTTATGCGAACTGCCAACGAGTGGAACACCCTGTCCGAGTCTGTGTTTATGAGTACAATTTGGGTCTCTTCAAAGCGAAAGTAAATAGGTATCTCATAGGTAAGCGTGCTCCACTGTAGACCGCATTATCACTTAAATACCATCAGGTGAGATCGTGGTCAAACGTCTGCCTATCTATATATATATATATAAAAGAAGAAACTGACTGACTGACTGACTGACTGACTGACATATCAACGCACAGCCCAAACCGCTGGTTCTAGAGATTCCAAATTTGGCACGTAGGTTCCTTATAAGATCTAGGGATGCACTAAGAAACGATTTTTCAAAATTCACCCCCTAAGGGGGTAAAATGGGGGTCCAAAGTTTGTATGGCGAATCAAGATTTGTTAGACTATTTTATTCGAAGCTTCACAGGAGTATTCCTAACGATAAATGAGTAAACACGTGTTTCAGGTTTTTTGAAAATTCAACCCCTAAAAGGGGCAAATGTGGTCACAAAGTCTGAAAGTAACCATGGGTAATATCGTATCCTTTTTGAGTACTTGTAGTACGCGGGCGAAGCCGCGGGAAAAGGCTAGTCCTCTATAAAAAAAGTCTGCCTTAGTACTGAGCGGAGATCAGACGAGCCGTACGGAAATCAACCAATAGCATAATCTCACCTACACCTCAGTGGAAAAGTAGCCTATTGGTTGACTCACGCACATCTCTTCTCATCCCCGCTCTCAGTGGAAAGGCTACCTAAAACTCTTATAATACTTACATAGAATTACAGACAGCAATCGTGCCCTGCTGAGCCGAATAGCGTTATCACAAAAAAAGTAAATGCAAACTTATATCTTAAATTCTGTAGCTCAGAGTTCCATTTTCAAGATAATTTGATTTTGAAATAGGTAGCGCCATTCGGCTTAGCTTCTGCTAGGCCTAGCCAACGTGCCAATCGTTTACGCTCCGTAGCGAACGAAACGCAACAGTCACTGACGCACTAATAGGGAAGAGTGATAAAGAGATGACTACGCTACGCCACGGAGCGTTAACGATTGCCACGTTGGCTAAGCCCCCAGGGCAAAATGAAGAGTGGCAAAAAGGGTTCCTAATACTACCCCTTTTGCGTAAGCGAGCCAAGCGTATGTACGCGACGCGAGCGAGCGTAACTGTCGTTCTCTGTATTACATAAGTTTAATGCCATTAGTCCTTACTCATTACACATCGTTTTTGTTCGCAGGCGTGCTAGACGTAGGAACGCTAGCCGGCTCTATGGGCCGCCGTATGCGCTGGTCTCTAGCCGCGCACGACATTTGCTTCACCAACGCGATGCACGCAGCCTTCTTCGCGCTAGGGAAGTGTGTGCCGGTAGAACGAGGCGCCGGCGTCTACCAGGTACTATCGTCAACCTTATCACAAGCACTTAAGGTCTACAATGGCGGGTTTCTAGCCGCGCACAACATTTGCTTCACCAACGCGATGCACGCAGCCTTCTTCGCGCTAGGGAAGTGTGTGCCGGTGGAACGCGGCGCTGGCGTCTACCAGGAACTCTCGTCAACCTTATCACAAGTACTTAAGGTCTACAATGGCGGGTCTCTAGCCGCGCACGACATTTGCTTCACCAACGCGATGCACGCAGTCTTCTTCGCGCTAGGCATAGCCTAATTATACAGGTCAGTTAAATTTTTGACACCTCGTGACGTCAGTGACCACACTGACGTCATCAGGGAATGAAACGGTTCTCAAACTTTAAAAATAGGGAAATTATTTTATAGAGGTAATTACTGGACATGATATAATTGCTGGGTATATCTAAACGACACCGTAAACAAAAAACAAACATAAACGGTACCATAGACAAAACAAGACGAGGGTTCCAAAAGGGAAGATAGTTGTAACCAAGTATAGTACATTGAGTAACAGGAGAAATCACAAAAGTCTAAGATATTCTTTGACACGCTGGCGTCAAGGTCACTTTTGGCCACGTCACGTTTCGCATTAAAAATATGTTAAATTCACAACTTTTTCTCGATGCGCAAAATTTTTTCAATTTCAGGTTCTGCTAGAGAAGGAATTGACTAGTTTGTAGACGTTTTTATGGTTTAATTCGTCAATATACGTTGTTAAATTTTCAACTGACTTTCCTTCATCGGTAATTGGCATTGGCAAATTTTTACCGATTTCTGAAATTTTGGCCAACGGCGTGGATTTTGAAATCCATGGTGGCAGCGGCGGCGTAGGTCTCACGGCGCGGCGCACACGTCTACCGCAGATAGATGGGTCCTCTTTGAGCTCTTTGGCAACCTTACTCACCAGCAGGAACACAACACTATGAGTAGGTTCTAGTGCTATTAGGCTGTAGTTTTCTGTAAGGTGGAGGTACTTCCCCAGTCGGGCTCTGCTCCAGATTTGAGCGAGATGACATTCGCTGTGCTGTGCCCTACCACACATAGCGAGATGACATTCGCAGTACCCATACCTCTCTTTTGGACGTAGTTTAAGGACGTACCCGTGTCTGGACGTAGTTTAAGGACATACCAGGGCCAAACCATAAACCATAGACAATTTTCCGCACAGTATTGAATATTATCTACTTATGGTGTCCCTATGACGGAATTCATGGCCGGCCATAAACTGCTATAGTTTTGAAGGGGGTACACATTAGAGCAGAATTTAGCTATTCATAGACAAAAGCGAAAATTGGGCTATGGTAGCGGTAATTTGTCTATATTGTTGTAATACAAAAATTCAGCCTACCATAGACAAATTTCCGCTTTTGTCTATGAATAGCTCAATTCCGCGCTGAATTCCGCTCTAATGTGTGGTGCGCCTATGGGATATTCCTCATTAATGGTAATGGGTCAATCCAAAAATAATAATATATTTATCATTATTCTATGTAAGTACAATATTACCAACGTTTGATTTATTCCTATTACTTATAGTTTCCCCGTTATACAAAGTTAACGACATGCCGTTATACTGTTAAATTTGCGTATTGATTTCTACTAAACGGCTTAGTCGATTGAAAAAAGAAATTAAACTCATAAATATGTTAATAAAGATTACAATGTAATTCCATTATAATTACAACGTAACTTATAAAATATTTTAGCGTAATTCCACATTTAGTGCGTTGGTATGAAGTTTTACTCGCAGTTGCAGTATACCAATATTTATTACGAGCAACTATTATTAATTTATTATATAAGTACATCATATATTTATCAAATATTTGGGAATCTCAGACATAAATGAAACGGCGTGATAAGTTTAAAAGAAACAGAGATAATACAATATGGCCGTCTGTCAGTGTAATACTCGCCAAATCGTTGTATTGCCACATTGTAAAAAAAAAGTCCTCATAAAATTCCATGTCGTAAATTAATTGCTAACTAAAAGTATTATATTAAATTACCTAAAATGACATGAAGCTTATTTTAGGTATAAAATAATTAAAAAACACAAAATAAACTAAGTAACGGCACGCTAACATTTTTGAACATGAATAGTGTATTAATAAAACTCCCTGACTGAATTGAAGATGTCAACGAATGGCATCATTATGTGACGTAGGTGTGGTCTTTTCGGACGAGCTATCAAAAATTTAACTGACCTTTATAATTAGGCTATGGCGCTAGGGAAGTGTGTGCCGGTAGAACGAGGCGCCGGTGTCTACCAGGTACTCTCGTCAACCTTATCACAAGTATTTAAGGTCTATAATGGCGGGTTTCTAGCCGCGCACGACATTTGCTTCACCAACGCGATGCACGCAGCCTTCTTCGCGCTAGAAAAGTGTGTGCCAGTAGAACGAGGCGCCGGCGTCTACCAGGTTACTATCATTTATTTCATTTCATTTATTTATTTATTAACCAACTTATATCGTCAACCTTATCACAAGTACTTAAGGTCTACAATTGCATGGAAAGCGGGCTCTATGGACCGTCATATGCGCTGGTCTCTAACGACGAACGACATTTACTTCACCAACGCTTTTTACGCTGCCTTCTTCGCTCTAGGGAAGTGTGTACCGGTACAGCGAGGAGCAGGAGTCTACCAGGTACAATAATGAATCTTACTGCAACTACTTAAGGTCTACAATGGCTGGTCTCAAGTTAAGTTCCACACATCTAGGGAATCTGTAGACGGACGATCAATACGAACATGCAGTCGAAGCGCTACAAAGCGCCTTCGCTCCACCAATAATGAAAAGAGATCACTTCTTATAGAAATGTCCTTAAGAGTCCGGTAACGATTTGAAGACGAAAATCGCTAATAATTAAATTACGCACATGAATCGCATTTGATAAGATAGGTTGAAGTCTTGTTATTGTAAAACAGTTCTTTGGGTCTATATGTTTTAATATTTTATACCCTAAAACTGAATTCTTACAGAGCTTGTTTTGTGAGGACGTTGATTCGTGCAATCTTGTCGCTTGATTATTATTATTAATTATTATTGTTTATGGTCTCTAATATATTTTATATTACCTGAATAGAGCATGATATACAGTTAATTTCTGTATTTATATTTTTGTGAAATACTTTAATATCTTCCCATAAATATCACCTAAACTTCGGCAATTTTACATAAAGTTGCTCTAGCTAAACATACTCTCAATTAAAAAATATATATGAAAATGAAAAAAACTGTTCCACTTATTCCTCAGACGACTCATTTTCCAACATATTTGTGTATTTTACGTACTAGTCTAACTTAATTTTAATCAATAAAAACTTTACTCTTTTCATCTCTCCAATCAAAAATCGCGAAATAGGTGTTAGATTAGGGTGAATTACTTATAAATGAAACAAGAAAATAAAAAATTGTTTCACTTATACAATTTAAAAAGGAACGTTCTTTCAAACTATGTATACAAATTATTTAGAAGTTTCTTTAGTTACTGCAAAACAGTATCAAAAAGTTTAGCGAAATCGAAAAAAAGTTTACCGGACTCTTAACGTAACCCATTTTTAGGGTTCCGTACCCAAAGGATAAAAACGGGACCCTATTACTAAGACTCCGCTGCCCGTCTGTCACCAGGCTGTATCTCATGAATCGTGATAGAAGTAGAAATTTTCACAGATGATGTATTTCTGTTTCCGCTATAACCATGCTATAACTACAAATACTAAATAAAATAAGTATTTAAGGGGGCTCCCATACAAGATTTTTAATAATAGTACGGAAACCATCGTACGCGAGTTCCACTCGCACTTGGCCGATTTTTAGGGTTCCGTAGCCAAATGGCAAAAAACGGAACCCTTATGGATTCGTCATGTCTAGAAGACGTCTGTCCGTGCGTATGTCACAGCCATTTTACTCGGAAACTATACGACGTATCTAAATAAAATTTACACATAAGGTGTGTTTTGTATGCAGCTACTTAGTTATGTAGTTGAATTTGAAAAAAAAAAATTTTTAGGGGGGGCGCTCCATACATGTAACTAAATTTGAAAAAAAATTGTTTAACCAAATATCAACATGTGACACATCAATCGATAGGTCTTTAACATTGAGGTTTGTTAGACGATATTGTGATTAAGTGAATATTTTCTGAAATAATCGCTTCGAAAGTCAGAAAAATTGTGTACCCCCCCCCCCTGTAACTTTGAACCGTAAGTCCAAAAAATTTGAGGAGATGCGCCTTATCATATACTTTCTACGAAAATTGTTTTGAACATTATCGGTTCAGCCATTTTTGAGTTATCTCCAAAAAACTTCTTCCATAGGAATCAGACACGACCTTCTGGTATTAGTTTGGTTCTTATTCCATTGAAGGTACGGAACCCTCCTATGCGTGGTTCGACACGCACTTGGCCGGTTTTTTTATTACCCTTGAGTCTAAATTACAAAGATGCAAATGATTCACTTGCCCCAATTTATCATTTATCTCGTTTGAAGACAACAGCGTGAGTAAGACCTATTCTCATAAAAAATACCGGTGATTATATCATACATACATATATATGTATGACATGTCAGTGTGTATGTGTATGAAGCGTGCCAGTGATGTTTGTGTGATGTACTGGTTAAGTTCGCGTGATAAGGTCAAGTTTAACGACCCTATTAATATGGAAATCCATTACGTAGATTTGAGTAACCTTTTAAGTTAAATTATCATTTAGTTAAAAAGCCAACTGACTGACTGACTGACTGACTGACTGACTGACTGACTGACTGACTGACTGACTGACTGACTGACTGACTGACTGACTGACTGACTGACTGACTGACTGACTGACTGACTGACTGACTGACTGACTGACTGACTGACTGACTGACTGACTGACTGACTGACTGACTGACTGACTGACTGACTGACTGACTGACTGACTGACTGACTGACTGACTGACTGACTGACTGACTGACTGACTGACTGACTGACTGACTGACTGACTGACTGACTGACATATCAACGCACAGCCCAAACCGCTGGTTCTAGAGATTCCAAATTTGGCACGTAGGTTCCTTATAAGGTCTACGGATGCACTAAGAAAGGATTTTTCAAAATTCACCCCCTATGGGGGTAAAATGGGGGTCCAAAGTTTATATGGCGAATCAAGATTTGTTAGACAATTTTTTCGAAACTTCACACGTGTATTTCTAACGATAAATGAGTAAACACGTATTTCAGGTTTTTTGAAAATTCAACCCCTACAAGGAGCCAATGTGGTCACAAAGTCTGAAAATCAACATGGGTATCGTATCCTTTTTGAGTACTTATAGTACGCGGGCAAAGCCGCGGGAAAAGGCTAGTTTTGAATAAAAGCTGATTATAACGTACTATTCCATTACTGCATATAACGATTTTAATTTTCATTAAAATTTGCATAAAATGGAAAACGGTATGTAACAACCGCAAAATACAGAGGCGGATTTATCTGTGACAAAGTCATTTTGAGAAAATAATCCCACCGAAAACATAAATGTAAAAAAAGAGAGCCAAGTTTCGCCGCAAAAAGAATGGAGATCTAAATGAGTGCCAAGTTCTATGCAAAATCCAAATATGTATTTATAGGAACAAAATAACATTATGAACAAGTATTAAACTCTATTTCTTTGCTTTATTGGATACCTATAACAATTCAAACTCAAACTCAAACATTTATCCAGTAAGTAGGCCACAAGGGCACTTTTACACGTCAAAGAAAAAGAGAGAGAAAAAAAAATCAAACTACACCGGTTCTAACCCTACACCTCTGACCCGAGAAGAATTATGTCCGGCAAGAAACTTGGCGGGACTTATTTTTTCAAAACAACAGTACATCAAAACTAAACAATACATATAAGTGCGTTGTACTATAAGAAAACATATCAAACTAAGGTTAGATTAACCAACAATAGGTTAGAGTTTAAGAAAAATACCAAAGAAAAAAGATGAGTCCAAATCTGACTATTGAAAATGAATTACATACAAGTTTGATATACTTTCTTACCTGAACTGTGTCTTCTGCATAAATTTCCAAATTATAATAATCCATCATCAACAGTTAGAAACAAAGGAGATCGTCAATTTTTGTTAGGTGATCTGGCCTAGATTATTTAGGACCGTTTAGGAATGACTCTAACCTTTAAAAAATCGTCATAATTTCTAGATCAGGACGGTGGTAAAAAAATTTCGAAATGTAATGGGAAAATTGAAAAATCATGCATTTAAAACTTGAATCTGACGAGGACAATTTTTGAAAGCGTGCATGCCTATGATTTATACATTAATGTAAAAAAAGTACTGGTTTTTTAAAGAAAATGTACAAAAGCGGACTTAAAAACAAAACGGGAATCATGATGAAATAATAAAAAGTCATATTTTGATCGTATTTATAGTTCCTGTATTTCGGTAAACAAAGACGGCTGTCAAACCATCGTTGATACTATTAACTGAACATTCCTAACACCTATTGCGAAGGGATAAGAATTTCGCAATGTCAGATACTAGTGCTATCGCACTTAACGGTGGTAAACCTTATCCCGGATAAGGTTTACCACCGTTAAGTGCGATAGCACTAGTATCTGACATTGCAAAATTGAAAAAAAAAATGCGTTTCGTAATCGAAGGAGCATGATATTATGCCATTATGAAACCCACTTTTAATATTCAAACTCCAATCAAAAATGCTAAAATACGCATTTTCAACCTTTAGGCGTTTTAATACAGTCGATTTCTAATTTAAACTTCCGTATTCGTAGGCTTAGATATTATTTTAATATTACAACGTTGTAACTTACCGAACAGTATCAAAACGCAGATTATGTAACGGTAGATATTGACAGTGTCAAACCAAAAAACAAACCCGTTTCAGTCCAGGTGAAGTTAAACTTTATATCAATGCCATAAGGACGTTAACGACTTGTCTTGCTGTATTTTAATCGCGGAAAGATCAACATAATGTTTATTTATTTAGTATTTCTAATTCCCGTTTCATTTCTTTGTAATATTTTGTCTACTTTAGTAATAAAATGAGTATTTATTTTACATTGTAGTACAAACTATACAGTTTATATCAGGTGGCCCAGAATTGACGATCTCCTTTTGAATTTAAATAAAAAAAAGTAAGTGATTCTAGTATACAATAAACATACTATTTCTAAATTATCCTTAGAGATGTATAAGGTGTCCAAGTGTCTTGATCTATATATTCTATATAATAAAAAAAATATGGATAATCAAGCACCGAATGTTGTGTCTAAAGCCAATTAAACTAAAATTAAATATGATTAATAAAA
This sequence comes from Pammene aurita, assembly GCA_947086415.1. NCBI lineage: Eukaryota > Metazoa > Arthropoda > Insecta > Lepidoptera > Tortricidae > Pammene > Pammene aurita. The sequence goes on along the minus strand of OX352302.1, from coordinate 33,740,612 downwards.
AGTTACGTAAATGTGTTGCCCCAGTTAGCCTAAACAGACCGGTCTCCACAAACAGCACCCGTTCACGAGTATGACCCATATCTCAGCCATCGCCTCCCTCAACCTTTCTTCGGGAAAGTGGCGACCCGATCAACGACGCGACCATAAGCAGAGCCTTTTAAGCGAGCATGACATGTTCAAGCTGGCGGGCTTTATTAATTAATAAAAACTAGCCATGTTTAGTCTGGTAAGAAACAATATTCTGTGCTCGTATTTTACATGCGTGAACTAAATTACAATGTAAAAGTGACAATTGCTGTTATTTAAAAATGTGAGATCTTAAAGTAGGTTAGATTTGACTTGGCCAGTTTTCATTATATCAGTCATTTTATAAAGTTACTAGCTTTTGCCCGCGGCTTCGCTCGCGTTATATTTGGGGTAACACGGTTCCCCTTTGCCCCCCGTAATGCTCCATACAAACTTCCACCCCCCATTTTAGGGAAGTGGGGGGTTAGAAAGAAACAAAAAGTAGCCTAAATATGTCACTCTCCATCCCTTCAACTATCTCCACTTAAAAAATCACGTCAATTCGTCGCCCCGGTTTGCCGTGAAAGACGGACAAACAAACAAACAAACAAACACACACACACACTTTCCCATTTATAATGTTAGTATAGATTCAACATATATATATGTATATTTAATTCTGATAAAAACTGGCCAAGTCAAATCTAACCTACTTTAAGAGCTCACATTTTTAAATAACAGCAATTGTTATACTTGTAGGTATCCAATAAAGCAAAGAAATAGAGTTTAATACTTGTTCATAATGTTATTTTGTTCCTATAAATACATATTTGGATTTTGCATAGAACTTGGCACTCATTTAGATCTCCATTCTTTTTGCGGCGAAGCCCACAGCCAAGCATAATTTTTGTATTGAACTTGGCTCTCCTTTTTTACATTTATGTTTTTGGTGGGATATCATTACTTTTTGTAAAGAAAACTAGGCAGGTATTGAGATTTAATGTTTTTTCTTGCGTTTCCGCTGCATGGTTTTCTTTTTTATGCTATTGTCTACATTCTCTTTATTTCTGTTCTGTGTATAATTATGTGGTGCAGCGCGCCGCCGACGACACACCGTTGGCCGGTCGTTTAGCGCGTATTACAAGTTTTTTGTATGGGGACACCACTTATTTTTTGACTCAACTTTATTTTTATATTTCTGTTATATAGCAAATATAATAATACATGTATTGGGATAGTTTCAAATATCTGCTTGTAACGGTTCCAACGATACAATTAATTTTTTTTTGTATGGGGAATAGGGGGGGGCCCTATTTTTTAACTTTTTTTTATTTTTAGATTTTTTCCTACGCTTACACACAATTACCGAGCTGGATTCCAAATTTCATCCTTCTAGGTCATCTGGAAGTAGGTTAGGTTTAGGTACTATATGTCAGTCAGTCAGTGCTAAAATTTACGACTTTTTGACCTTCATATCTTTATAACCGTTTGAGCTAGCTTCATGAAATTTGGGCTTCTAGATGTCCTTATGGATATAATTAAACACACGTAGTTTTATGTGTTTACGTTAAAGAGGTTTTGAGTTATAGAAGGGTCAAAAGTGGCACCAAGTGGTTCGTGTAAATATACACTTGGCGCTGGCTAGCCAGTTCCTTTGCTTGAACTTGGCTTGACACGCTGCCGCGTGTCTAGATTATTGGTATATTTAAAACTATTGTTTTTTCTTAACGTCTTAATTGGCTTGTGTAGGTATATGTAGGTACATATGCGGCTAATGTGTAATATTAACTATTATGTACTCGTACTTGTAGGTTTTCTGAAATTAATGCTTATCTATTTCCGCTGTCTGTATAAATGCATTATAACATTTATAACTCTGCTCTGAAGCATGAATTATAGAATATTAAAATGCAGCGAATAATCAAATCGAATTATAATCTAAAATCTAATAAAATAATACGAACAGAATCGACCTTGAACCTTGTACAATCACGAACCTGCATTGTTGAGCCACTTGTCATTGTTCGTAATTTAGTTGTGTAATAAATGACCGATGTAACTGACAGGTGACAGCTAGTCGGTAACATCGGTCATTCGTAACACGGCTAAATTACGAACAATGGTAAGTGACTCAACAATCCGGGTTCGTGACTGTGCGTCTCCTCCTGACAGTGACATTGAGTAACAGGAGAAGTCATCCCTAAGAAATTTGTCCCAAAAGTTGTAATGAAAATCACTAAAAGTCTATACTACTCTTTGATTCAGTTATAGCTGTCAACCACCAAACATGTCGCACAAAATTTGTTCTAGATGTCACATCTAGTAGAATACGTAATAATTAATGAATCAATGGACAGTGATTGTTATTTCCAGCCCGCGATAGACTTCTGCATCGAGCGGCTGACGCACGGCGAGTGGGTGCACATATTCCCTGAAGGCAGGGTTAACGTCGACAAGGTATGTTATTTTATTTCTCTTAATAAATACAGGGTACACCGATACGACCAGGATCGCTAGGCGAAAGGGATCAAGGGGGAAGGGAGGGAAGGGATGTAAAGTTTGTAAATAAAAGATTCTTCTTGGAAAAGTACTTGTGTATGTTATTAATGTGTTTGCTCATACGGACTAAGATTTTTTTTTTAACGACAAGTGGTTGTTATTAATAGTTTAATCTTCAGATTCACATGTATAAAAGACGACATCCATATGCCAGAGGGCTTAAGCTAAACTTACTTGACCCATTTTACATGCGTCTGTACCTAGGGGACGCTATCTCCTGTCACAAGACGGGCATGTGTCATTTCATGCAGTCTGTACTAGATACTTTCTGTTACACGCAAGTTACGCATTTTGGGTCAATTTCACAAGCGTTTCCACCGCCGGTTCATTTGTGTTACGAATTTATGACTAGTAATTCGTAAAATACGTGTTTATATTTAATATAACACACAATTTTCGAATAATTTTGTATTTTTAAGGCGCTAGGCGCTAATTGTTGCCAAAAACTGTTACTTTCTAAGGGATATATCTCAATAACGGGTCATTCAAAAATTTTGAAAAAAATATATGTTAATTACCATTTCATGTACAACATTGTCAACGTTTGAATAACTCGTGTAACGTATACACTCGCGATCAAAAAAATCGACTCAAGCAACATTTTTTACTTTTGGTCGTATTTCCGGAAAGCGGGAAATATTTTAATAAAACTTTGAATGCAATTTTATTACGAATTTATTCAGCTACAAAAAACAGTAAAAGACATCGATCTCAGTTGCGTAGTTTTTAGGTTATCGCAGTTTTTGTACAAAATGGCATTTTACATGGTTATGATATGCACGAGTTGTGCCCTCTTGAGACCAATAAAAACCGGTGTAACCGGTTATTTCTTATCATTCGCTTATCAGAAGTTGACCAGTGCACATCTCCTCGCAATCTTACACCGAAATCACCTTCGAAAAATGGATACCACCGAAGCTGAAGCCACCGAAGTCGTCACCTTGGTGAATCGAGGATTCTCGCAGCGTTCTGTTGCTGAGCAGCTGAATTTAAGCCAGTCTGCTGTCTCCAGAGTTTATCGTCGGTTTTGTCGATTTGGAACCTTGAAACGGAAACAAGGATCTGGCCGTCAGCGGTGCACATCGGAGAGGGATGACCGCTTCATCGCCACCTCCAGTCTTCGTAATCGCCACCGTACCGCTGTTGCCATCCAGCAAGACCTGATGCGGAACCGGGTTGTGCCTGTTAGCACCTCAACAGTTCGGCGGAGACTCAAGGAAGCCAACCTTACCCCAAGAAGACCTGCTACTGGGCCCAAACTGACTCAGAGGCATCGGGACGCTCGGAAGGAATTCGTGGCGACCTACGAAAATTGGACCTACGACCAATGGAGCCGCGTACTCTTCAGCGACGAGTGCAGAGTGTGTCTCCATGGCAGCGACAGAAGAGGACGGGTGTACCGAAGACCTGGAGAGAGGTTCGCCCAGTGTTGCTTCGCTGAAACAGTCGCCTACGGTGGAGGTTCCGTCATGATGTGGGCGGGGATTTCCATGGAGGGGCGGACCGAGCTGGTTTTTGTTGATGGCGGGGGTCGAGGCGGTGGTTTGAATGCAGACAGGTACATCACCGACATCCTGCAAGACCATGTCGTCCCCTACGCCGGGTTCTTTGACGAGGGGTTCCATTTCATGCAAGACAACGCCCCTTGTCATACCGCCCGCGTCACAAAGGAGTACCTTGACGCAGTTGGCATCCCGACTCTGAAGTGGCCACCTCTGAGTCCTGATTTAAATCCTATCGAGCACTTATGGGATTACCTGAAACGCAAGGTTCGAGCTCGCAATCCTGCTCTGGAGACAATTTTGGCCCTGAAAGAAGCTTTTTGGTCGAAGAGTGGGAAGCATGCCCCCAGGATACCATCAGGAAGCTGATAAGGTCAATGAAGAGACACATGGCATGTGTGAAAAAGGTTTTTGGTGGTAACACCAGGTATTAAAGATAAAAATAAATTGTTATTCGTTCATGAAAATGTTTTTTCTTTCGTTGTTAAGGTCATTTTTGCACCCAAATTTTACACCTCCTTGGTATGCTAGCTTGTTTTTCATGAACTGAAATTTTTCGCCTGAAAAACATGCTCGTATTGAAAGCTGACACTGTTAGCTCTAAAATGGTACCGTTGCTTTTTTGATCTCATGATTGGTTCCTGAGATATTAAACGATGAAATTAAAAATTAGTTTGAGTCGATTTTTTTGATCGCGAGTGTAGTTTCTCCGTTATTTAAATGTAACGAAATGTCGTTTTACGGTTAATTTTGCTTATATCTACTGCACGGCTCATTCGATTTAAAATATTGTTGAACTAAAAAATGTGTACTACAGAACACTACAAACTCAACGTAGGATATTTAAATTGATTAAATTTTCTTAAACAACTTGATCATAATTCCACATTTCGTGCGTTGGTAGCTCGAAAACGGCGTTGCTGGCAGTCGTGAGCTAGCTTTGAGACGCGGAGGCTGTGTCGCTCGTCGCTCCGTGCTTCCCTTGTACTACAAATACTTGTGCTTGGCCCGTGAGCAATAATATCGGACTTACTGTGCCTAAAGACTAAATAACTGCAGAGGGTTCATGCGGTACGGGCATAACGTGTCTTGTCGGAATGAATAGCGCATAGACGTTTTATCTTTTAAGATAATATACCCGTATGTGTGTTCATGTATTTACGTTCTTATAAACCTTACTATAAAAGTGTATTTTATTTAGATGACCTATATTACAAATTAAATATAGAAATGAAATAAAAATGGAGAAAAAACAGAACTCATGCATCTTATAATGCCCTGAAAACAAATGTAGTCTTGTAAGTACACTACAATTATTATGTATTAGTACTTATTCTGATGAGTCACGCAAAACAGGCGTTAGTTGTCGAGTTGCGGAAACCTGCTATTGCTACAATACAATGGACTAATAAGTAATTTTCGGAGTTATTATTTACGAAAATATGCGTTTTATCCAAAAGTTGTTTAAGACTTATTGTTTTTGGAAGACGTGTCCAATAATACCACACACTATCGTGTATCGTATTAATCGCGTGGGTTGGAGCGAAAAAAAATCACCTCCACTTCTTTTTATTTTTCTGATTTTGATTTACCATATTGTCGGCGTGATTAAAACACATACAAATTTCAGTGTACTAACTATCACTGAGCGAAGCCTAATCGAGATTCTAATTAAAATTTGCTGATATTTAAGAATTTAATGTAAGTAAGAATAAAGGAAAAAAAGCTTTACTATCTCGCTGAAATACAAATTTATATTAATTATCAACACAAGTAAATAAATAAATTACTACTAACGGTTAATACTACATATCAAATATCTTTAAAAGACCGGCCAAGAGTGTATCGGACCACGCATAATATAGGGTTCCATAGAAAGTAGTTTCTCGGAGATAACTCAAAAATGGCTCAACCGATAATATGTGAAATAGTTTTCATATAAATAAGTACTAAGCCGTATCTTCTTTATTTTTTTCATATTTTTTGGACTTACGGATTAAAAGTTAGATGGGGGGGGGGGACTATTATTTAGACTTTCGAAGCGATTATTTCTAAAAATATTGACTCAATAAAAAAGGTTTTAAAAATCCTCTATATATACTTAAGATATTTTTAAACCCGTATCGATAGATGTACACAATGTTCATATTTGCAATAAAAAAATTGTTTTGACATTTAGTTCGGCATATGTATGTATGGAGTGCCTCCCCTTAAAGTTTTTTTTTTCAGCAATTTAGCTAAAAACTAAGTAGCGGCACAAGACACACCTATGGTTAAAATTTCATCAATATATATTTTACAATAAAATGGTTGTGAAATACGGATGGAAGGACGGACAGACGGACATGTTTCAAGAAACTTTTCTAGTTTTGTAAATTTTTCGTAATTATATAAGTGATTTTTACGGTTGATATTCAAAATCGCTACAAAAAAATAACCATCTATTAAACTCACTTGCGCAGCAAAAAAACTAAATTTACCTTAATTTACCAATATTTTGCCGCTGACTGTACTTCAAAATCTAGGTTTTATTTTATTACATAAAAATCTACGGATTGAGATCGTTATTACTTATCTTATTTAATAGGTAAGTAGCATTCCTAAAAATATCACCATTGCAGTACTTAATCACAGTATTCAAATCAAAAAATATCCGCAAAAGGATTATATAATTATTATAAAGCTGCCCGCGCGCCTCTGTGTAAAGTCATATTCTTTGAACATCGTTCCGGTGCAGTGTGGCGGATTTACGTACGATCGCAATGAGAGGGTAAAGCGGGTAGCGCGGGTACACAGCGCCCAAACGCTCAAGGACACTCTGGCGACAATCGTCTTAATAAGCTATTAGCAACTTTATGTCATAAATTCGTAACACCATGGAAACGGCGGTTAAAACTCTCGTGTAATTTACCCTTTTGTCAAGTTCATAAGATCGCGGGTAGCCACGGACAGCCAATCAGGGTCCCGCGTAGGTTTGACGTTCCCGCGGTGGTGGTCGCCATAGCATGACAAAAACGCTTACATGGATCCGTTTCACCCTGCGATCCGATTTGCCTCCGTCTACCCTAGTTAAGACAATGAAAACGCGTCACTTTGTATAGTCGGGCAATTAAGTTGACGCTCCGTAATGCGGAGGCTGGTTAGCTTAGATAGTCCGTGGTCTGTACTTAACCGCAAATTATTCATTTCATGTCATGTGATAGACTTTATATGTAGATATAAAATACCTACCTATGTAGTTTACTATTTCAACGATGACTCAGACATGTAACTAGTGTAACTACTTGGATTGCTATTAAATTATATATAATAGCTCTAGCCACAGCCACATAGCACTAGACCCTACTCATAGTGTTGAGTTCCTGCTGGTGAGTATGGTTGCCAAAGAGTTCAGAGGACCCAGTGTGTTGACGACGAGGGACCCTCCTTTTCCCTTGGCCGTCAACACAGTGAATCCTCCTTTTTGCAAAGGGTCGGCAACGCGCATGTGACATCTCTGGAGTTGCAAGCGTCGATAGGCTACGGTAGCTGCTTACCATCAGGCGGGCCGTATGCTTGTTTGCCACCGTCGTGGTATAATAAAAAGTATTGTATTGTATGGTGTGGTATAAAAAAATAGTAAGTATAGTATATCTAAATATACTAGTGAGTAGTGCGCCTTGTTGATCCGCATTGATGAGTTGACCAGTATAACAAGATCCCTTAACAATTCTCTATTAGGCCTTCTAGTTCCATAACCCCTTGATCAACCCTGCTCATATAAGAACTCTCTAATATCGATTATTAAGTATAGCTAGAAATGGTTTCAATTCCAACGAAAAATACTAAATTGTATTCTTCTTTCCTGCAACCCCAACAAATTTCATGAAGATCAGAAAAACGTTACTAAAGTTATCGCGGTACAACGATTCAAAATCAAAAATTAGTGTCCGACCGAATAAACGGTTTCGGCCAAAAAAAAACGTCTTTCGGGCCAAGGTTCGGTTTCGGCCAAAAAACGGCCGAACATTTCGGCCGCGCCGAAACTTTCAACATTGTGATTAATCTGACCATAAGTTGTGTCACAACGTTTTTAACTGATAAAATCGCCGTTGTACAGTCCCTATCAAATATATCAGAGCGGCCACGGTACTCAGAAACGCACTTTATCGCCGTGACAATAGGGACGTTGTTCAGATATTTGTGACCACCTTAGCCACTCCGATATATCTGATGGTGATTGTACAACGGCTGACATGTAACTGAAATAACGTACGTACGAAATATGTACTATTTAACACGTCTATCAAAGTTTCGGTTTCGTTTTCGGCCGAAACTGGCCCCAGAGTCGAACCTTCTGTTTCGGTTTCGGCAACAAAACATGTTTCGGTCGGACACTATCAAAAATCCATAGAAATGCACGGACGTCCGCGTCCCCGTATCCAGCTGACAGTTATGTTGTGCCCGGAGTTGTCTGTTGTGTTGTTGTGTATTTGTGTTGTATTTAGAAAAAAAAAATGAAATTTAACTACATAACTAAATAGCGGCATACAAAATACACCTTATGTCTAAATTTGTCTTATAGTTTCCGAGTAAAATGGCTGTGACATTCGGACGGACATGACGAAACTATAAGGATTCCGTTTTTGCCATTTAGGCTACGGAACCCTAAAAATAAATTTTCAAACCGGCCCCATATCGGGATAAAGGGAAAAGTTTTCGTCGCTAAAAAAAGGGAATGACCCTTAAGCGATTTCAAACCCACTGTTTCGTATGAAAAAACACTAACTGACCTCCAAACAAAATATCGTTCTAAGGCCGGCAACGCGCTTGTGACCCCTCTGGTGTTGCAGGCGTCCATGGGCGGCGTTAATTGCTTACCGTCAGGCGATTCGTCTGCTCGTTTGCCTCCTATTTCATGAAAAAAAAGTATCTTTAACGTTTGAACCGAACACGTACGCCGGCGCAGTTAGCTCACAATAGTCACAATCCTTTGTTTATTTCCGTCTTACCCATGGATGTATGAAATAATAACGGATACCGCCCTGACGCCGGCGAATAAGCCGATTTTACATGTGACACGCAACATTCAGAACAAAGGATCGGAAAAATGCCCGTCATTTTGGAAAAATAACCCTGTAAAATAATGTTTTTTTTTATATTAGCCTAAAATAGTGTCCCACTGCTGGGCATAGGCCTCTCCCGCTAATTTCCATAACTCTCGGTTCCGTGCTTTTTCCGGCCAGGTGCTGAAGAAAGCGTCCAAATCGTTCCGCCATCTCTGTTTGGGCCGGCCCCGTCCGCGCCTCTTTTGCGGCATCCACTTGGTGGCTACACATGCCCACCTGTCCGGATGCATGCGGCAGACGTCACGCCCAATCCCACTTGGGTCTGGCAGTCTTCTTGCCAACGTCAGCTATGCGTGTTTTCGAGCGCAGTGTAGTGTTCCGGATACGATCCACCCTGCTGACACCTAGAATGCTGCGCTCCATTGCTCGCTGGCAGACCTTCAATTTGGATTTTTGACTCTCGGTGAGCGACCAAGTTTGAGCACCGTAGGTTAGGACAGGCAGAAGAGAATCATGTGAAAAGCAACCGCCACAATTACCGTTCGGGGCAACCAAATAGGAAACATCAATTTTATTTCGATTTAATTATTTTTCTTATTTCATGCAACATACCATGGGCAACAGTCAACAACAATAATTTTCGTCATTTTTTTAACAAGTATTTATGTTGCGACTGCTGTGACTTCTTTACCGGACGAATCGACCCTGCGAAAAATTTATTTAAATCTCGTGTACAAAAAAACTATACAGGGTATAAGAGAGGTAAACAAAACCAATTATTTGTGGATATCTATAGACGAAACACCAGATTTCATGGGAAAATGTGTGACAAACGTGGTGATTCGGTCTTTGCAAAAAAATTGTTCTAAGCAATTTTATCTTTTGGGGTCGAAGGTTTTAGAGAAGGTAAATGGGGAAACAATAGCAAACCTAATAATAAACCAATTAAAATTTTTGTGTCAAAATTCTTTCAATGACAACGTAAACAATTTGCTTTTACTTTGCACAGATAGTGCCGCATATATGCTTAAAGCCGGTCGTATTTTAAAAGCAACGTTTCCTCGTATGAAACACATTACGTGTTTAGCTCATGGTCTGCACCGGGTTGCCGAAGAAGTGCGAGATAATTTCAAAGGTGTGGATGGGTTGATATCGAATGTCAAAAAGATATTCCTAAAATCTCCAGAGCGTGTACGCCTTTTTAAGGCAAAATATCCGTCCATTCCCCTACCTCCCGAGCCAATTATCACCAGATGGGGAACTTGGATATCTGCTGCGGTATATTACGCTCAATACTATGAGCAAATACGTGATGTCGTCTCCATACTTGCTAATGACTCGGCAGCTATAAGAGCTGCAAAAAAATGTTTTCAAACACGCAAACTACGACCGGAGTTAAATTTCATTCGCGACAACTACGAAGTAATAGCCTCTTCAATAGAACAATTGCAATGTTCGACTTTATCCATTGCGGAATCCTTCCTCATTCTGGATACTGTTCGTTGCTACGTAAACTGGAGTAAACTTTTACCAGTGATACGTAAATTTGAAGCCGTGCTCGAACGAAATCCTGATTACGAAATTTTAAGAGACATATCTGAAAATATTACCCGAACTGATAATGAATTCTATAAATTTGCTCCCTTGACGTCAACTGAAGTTGAACGTACATTTAGTGTACATAAATGGATTTATAGTGATAAACGCAACTGTTTACTCCCAGAGAATGTTGAAAAGATAATGATCATCTACTCCTATCACTATTACCCAAATAAAATGTCTTGTGCTGCTGTGTGTACTGACGTAGATTTTGAAGAAGAAATTGCGTCTGTTTCTAATATATAGTAACTTTATACAAATGTTTTTATTAGTTTTATTACATATTAATTTTATTTGGTGACTTTTATTTCTTCTAGTTCTGAATTATCGATATCGATAAAATAATATTTCAAGCACTGGCTAAATTACGCTAGTGTTTTGTTTTGCCGTGAAAAATCCGAGCTCTGGGCAGAATACACATGTCAACGAGTTTGCGCTTCAGTGACATTGGAAGGTCGCTCTTCATCAGCTCCTTTTCCTTGATGAGAACACGGCGTTCAATTTTCTTGTCTTGCCTGTTGCTGAAAGAGACTAACTGACCCAAGTGGATATACTCGTAAATAAATTAAGGAAATATATAGCGCAGAACAGAGCGCTGAGCTGAGAGGTGGTTGGCTCAAAAATCTCAAAACCAAGAAGTAAATAAGTATTTATGTCGGCACGCGAAACGTCTCATGAATCTTATGATGGAATCAGAATTTTGTTACAGAGGCGCGGTATCCGTATTTAAGTCATACATTCATGGTCTTACTTACCTAACCACCTATGCGCGCACAAACGGTGTCGCGCCATTATTCCTGATACTTAGAACCAAATAGACTTATGCCATTCGAAATCAGGTTAGGTACTGACTGATTGATCATCACAATTGGAGAATTATAGACTTTATCACGTTGATAAAGCCTCCGGGGCTGTGCCGCTCGGATGGCAAAGACCTGATGGTCTTACTTTGGGTTCCTTGGCAGAAGGGCCGGTGCCTCTTATGGGACGCCACATGCCTCAGTACTTTTTCCCTACCATAAGAGCTGCTGGGTCGGCTGCTGAGTATGCAGCAAGGCAGAAACATACTGCCTTGGGACCAACGTATGACTTCATACCGTTTGCGGTAGAGACTGCAGGGTCTTGGGGGCGGAGGCCAAGGTGTTTGTCAGAGACTTGGGTCGTCGACTCAGAGAGAGGGGTTGCGATCCTCGCTCCGGATCGTACCTGGTTCAACAGATTTCCTTGGCAATTCAGCGTGGCAACGCTGCTAGTGTCATGGGGACTTTTAAGCCGGCTACGGTCCGGGGGGCCTGTATAATTAAGGTTTAATGTGTAAGTAGTTATTATACTTACATAGCCTGTGGCAGATTTCATCGTTTATAATAAGGGTTACATTATATAATTACGGATAGAGTCTGACTATTGAAATATTACCCAAATATTATTCAAAAAATCATGGGCTGGTCACACCTTGTGTAGCAGGAATAATAGTTTTGATACTAGAAAATACTTTTGACTTCTGTGCACACGTAAGGTAGGTAGGTAAAGCCTGACCAGAAATATATTATTATTGTCAAGAGGGCGCTATTATTCTCATTTATATGGCAACAGTTCATTTCTCTATGGTATGGTGACATCTTGATTTGTTTACCTGTCAGCTTTGATGTTAATTTGAAAATGTTTCACAGCAAAAAAGTTTCATTTCCCGAGCGTATTACTTACAGCAGTTTATTATATACACTATCTACAATGTTCCGCTATTGACTATGGATAATTTTGGGAATTTTCTGGCGTTTATTATTTAATATTCAACACTTTATTATCATTTAAGTAAACCACCTCAATGACAGTGACAGCCTATCACATGCACTCACACATGTATATCATTCTGTCATTTAAATTATTGCCGGTGTAAGAAATTAGTTCCAATGAAATTCCGCAACATGGCGCATGATCATATATTTCTGGTCAGGCTTTAAGTAGGTTTAGGTGAACAGACAGAAGTTAACGAAGTAAACAAGCTTCACAGGGTGTTAGAAAGATCTTTAACCGACCGTCAACAAGAGAAATACACTTAGAAATTAAATTCCCCAAAACATGCTCAGAAGCAAGTAAAAACAATCTAATAACTATGTACTTGAGTTCCCTATTCACTTGTTTTAAGGGATGGTTTTAGCTGGTTTACATACTGTATAGACATGTTTCGCGAAAATATTTTTATTTATGTTTTTACATAAAATTACTACTGACTAGCCAGTCCACAGATTTGTCCTAAATATTGGTTTTCAGTAAGTAACTTCTTATGTTCCAATGTTTTGATTGTATTGATATTTTCCAGAACTTCTAGTTTATCCGTTTCTTTACACACTTGTCCTATTTATGAGATTCAGGTATTAATAAATTCACGTACTTAATCAAAGTTATAGGCAAATGTTAGAACTAGTACTTAAAGTATCAAAATATTAATAGAGCTGCAAAATTGATGACGACTTGTAAACATTGCAGTTTTTCGTTATACAACGCGCTTCACGTCAACTTCGCACATTGTCGTAATTATTTACGAGCCTAAATAATAGTTTGCGGACCACTCGGTACAGTTATTTTTAATATTATTTGAAATAAACCCCTTATAAACCGTGAACAATTTGAAATAATGACATAAATTGACAACAGACTTTTAGCTTTTTTTTTAATCATAGACAATTGGTGATACAACAAGGAAATATCTGTCAACAATATTTGGCTAGTCAGACTCTATGTTACTGTAAAACTCTTCGGAGGAGATACGACATTTTGGATCGGCTCGCTCAAATATTCGCCGGCGTTTGTTTCGTGAATGACCGATTGACCGTGACCTATCATTTGATTATTTTGGGGACATATCATAGACGGAGAGCTAGCCACGTCAGATATGACACAATAATGAGAGCAACGCAACCCCTATCGTTAGTTTGCTATAGTATGTTTATTTATAGATCTGGACATCTGGCAGCTGTAAAGTGATGGAAGTCAACGAATGCAAATAATGCAATCCACTTTAAGAATACAAATCCTAGAGTTCTGGTTTTGATGCATTATTATAAGAAATTATATAAATAATTAGATAATATCATTGGCAAAACTTTCTAATGGGGGAAAGTAGTCCAAAACGACGTATAATGTGATTCATAGTTTGTCCCCTACTGTTTCTGTTACTGAAATAATACGCATTTTTTTTGTAATGATAAAATAAAGGCCTTTATAACTCAAACAACTTGGCAGTTTTCACCTATTTTGGTATTAACATTTTCCAATTCAAAACATTTGCTAGACTGTCACTCTGACCTCCACCCATTAAAACCTGCCAGAGGCCCAGATCTAGCAATAAGGATAGTATTGAAATCTTACTAGACGGGTTTCGTTGCTCTCATTATTGTGTCATATCTGACATGGCCAGCTCTTAGTCCATCAGACATATGGCGAAAGACTCAAATCGTTGCCCGAAACTGGATCTTAGTGGTTTGGGTTTTTTATAGTTTTTAGGGTTCCGTAACTCAAAAGGAAAAATCTTACAAACGGAACTCATTGGCTGCGTTACCACCAAAGATGAGCCAGGATGCGTTGCGTGGAATGTGTTTGTTAAAAATCAATTGAATCACTATTTATAATACCAATCCTCGCACTACGCGCAGAAACGGAACTGGAAACGCAGCCTTAGGATCACTTGTGTGTTTATTTGTCCGTCTGTCAAAGCCATTATCCCCTAAACAGATCGAGTTCAAATTTGGTAAGCTAATACCTCATTATTATGTAAGTTGGTGCCCGAAAGACTAACGTGGCTACCTAATTTTTTAAGTTAAGTCTGAAAATAGACGAAGTTTTACCGTTAAACTAAATTAACTACCAGAATAAGCCGAGGCGGATGAAATGAAATGAAATGAAAATATGAAATGAAATGAAAATATTTATTTGTAGAAAATGGGTTCACACAAAGGATCTTAAAACATAGTATAGCATCTCCATTTCCAGCCTGTGATAGAGATACAAATTGAATAGGCTTATGACTAACATTTCAACAGTCATATTTCACAAAAAATGGCATGAGCCTTTCAAACAAAACTAAAAAGTAATAAATATCCTACACATAGCCTGTTTAATTGCAATTTAAAATCGAATCGCCCTTATTGGAAAACCCTATAGTACCTATATAATATGAGCATGCTAGTTAGTATTTATTTTTAAGAAATTTATAACGATTTAACGTATTAAACTCATCTGAGTTTAATACGTTAAATTGTTAAAGTATAAAACAGAGCGCCTCTCGCCATCAAGCGTAACAGTTTGGCGAGAATATACATGTACAAAATCTAAGTTGTTACTTGAATAATATAAATTAATAAAAAAATATATATCGAGTTGTATGGCGGAAGCATCGATTGTATCAATAATCGTGGGAGCGTCTGACGACTCCACACCGGAACCGTCATGTTAACATCATTTTGGGAAATTGAGACATTGAGTGTAAGATTTAAATGAATCCCACTGAGTTCTTATATTCTACCTCAATGATAAATCCCTACATTTCTAACTAATAATAAAACTTGCAAAGTAACTAGTCTATCTATCTGTCTGTTTGTCTGTTACGTCTTCACGCCTAACCCATTGAGATGAAATGATGTATGCAGAGATACTTGTTTTATTTTTCTATTTGCTTTAATTGCAATGAGCTTAAAATTAGCATATTTCTCAAAGACACCAGTGTCCTAATTACCTCCAGTTCTGAAATAATCGATAGTTAATTTTATCTTTGTGATTGTGTAAACCTCCATTAAATTATTAAATTTAAACTTTCGTGCGACATACTATCACTATAAAATATAATGGAACTGACGTGAGTGTAACCGTTATATTTTATAGTGACTCCATTAAATTATTTTTGTACTCTGAGTTGCAATAAATGATGCACTTATGTGTAATACGGCAATAAAGTATGCTTCCTTTATATCTCAGAGTATTCATGTTCAAAATTACATTGACATGTAATAATTTTCAATTGCTTGGCTGAGTTAATCAAAATACCCTTATACTCAAGTTAAATCAGTAACCGATATAACAGTTATAGCATGAAAAAAATATCAACAAAATATTTTTTTTAACTAATTACGCCAATTCGTTTCCTTCGTCGTACCTAACGATATGCTGAAATTAAAGCAAATAATAAAAAAAACGTTGTTTATGGGATACTTTTTATGGTGGACATCATCCATCAAAGGGGTGAAAAGTGGGGAGGAATTGTACCTATGTGTTCTAATTGAATGCTTGCCATTACATTTTATTTAGGCGCGTACGAATTGGAGGGCAGAACAACAAGAAACGACAATACAAATACAGTATTTATTGCTCGTAATTGTACTTTATCTGTCCTTATTTACCCGACTTCGTCGCTGCATTTTGGGTACTGTAGTATCCACGTAAATGGACGTTGCTGGTTATGTTAGTAAATATTGAAAATGCACTTTTGTTTTTTCAGGAACACATCCGTTTCAAATGGGGTATTGGTAGAATGATAGCTGAATGTGCGGCCGCGGGCAGTGCGCCACTAGTACTGCCAGTGTGGCATGAAGGCATGGACAGTGTACTACCCAACACAGAACCGTACCGGTTGCGAGCCAGTAACCGGGTGTGGCTCGCCGTCGGTCAACCTGTGCCCTTAGCGAATTTATTGACAAGGTATGTTGGTTTTGTAATAGATAGGCATGAAGGCATGAACAGTGTGCTACCCAACACAGAACCGTACCGGTTGCAAGCCGGTAACCGGGTGTGGCTCGCCGTCGGTCAACCTGTGCCATTGGCAAATTTACTAAGCAGGTATGTTTGTAATAGTTGGGCACTGGGGTACCCAACTATGGTGTATGACAGAATGTGCTTCAGGCTTACCGCTAGTATTGCCAGTGTGGTATGAAGGCATGGACAGTGTGCTACCCAACACAGAACCGTACCGGTTGCGAGCTGGCAACATAGTGTGGCTTGCCGTCGGTCAACCTGTGCCCTTAGCGAATTTCAGTAAATTCGCCAGTACCAGGTATGTTAGTTTTGCAATAGTTGGGCATGAAGGCATGGAGAATGTGGTACCCATCTGTGGTCTATGATAGCAGAGTGTACTTCAGGCTTGGCGCTAGTACAGTCAACGCCAAAAATATGTATCTACTTTTGCACCTAACTCCATTGTAATAAGGTTCAAAATTGTATATATATTTTTGGCGTTGAATTACCAGTACTACCAGTGTGGTATTTAGGCATGGACAGTGTACTACCCAACACAGAACCGTACCTGTTGCGAGCTGGCAACCGGGTGTAGCTCGCCGTCGGTCAACCTGTGCCATTAGCTAATCTACTCACCAGGTATGTATGCAATAGTTGGGCACAATAATACCCTAATAAGGTGTAACTATATGTATATACCTGTAGTAACTATAACATATTACTGCAAAGATTGGGAAATAAGATATTGGAAATGTAATTTAAACGGACGAACCTTATCGAGACTGTTTAGTGAAATGAGGCAGGCTATCCCTTATTCGGTGTAATCCATTTTTTGCTAGAAATTTCAATAACAAAAATTAATGACATCGATGAAAAATTTATGTTTTGAGTTAATCATTAGTAGATTAGTACATGACGACATATTTAGTACAATTATTATTACACTTTAGTGGCCGTAAAAGCGATTAACAAAATTATTTTACTTATTTATTTATCTACACTCATACTGTAAGTACTCTAAAATGCGTTCAAAAACCGTAGACAATGACAAGCATTACAACAAACGATTTAACTATGATAAGTTTCTTATCTGCGGCAGTAACGTAATTTTAACTTTGCATGCTCAAATATTGTTAAGCAATGAGTTTCAAATTTGGAACATCGAATTTGATAACATAATGTTACCGCCATGGCCAACTCGATTGGTCCCGCGCGAGCGCCGGCACAATCGAGTTGGCCATGACGGTACAATGGCGGTCATTCTATGGTTTCCGAACACTTAATTTAATATATATAATATGAGTGTAGATAAAGCAGTGTATGCAACTGTACGTAATTAGGCCTTAAAACACTCGTGTGATCTTATTATGAAATTCGCCTGCGGCTCATTTCATAAAACCACACTCATGTTTTAAGGACCCTTATTACGTAACAGTTACATAAACTACTATTATCGCATGGCTACATGTTACTGGATATATATAGGCATTTGCCTTGGGAAAGCAGATGATAAAGAAAATCCAGTGAGTGCTGCAAGGTCCAGATGGGACAGTGCAGCTGCCATGTTTGTTACTCTTTTAGCACCACCCAGAGATCACGTGTAGGGTTGTCTAAGGTGTTTCCTACGGGCGCAGAGTAACATTGATCCCCATTATTTTTTACTTAAATCTATACCACTTGAAGTTTGTCTTGACTAATCAAGACAACGTGCGGTTTCAGGTTAAAAGAATCGAACGCGAGCGAAGAAGAGACGCGACGAGCAATCACAGAACGCGTACAGAACGAGTTAATGCGACTGCGGACGAAAACGCACGAAGCACTCAAAAGGGCGCTCGGAGTCGCGCCTGCGTTGTTGGCTGGCAGGTTCGTTTATTGTATTTATCGTATGGCTACATATCACTGGATATAGATAGGCATTTCTTCCCTGAGGTAGTAGTAGTGGGAAAGCAGATGATAAAGAAAATCCATTGAGTGCTGCGAGGTCCAGGTTGCCAAGTTTGTTACTCTTTTAGCACCACCCAGGGATCACGTGTACGGTTGTCTTAGGTGTTTCCTACGGTCGCAGAGTACCATTGATCCCCAAAGATCCCCAGGTTCGTTTATAATATACGTGTATACATGTATAGTGTTCAACTCTCTTTCCCTCTCTTCGACATAAGAAAAGGTTGGACCTATGACTCATCCTTGCGGTACAGTAACGTACAAAGACGCTACGAGCTACTGATTACCTATATAGTCACTATAAAATATAACGGTTACACTCACGTCACTTTAGTCACTTCGTGCGACATGTTTCGGAGGGCTTAGATCTCCATCTTCAAACACTAAGAGTGCTATTTGAACCGGCCCGTAGCGCACTGTTACACGACGCGTTGCCGACTGCCGGCCTGCGTCCCGCTCGGCGCGTAGCGCGTGTCGCCCGCTCTGACCGACCTGAGCTCTCCGAGACATGTCGCGCGAAGTGACTAAAGTGACGTGAGTGTAACCGTTATATTTTATAGTGATAGTATGTCTCATGAAAGTTTAAATTTAATCTATATAGTTGTTCTATATTGTTTTTCTTGTTAGAACACAAGTAATCGAAAATACATTTGTGATATAAAAAAATGGCTTAAAATATACGTTTTTAAACGGCAATATCTTTACAAAAATGTTAGAAAATTATTACGGATTTCTATTTTTGTTTTTATTAACGTGCTGTTGTTGAACGTGTTTATTAAACAAATTCAATTAAATATTTTTCTTCGAGCTTCCGAACGAAATAATTATATTGTATCGTTTATTTATCAAGGCAAACGCGCTATCTGCGATGTGTCCTTTCGCTGAGGTAACTACTAGATAACTGTAATAAAAATAATTATGATACTACTAAATAACTCTGAACTCTATGCTTGGATGAATTTTTTAAGAAAATAGGGATGATCACTGTATCAAAGGCCTTTGCTTGATCTAAAATGCATTGGTTCTTACTCTTTATTTAACGTAGTATGTGTGTATGTACAGTTGTACTTTCTCGAGAACCTTCTCCGATTTGTATGGGGAATATTCTCGAGCAAGAACGTTCTCCATACAAAACTGAGAACGTATATGTGTATGTATGTGGGTAGCGAGTTTCGATTAATCGCAAAATTCCATTATTGTTTTCTTTTTCTAAAATTTCGGAAACAGAATTCGTCTATTGTTAATAAATGGAATGAACAAATACTCTTCTGAAAACCGCATCAAAATCAATTCAGCCATACACACATACGCCTACAGTCTTTTCTGTTTTATCCTAAAGGTTGACTGGAAGAGAATGCCTTATGGCATTAAGTCCGCCTTTTGTACGTTAAGTTTCCTTGTGTGCAATAAAGATTAAATAAATAAATAAATATGGGTCAAACTGAGAACCTCCTTTTAAGCCGGTTAAAAAATACTTATCACTACCCTCATTTTCACAGGACTGACATCCTAACGCAGCCGAGCGACACTCACGGCGAGACGGAGTTCGCGCACAACCACACCAACGGGAAAGAGAAGGAGAAAGAGAAAGACAAGGACATCTAGTTATTACCATAAGTGTATCCGTGTATGTGGATTCTGCCGAGGTTCAAGTTAGATTGGTCCGTGAGGACTTGGAAATGCTTGTGGTCGTTTGGCCGCGAACATGCATAACTATACCAATATGTCGGTAAAAAGGCCGTTAATTTGAAAATACGCGCAAAGGATCGATACTTCGATTTCGCTACGGTAGAAACTAAATTGCGAGAACTTCCATTGTCATATTACTGTATACCTGTGTACTACAGTAAAATTCGGTGGATTAAGTTTTCTCGTCATTAGGCGGGTCCACAGCTGACACACCGCCTCGCGAGGAAATTGCCGCGCGAGGCGGCTCGGCTAGTGTGGACGAGCCTCGCTCGAGGCATTGCGAGGCACGTCCACACTAGCAGAGCTGCCTCGCGCGGCAATTCCTCGCGAGGCGGTGCGTCACGTGTGGACCCGCCTATTGGTTCACGTCCGTGAGTCATTTCAAAACTAAAGGTTTGTCTTAATCTAATTTCAAAAGTGGACTGGTTCAATTCCTGTACGATGAGGATGAACGCGCAAAAATATTCGCAGATGGCGTAGCAATCGCAATGAAACGAACATCTCAATGGTTGTGGTTTGGAAATGTCAAATCCATACAATCTATGGTACAGTCTCTAGACCTAAACGTCAATGTCAAAAATTCAAAAATGGCGGTTAAATAGCACCACTTAGAATCTGGGTTTTATCCTCATTTTACATTTTTGATTCGTGAATTGCGTATCACAGCCACCTTTAGAAGTAAAATCAGATGTAGTGGCATGTGTAACTGTTTCCGGACAGAATAACAAAAAAACGGAACCACCCAAATATTAAATGGCTACCAGCAATAATTGTGCCATTTAAATGCTGTCGCGTGTCAAACAACCATCTGAGCGCGATGCTTTATAATATAATATAATATAAAGTTTATATCAAAACAGGCTTTGACAGTATATCAAACTAGTTTTTGATGGAGAAAAAATATATAAGAAAACACATTTTTTTAATTTATTTAAAATTGGCTAGGGTTTGCAAACCGGTTATTTTTAGAATGAAAGTACCGATGTTTGGTTAAAATCCGGTTAGTTGCATTCCCTATAATTGGCACAAATATCTATTCCCCAGCTCTGCATTAATCTTTATTTAATCACAGTTTTTTTTTAAATAATTTGACGACTGTAAAAAAATCATCGGTTATCGATAAGGACGATTTTAATCAACTTGGTTTTTAAGTCAATCCGAATGTCACACCTCGGGCGGTATGCCAGTTTGCCACCTTTTTATTTTATGAAAAACTTGGTGATATATTGTCAAAGGCCTGTAAAGAATCCTCCAGAAAACCGAACATTAGTAATATATAAGTTATATAACCATATCAATTTTGTACGGCATCGCACGACTATGTGAATTTTGTACGAACCTTTACATTGTTAACTGATAACTAGTATGCGGTCTATAATGATATGTATATGTTTTGATACTATTGACTATCAAAAGGTAGTCAAATCAAAAATATATCCTAGTAAACATTATTTTCAGTGATCGGAATAGGTAGTGCCATTTCGGGTGAATGACCTTAAACATTGTAAAGAACATGGATAAGACTTGAGATTCTTCGACTCGTATTTCTCACAGAAAATTTTCTTCAAAACACAAAAGTTAAAAAAAATGTCATTATAAATACACCATTCATTTAAAATTACTTTCGTTTAACAGTTACAATTAACAATAATACAATCATAAAACAAAACACGAAACATCAACATCATTATTTTAAATGAACATAATTAAATAATTACTTTCTTTGAAATTATAGTACCAAACCATATTTTTTATCAATATTTTCTACTGTCAATCTATTTCTTTTGACGTCCGATATCTAACTGAAACCACATTTTCCATACTTACGTTAGGCCCGCGGTTCTTAAAATATTTTTAAACCAAACACAAACTTTATAATTTTCATATCAAATCCCGGGGTAAAAAACTATATCCATACTAAGCTTACGCACCGAATTCCCGCGAAATGGCACTACCTATTCCGATCACTGATTATTTTACATAGGTGGGCAAAGTCGGCCAAGGCTGGGCAAAATTAGACGATTTTAAAATACCAGCAGTTGATGCCAGAGAGTTCTAAACCAGGAGAGGCCCTGAGTATCATTTCCCCTCTGTCAAAAGTATTGGCGGAAAATCTAGTACATCTATAAAAACTATTTCAATAATCGATGCCACGCCATTTTCGTCATCGCTGTCGATGGATAATAAGCTCCGTGAAAATGCCCTTATGCGCTGTTTTTGGATGTAAAAAAATGTTATATTTCGTCTAGTTTACAAAAAGATGAAATACCATTTCAGATGTAAGTACAGTTTTACTTTATTAACCATTACTTTCGTAATAAAAGATTTAACCTAAATCGAAAATCAAGCTTCGTTTACAGAATCGATTCAAAGACAATCGTTTTCTTTCTGACGGGCAGTAACTATTTGACGTTTGACACTTCTCCATATTTAATGCGCTTAAGGATTGCTGTCTTCTATATTTTGTTTGAAAATACAATCAAAAATGATCCTTGGCTTTTTTGTTTAACATTTCCAAAGACTGCATCCAATAATGAACCATATGTTAACATATGTACAGTCGACTATCTATTGCTCCATTTAGTGTTATTAAGTATAAAAATAATATGTCAAATATGTTTGGTGTTTTCAAGTCAAAGGTACATCTTTGTCGGTTGTCAATAAAGCGTTGCTGCCATAAAAAATCATTTAGAAATAAACTGTATTAACAACCGACAATGATGTACCTTTGACTTGAAAACTTCACATGCGTGCTACCTCGCCCCCCTCAGATTTTGGCAGACTTTTTTGTTTGGAAAGATGAGGCGAAGCGTACTCCATTTATAGAGCTTTATGGTTGATGCGCTTCGTGAGTCACCTGTCAATTCAATGTCCAATAGTATCCTTAATGCTATAAGAATAAGGTTATGTGCTTCATTATTTGTTTTTGAATAATATCATCATTTATACATAGCATTAAACGACCGGACCGGAAGCGATGCAATAGTAGACCTTATGTTAAGTATTATTAGATAGAAAATAGTTCGGCATGAGCCGTGCGAAGGCGCCGGCGTTGACGTTACCTCGTGCTTGTAGTACAGTCATCAGCATAAGTACAGTACAGGATAATATGTGAGTGCGGGCAATGTTAGCAAGTATCTGTTTCTAAACTTTGCTTAACGGTTTACCTTACCTTGATCTTATAACTATTAGAAACGGGGCATTTCTCATGACAGCCTGTATTCTTCTTCTTCTTTCTCTTCAAAGTCCTAAATTTAGCTCTAAAAACTAGGGCTTTTGGAAGTATGATATTCAGAATAGAAACACATTTCTTAGGCAATTAAGTCATGTGCAGATTATTTTGGGCATTTGTAGTTTGTACTGCCTCACAGTACTTAAGCTGCTGACTGTAAAATTGTAGTACTGCGAATTCTTCTTAAGGCTGTTTTGTTGAGTTATTTGTACTTGTTTTGCTTATCCTTAATGTGTATGACTCGCGTTATGGAATATTGTAAGTTTGCCCCAAACACTTCTTGTAGAATCCTTATTTGGACATGTTATTATGTTAATCGGAAAATGACTAGACATGATAATTATGATGAAGTATGATTGATATTTTTTTATTTGTTTAAATCATGTTCATTGGTAGTAAGTTTTTGATATATTATTTTGACGTACAACGCCTGATGCATGAATGAATTTATATAAAATTGTGTATATATTTTTAGAATGTATATATACACAGCGCAATAAGATCTCAAAACAAGGTGACGCAAAAGTATATTGTGCACTTAAATGGGGTTACAAATGGAATTGGTTCTCTTATGACATATTTGCTTTTTGTCCTATTACAGAAAAAAATACTTAATTCATGTGCCCGAGTAAAATGGGCATCGTGGTACTTGTGGGCAAAGTTGCAATTTCAACAGCATCAGCGCCGACGCCAGTGTGTACGTGGTGCGTGTGTCGTGGTGTGTTGTGATCGGTGTCTCTTATCGTGTGAATCGTTCGTATTGTAGCCGTTCGGCTGCCGTGCTCTAGTCTACCCATTAACAAAGTTATTTCTGCAATTAATCCTGGTTGGTATTTTGTATCAAATAAAAGGATTTGATTATGATATTCGGTTTCAATTAAAGTGGGCAAAGTTGTAATATATAAATTTCGTCATATTTTTCCACTTTCACTTTTGAATATCGAACGTGTGCATTGAAACTTAATTAAGTATATTTGTAACAAATCATTCTAGTTTTTAAGCTCCTTATTTGACCTAACATTTCAGTATTTTACTCACTTCTTTCTTAACAACAATTAAGGCTATATCACTAGCATTGACACCGATTATTATTCAAATATCGTGCAAAATTATATCAACAGGGAATATTGAAATTTTGATAAATATACGTTTCTGGATGTCTTTCCTAGGCAACGGTAAAGTTAGAGTACATCGGCGGCCCATTTAAAGCGTAATATATTTTAGAAAACGTTTTTAAACTATTTTCTACAACAGTTTACCCAAACAGTGTAGGTACTACATTAACCATGTGCAGTTACAGTGAAAATGTTGAATTATACTGTTCATCAGCCTTTGACCGTTATTGTAATGTAAAAAAATGTCGTGAGAATGATCATCGTAAATTTATCGAAACATGTCGAGCAAAAATCGACTTAAATTACGTGAGTAACCCGCTATAAATGAAAAAAAAATAGCTTACACTATGTATTGGCTACGAAATACAACAGAAGGTTATTATTTTAAGCGTGACTATAAGAATGTTTGGCTTTAAAAGCGTAATTAATGCTCATCATATGTTAAACAAAAAACATTGACGATTTAAAGCCAATTTCAATGAAGAAAATTTAATTCTAATGAATGTAGGGAAACATCTTGGTATAAGTACTTAAATGTTGTCAATATAATGGTATTAGGTACATGGCAGCTAAGAAGTTTAGGCGTCTAAAGGACTAAAGAACAGGTTTATTTCACGTTTTCACAAGTCGACTGTATCGGCCGCCGTATTGAATGTCTGCACCAAAGACCTTTTATAGCCAATTATATCGAACCGTTTTAAAAAATGTATTCTACTTTTTTCAAATTATTAAAAAATCATGTAAATAACGATTGATATGTTTGAATCTTATTTAAATTTTAGACGTAGGGCTTGACAGTTAAACGGTATCCATATTTGAGCATTCGGCGTTGTAGCC
The DNA here is from genome assembly GCA_947086415.1 of Pammene aurita. NCBI lineage: Eukaryota > Metazoa > Arthropoda > Insecta > Lepidoptera > Tortricidae > Pammene > Pammene aurita. Next base: position 33,715,360 of record OX352302.1, on the reverse strand, counting down.
ACACGGGGCATTTATGTTTAAGTTTCTAATGAGGCTGATCTCGTATTTGACAAGTCGCCGTCGAAACTTGTAACTCACGAGATCCACGATGCAAGCAAAGTTGTTTCTATTTAAGATTTACATGCCTCGCGAGGCAATATAAGTCTGACACATCTAAGTATGTACTGAAGCTCAAATATGGCTACGTTTTTAGACCTGCAGAAAAGGAATTTAAGTCCCTATGTATTAGCACTATTTTAAGATTCTATATTTAATAGCGCTATTGGTTGTTGTTGTATTTTAAGTACATATTATGTCATTTACGTTAGTTTGCCATGGCGCGGCGAGGCCAATTTAATTCTACGAGTTTTTATAACTGGCAATATCGGTACGGTACTAACTGACGCTTGAAGTCACAAATATTTTTATAATTGAATTAATCCTAGGTAACAGCGTAACGTACCTCTATAATTTTTTAATATTTTTTGACTAAGGACCTGTTTCACAATGTCCAAAGTCCTGAATAAGCTTGCCACTTGTCTGACGAATAAAGTCATCGTTGGCGTTTCACAATCTTCAAATAAGCTTAACTGGTAGATAAAGTGCTTAGTTTTGTAGGTAGTTTTATCTGGCAGTTAATTTATTTGTTAATTAGCTATCCAATACTTTACTTGCACATTGTGAAACAGGCCCTTAATCGGATTACCGTCATTTGGTTTGTATTGCGAAAATAAAACGCCTATTTGAATATGGACAAAGTTTAAGTAATTAACGATTACAATAAATTGTACTTGACGGGTTATGGTCAAATGGGCAAAATTATCTTCCGAAGAAAAATCTAACTATAGAATCACCAATATTGCCAGTTTACGATACAAACGTCGATAAAAACAATCGTCGCGCCGCGCTTCCTATGCAAACCAGTCTTCCGATCGCCGAGTGCCGGCGCGCACAAGTTTAGGTTATGTTAAGTGTAAGTGGTGGCTGTCAGATTAAGCCCGCAGATATCGTGGAAAGCAGATGTGTAAAAACAACCCTTGTTCAGCAGTCGAGTAATAAAGAGATTTACAAGAGAAGTTCATTTTATTATGTAAGAAAGAAAACGTACTAATAAAATAATTTTAAACAAAAAATAACCGACTTCACATAGACTCCACAATCCAAAAGCAAATGCCCGAGATAGCGGAAATCGCTACAGGTGTGCCTATAATATTTGAAGAGTTCCCCTGATTTCTCCAGGATGCCATCAACAGATCCTAATAACCTGGTGACAATGGAACCAACTGTGAAGTATACCCTTTCAAACAAATAAAGAATTTTCCAAATCGGCCCAGCAGTCGTCGAATAATCGGTGAACATACATTAAAAAAATAGCAACAAAGATCCCGACGAATTAAGAACCTCCTTCGAAATCTTGAAGTCAGCTGATAAAACAAGTTGCGGCGTTAATAATTAAACGTGATGCGGAAAGCTATTTGTCAATGGACAGTCAGTTGCCTACTTGGGCGTGTATTAAATGTTGTTCAGTGGGCAAAGACGCCATATGGGCAATGTTGCAATATTTTCTGTCGCGAAAATTTACCTCTTAAAATTATTAAGCGATTTAACTAGGCAATGTAAATCGGTAAAAATCTAAACATGTATAAAAATACCCATAATTCTCATTCAATTATTTACCGGTTGCATTATTCTCTAGGTTTAACTGACCTAACACTATGTTAAATTATGCACTAATTAAGTTTCTTTTTAATTATAGAAACAAATGTTCACATTTCCTTTTCCCGATATCTGCTACTGCGCCCGATATGTTGCAACATGTACTTGTGTGAGTAAAATCAGTGAGCACCGATCGCTAAGCGAATTATATGAAATAAAATTAATTAGATAGCTCAGGGGTCGGCAAACCGCGGCTCTCTGAAGGGTCAGTTGTGGCTCTTCAAGTTCCCTAAATTAAAAAAAAAAAACATTACATCTATGAGCTTCCAAAAATTCCATATTTTCCGCCATCAGGCTCTTTGTCAAAAAAGTTTGCCGACCCCTGATAGCTAAAACGGCTATTAGACAAGGCAATTTGTAGGGCCCAACCTGTTGTGTTGGGAGGTGTAATAGGAGGTTGGGCCCGTAGGGAGCTGAAGGAGGGTGAGGGAGAGGCAGGGTACACAACAGGTTGGGCCCTACAAATTGCCCATGTCTAATAGGTGTTTAATGTCAGTGGAGTCAAAACTACCAATACATGATGAAATCTGGGTCGAGTAGGAAGAGTTCAAGGAGTGATACAGAATTTAAAATGAACCAAATGTTGTCAATCATAAAAAAAATCTACCTATATTGATAATTATTTTTCAGATGATAAGTAGAAAAAATAATTTTTGCATACAATTTGGTCACCCTATTCAATGTGACGTCTTGTCGTTTTCTATACAGCGTATGTCAAAAGTAATAGGGTGACCATGATATATGTACCTACTCATTGTAACTTGAAAAAAAAAACACATTCTGTTTACATCAAATGCTACCACATGATAATGATGATCACTGATTAGTTACAGAGCCCAAAAAAGTGGTTCAGCATGACAACCCAGATTTCATCCTGTATATGTTGGTCGGCCGCGGTGCATCACTATTCAATACGCTTTTTACTCGTTGTGTATTTTATTTTAAAAATAAAATTGATGGACTGGTGTATGCAGTTTTTTTCTACATTTATACAGCGAGGTTCATACAGTTACGTCTGAAAATATAAATACATTTAATGTGATAAAAATATGTAGCCACGACTCTATTACCAAGGCGTAAAGTCTTGAATATATGTTTTATCATTGTCACATTAAATGTATCCATATTTTCAGACGTGACGTTACATTAAACAAAATTTAATTTTAAAGGATTCAGGTTTCCATAGGCTTGCTATCAGGTGGGATGTAGTACATACTTATTTGTTTGCCACCGAAGGCCTATAATGCCTCATGCCTGTCCACCTTGGATGTAGGTACTATATAGGGGATCCGACATATGTAAATCAAAACACATAAAAATATATTCGCCTTGTTTTAACTCAGCGCCATATTCATAAGCAAAAAGAGAAGACTAGTATATACGTAAAAACCCAATGCGACCGAAAATCCGCCATATTGAAACTTGAGAGCTCAGGACGTTAAAACCTATACACTTTAACCGCCATGTTAATAGCTCCGATACCTCAAAATCGACACTCTTCTTTCGTTGATGTGGCGCGCCTGTGCTGTCCACACATTGTCTAACGTAAATCAGCTATACGACGGAAGATCGTAATGTCGTTTACTTCCTCTAACGCATAGCTGCCTCCCTTATAACTTGGTGGATACTAGATAAAGAAAACAAACTTGTTAATATTGAACTTTATTCAATAACATTATTATATAATAAATTAATGGACAATTCTTTTTATGATACATTTACAAAAGTTGGTATTTTATTAAAACATAGTAATAGCCAATTTATGTAAGTATGAGTTAATTCGCCACAGCGCCATTTGTTTCTAGACGGCAATAATTAACTCGGCCTAGCAATAACAAAACGCAATGACACTGACACAACAAGTAAAACAAAAACATTTTAGGTCTTATATCAGATTTTTTTTTAAATAAATAAGCTCTATACATACATGCCCCGGTGAAAAAACAGATTCCCGGCCTAGTATCCCTATCGTACACTTAATTGGCCGATAATCTATGTCTTCCCGGCCTCTGCTGTAATGGACTAATATTACATTAGCAGTTCCAACTTTCATCTTTACATTTAACTAAAATGATAATAATAATAAACAAACTAGCACAAGGAATGAATAAACTATTACATTAGAATGTAATAAAATTATACTTAACACTTTTTTTGTAAAAGGTACTATCGAACCACTTGATTCCTGACCCACATTAGAACTTTGTCATAGTACGTGTTATAAGAACTTTCCTTGTCAATGCAATGCGATGTCACTATGACATTTTCTATGAAAAGGTTCCACAGTGGGTCACGATTCATTTGGTTCGATAGTACCATCTAAGGTTGTATATTGTACAGATTCAATATTGTATTCGTGCATTAAAAGCGTAAGCGCCAAATGGTACCTTTTATATAGACTATCACATTCATTTATAATTATAATTACACACATTATACTCTTGCTTTATCTTTAAATCAGTTTTAAAGATGCTAACGGTCAATGACAAATTAAACTTTTTTTATTTATCTTGCAAGCTCCGGTCATTAGGTATATGACAGAGGAAAACATTATCTCTTCAACATACTCATAACATTACATTCATATCTATATTGTGATACCACAGTTCTGTTTTCAACTACTAACATAATTTAATGAGTCAGAAATGAATATTCATCTCATGGTACCTAAATATATTATGTACTCTACTCTGGAGTGTAGATTTAACGTTATGATATTGTAAGCTTGACAGGGCATATTTACGCTAGGGCCATGGGCTCATAAGGCCATGGCCCGGGCCACCAAAACACGCTGGGGCCAAGGCGCTGGTCAGTCGCAAAATGCAATCTTGGTTTTTTTAGTATGAAAAAACCCGGGTTGCGTTACTTAGTAACGGCCCCTAAGGCTCTTATGGCCTTGGGTGCAATCTCTCTACTACTCCGTCTGTCCGGAATCTATGTCTCCAAATAGCATGAAACAATTGTTGATGCGAATCATATGCAAATTAATAAGGAATTGTAGTGATTGTAATTGCTGTGAAAAATTGCAGGATATTATAATAATTATAATACACGTAAATATGTGTGATATGCAACAATGCATATTAACACGATTGCATTGATAAAGTACATTTACAATATTTGGTACCTACAATTTAATTTTATTATAAATCAATTTCTATTACCATTTTATGTAGAAGCAGATTTTCATATGCCAATCAAAATGTGTCAATCATTTTAAAATAAAACACGAAAACAAATTACATCAGGTTTATTATAATATGTTTGTTCCATTTTTATACAATTAACTACAATTAAAGTTCAGATTTATCTCCTTTACTATCAACCTTCTCGTACAGGCAAGAATCATCGGCTCCCCGCAGGGCGTTCTTTGTACAGAAATAGTTCATCAAATCCACGGTCCCCTGACGGTTCCAGTACCAGTCTTCAACTACACTCTCGTTTTCTTCCAACAGGCTCTCACATTGGGCCTTCATGTGAGTGATTTCTGCAGACGGCTTGTCCCACAACTCTAATGGTATACCAAGATCCACCTTCACACCTTTGTCTACTAATCCGTGTAAAGTTTTGAACGTCTGACTCATACCTTTAGCGAACCTCGTGCTATCTTCTCGCTCCTTATGCATGTTGTACTCTAAAATCCTATCGCAAACTCCTTCAAGAGATTCTATTAACCTCAACTCGGATTTTTCATACTTGGTCCTCTTCTTTGGCTGAACGTCGTCTAGGGAGTATCCAATTTCGATGACATCGAGTATTTTGCCGGTCTCCTCCAATCTCGCCTGCAGTTCTGTAGTTAAAATCTTGCATACTTCGCAACGATTCGCGTATTTTACGCCGATATCTTCTTCTGAGCGTACTTCGACATCTCTATCACAGTTAGTAGATGTTAGTAATACTATTAAAAACAAAGACGATATTCTTAAAATCATTTTCAATTGTTTTATTTACACGGTAGACGCTACACAAAGCACAGCACAGTGGTAATTAATTTAATTGCCCGACTGGACTGGACAGGACACAGTGTTGCCAACTCGAATGGTCCTGAATATGCTAGAGTGAGGATGAAAAAATGCTAATAATATGCCAACTTCATTTTATATGTGCCCTTGAGCCTATAATCTCGGATTTGGTTGATTGTCCACCATACTATAACAAAAAAATATGCCAGACCTGATCAAATCGGCCAAAATTTTTGAAAAAAGTATATGGATTATGTAGTGACTGGGCATTTTTTTGAGAGTCTTGGTGGCGACCATGTGTCAAGGTCCCTAAGTATGTAAAAAATAATAACCGTTCGAAAACAGATATACAATTTTTAATAACAGAAATTAATTTTCTTATGAAATAATATAGTTGTATTCTGCTTTCTTGCTTCGTCTAAATATGCTAAAAAAATATGCTATATGCTAAAATAAAATGCTGATTGAGATGATAGTATGCTAGATCTAGCATATAAAATGCTAAATTGGCAACACTGACAGGAAATGTCAGAAATGAACTGTCATTGGAGCTTTTAACGCGAGTGTTGCCATAGCAAATATTTTCTTATCACTAAATAAAAGCTATGAAACAAGTCTAGACCGTGGTGATACACGATAGGCCCGTTTAAATAAACAAATAGCGGATATCCCATTTGATGCTCAATGTTGAGTCACGACGCCAAGAAATAACATCCCCGTGTAATGAGGAAAGGCGATACCATGATGTGATCCCCATTTGGGGGTGGTCCGCCATTTTCATTATTAAAATATTGGACTAATTTTAGGTTGCGAAATGACAATACAAATGTAAAATTGAACATTGTCTTTTTATTTAGTCTTTATACATATATATATGTATATACAATGATATTTACTATGGATGGGTTATACTCTAATAAAATGAGCACAAAAAATACTCCCAAAATTATTTCATTAAGTACTTAACAATGATTCTGTTATGTTTATCTCTCTTTCTCACAAGGGCGACGGGAGCTCATCGGCACGTCCGCATCTTTCGCTTGCTGGTGCGCGACTAGAGACAATTGTTAGAATTCACTCATTTTAAGTGCTTCACTTTTGGAGCGTGCAACCTATCTGTCATTAGTTTAAATCATAGTATATATACAGCGTGTAATCGTCAAGTGTAGCCAAGCGATTATTCTGTTAATATAACAGATATCAGAAAACTTTAAACTGATATTGAAAGTACGTTACCTAATGAGTAAAATCAAATTAATAACTTTTTTAAATACACACACACATTAATAATTTTTTTAGTAATAATAAAAATATTTAGTTTAAACGCTCCCATACATTTAGTAAGACTTTCCTTGAGGCTGTAATTTCCCTACCGTAAGAAATAAAACTGTTTTAGATTCATTATTTACACGAAAAAACTGTAATTATAATCAGGCCTATAACTCTAATTATAATGTAGGCCTTTTAAACTAAAGCCTCACAACGAACGACGTACTAAATGTACCAATGAGACGCTTTGAAGTTAATATTTCGGATATTTCTGGTTTTATTTAAAAAAAAGTTATTGATGTGAATTTACTCACTGGGTAACATGCTTTCGATATAAATAAATAATAATAAATAAATATTATAGGACAATCTTACACAAATCGACCTAGGACCACGGTAAGCTCAATAAGGCTTGTGTTATGGGAACTAGACGACGGTATATATAATAGATAAATATGGATAAATACTTAAATACATAGAAAACATCCATAACCCAGGAACAAATATCTGTCATCAACACACAAAGAAATGCCCTGACCAGGATTCAAACCCGGGACCTCCAGCTTCGTAGGCAGGGTCACTACCGACTAGGCTAGGAGGCCGTTAACAGTTAAAAGCCGTTAACGATATCAGTTTAAAGTTTTGTGATATCTGTGATATTTACGGAATATTCGCCTGGCTGCACTTAACGATTACACCCTGTATAGGTACTAAGCAAATTGGCCTATTAGTTAGGGAGCTGGCGAGCAAAATTTCGATATGATCAGCACACAAGGCAACCGTTATTAATAGCGATATTTATGCCCTAAGAAACATCAAGGACCTTGTCTGCCATCATGGTGGCGATGCGTTGTAAATTTACAGCGTTGTAAATGTAAAAAAAAAGGTGTGCTATATTATGCGCACACGTCTGCTTCTGGGGCTGATGATCACAGTCATCCTGGAAACACAAAGAATCGAAAAGGCAGACATCCAGGGCTCTAACTTTAGTAGTATTCAATTTATTTATTTATTTTTATGATTAAAAAAACTGTATATGAAGTGCACACTTGGCAGATTTGAATTGTTCGATCAAAAACAATGAGAAGAACCACGGAAAAATAGTCTGCTAATATGTTGCCTCTGCGTTGTCTATTGCCAGTGCTCTAAAAATGTAAAAAACAAAAGGGGTGCTATATTATGCGCACACGTCTGCCTCTTGGACTGATGTTTGAATTCCTTATGAAAACCAAGAAAATCGATGAGGCAGACGTTCAGGCCTCTGATATTCCAAAGGCAGACCATTTGTTTTTTTTTTAACCCGACGCTCGCGTCAAACCAAGCAGGTATAAATTGAATTGATCAGAATGCTACAGACAAGACCACATCCCGCCTTCATTCTTGTTTTTAGGGTTCCGTAGTCAACTGGGAACCCTTATAGTTTCGCCATGTCTGCCCGTCCGTCCGTCCGTCCGCGGATAATCTCAGTGACCGTTAGAACTAGAAAGCTGAAATTTGGTACTAATATGTAGATCAATAACGCCAACAAAGTGGTAAAATAAAAAGTGGAAAAAAATGTTTTATTAGGGTACCTCCCCTATACGTAAAGTGGGGAGTGGTTTTTTTTTTTTCATTTCAACCCTAACGTGTGATATATTGCTGGATAGGTACTTAAAAATGAATAGGGGTTTACTAGAATCATTTTTTGATAATGTAAATATTTTCAGAAATAATCGCTCCAGAAGTAAAAAAATGTGTCCCCCCCACCTCTAACTTTTGACCCATAAGTTTTAAAAATATGAAAAAAATCTCAAAAGTAGAACTTTATAAAAACTTTCTAGGAAAATTATTTTGAACTTGATAGGTTATATAGTTTTTGAAAAAAAAATACAAAATAATTTCTGAACTAAGTTTGTTTTAACCGTATAAGCAGGTGTTTATTGTACCTGTAATTTCTACAAAATCACAATGAAATGACGTGCTTTCAAACACTCTTAAGTGGGGACACTTACTATGGCGGACGGAAAACTGCGGAACCCTACACTGAGCGTGGCCCGACACGCTCTTGGCCGGTTTTTTTTTAAACCTTCCGAAACGCACTACCGGAGCATGTCATTGACAACCCAACTAGCAAAAATAAGTACTATGAAAGTTCCTAGAACGTTTTCAGAAACACCAAAGTAGTATTGTAATTGTAGTTCCAAAGTTCATCTACGTTAAAGGCACGTGCTTTTGTGCATTGAATTTCAAACAGTTATACAGCTGAAAATCAGTGAGCAAAGTATCTGCCACATTTTTTTTCGAATCCACGGAGTCATAGTGAATCGAATGGGCGCAATGAGAACCGCGTGCAAATGACTTAGTAGAGCTTTTTTTTAACATTTTTACAACTCCGTCCCATGATAATGCAGAGTCCTGAATGTCTGCCTCTTCGATTTTCTTCGTTTCCAAGATGATTGTGACCATGAACTCCAGAGGCATACATGTGCAAATGATTTAATACCCCGATTTTTTTAAGCAACTTCAATCCGCTGTAACGCGAAAACGCAGCGACATAGGACCTTAATTGATTGGACCAAATCAATTCGTAATGATTCAAACTGCAATCTACCTCGACGTGAAACGTGTGCTAATCATATACCGAAATGCTCGCCAGCTCCCTAACTATGGGGTGGCAACCCCAGTACAAAAGTATGGAATAATTAATAAATTTTCATTTCATTTCATTCATTTCAATATTTCGCCGCACTGGTTTGAAAGAATGTGTTCTAGCTAAAAAGCCCTTGATACTCAAAAAAACAATTTAAATAAGGCGGTTGGTAAAGAAGTTTCACCATAATTTGGAATTTGATAATTAGCACGTGATTTGACACTTTTGACAGCTTCATACTTACAGGTAATCTCGAAACTAATTGACCAATCGCCTCCGTTAATACGATCGAGCTTGTTTCCATACTGTTGGCCTGGGGTGCTGTTCATTAACAGGCTTTAATAATGATATTATCCATCTATCACAGTTTTCGTGTCTTTAACATTGTCAACGCAATGTGGGCCGCCGGCGGCCCACATAGCTTATAGTTAAATTTACTCAAAATATGACGTGACAAAAGAAAAATCTGTCATTAAAATTTTTAAGCTACCTATCTAAACTGAAATAGTTGTCATACTTATGAAATAAAAAGGCCTCCAGTGGCCAGGTCTGGACATATATTAGGGTAATCGTGCTAGTTTTAGTCCACACTTGTCAGTTTTCCGTCCATACTTATTTATATATTTAAGTTCAAGGTTTTCCAAAATTAAAGCTTAAATGCTAAAAATCTAGTAAAGAATAAACTATAAATAGAAAATCTGTTTTTCCCCTATATTTGTAGCAGTATAATCAGGTAATCGGTAAACTGGCACTGGACGGGAAACTAGCATAATCACCCTATTTCAGTTTATAATTTCTAATAACATTTTACTACTTAAATAATACGAAGTCAAAATACTTCCAAATACATTTTGTATAAGTATAGCCTTTAGCTTCGTTTTAAGGCTTGCGATAGTTATTATCAACTGTATTTGAACTATCGCTACCTATTATAACTACACTCTATATAAGAGCAAGTCGACCCCCAGGCCGGGCGAGGTATGCGGCGGCAAGGATAAATAAATAATAAATAAATACTATGGGACTTGCCCCCCCCCCCCCCCCCCCCGTCCAAATCGTACACGTCAAATTGAAAAATTCATTAATGTCCTCCTCAAAAAAATACAGTTAGGTGCAAAACTGTCCCAATAGTAGCATCTTAGTAGAATGTGGAGAAGTGGATGTCGATCGAGGAGAGGGGCACATGATTAATACATACCAGTACTATTTAAAATTTCCTACAAATCAGCCTTACATATGATACCTTATTTTATAATATCCATAGGCAGAATTTCTTAATTATGTATGGTTCCCTATTTGGAGTTTCCATAAGAGGAACTAGAAATATTCGAAAAAATAAAAATGTGTTTTTTTCTACTTTTCGATTCTAAATTACAAAATAACCGTAAATTCTAAGTATATCATATGTAAGGCTGATTTGTAGGAAATTTTAAATAGTACTGGTATGTATTAATCATGTGCCCCTCTCCTCGATCGACATCCACTTCTCCACATTCTACTAAGATGCTACTATTGGGACAGTTTTGCACCTAACTGTATTTCTGCATATAATTTCAGGATGCGACCGCGTGTGTTAGTAACTCATCCGTGCAGGTGCTTCCTTTAGCGGCCCAGACTGACTAAATTATCCCTGGTATGGATTTTTTTCCTATTTTAGTTCAACTACCTACTTATGTCGAAATTCACGCGCGATATTTTGGATTATTATCAAATCGATAATTATCAGACAAAAATCACGATAATTATCAAGATATCTTTGATAATTATCCTTTCCAACCTTTTTTGATATGCGGAAATATATTTCCCGTTTAGTAATATAGGTACAAATTAACTACACATTCTAAGCGGCGACATAGACGCTATAAAAGTTGGACCAAAAGCAACGTACCGATTAAGTCGAAACTCCTAAAGCTAGACGTCTCGCTCACTCCCGCTGTGTGCAGCCGCTACGCGTCGCAGCGTTCCTCCTTTATTTTATTGCCGTACCGGCACGATGCTTTTGACTCTGCTATAGTGAAAGCAGGTGCTTCGCTTGGAGGCCCGGACTGATTGTGGTCCATCCGCGGCCCACACGTAATGAGACAGTCTTGATTAGCGGAATTAACTAGCAAGGATGAAATGATTTTTCTTTTAACTAATAAACATTACTGCTACGTATTGTACGGTCAGCACCAAAAGTGCACCAAACTGTGTGTTTATAGTAGATTCGCCATCAGATATATCGGAGCGGCCAAGGTGGTCAGAAATATCTGAACAACGCCTCTATTGTCAAGGGGATAAAGTGCATGTTCAGATATTTTTGAGTACTTTAGCCGCTCCGATATATTTGATGGCGACTGTACCTGGGAGGTGACGCTGATGAATCCGTTTAAAGTGGTTAGTGCATCTGACCCTAAGTGTTTGAAATGACCTGAAGACACTTAACAATTAACATGTGTTCAGATAGCTTTGAGCACTTCGCTCGTTTAGCTATTTCTGCTGTTGACCGTACAAATGGAATTTACATTGTTGCTTACATCAAGTACTTAAGCTACGTTTTCAAATGATCAGCAGCCCGCTCTTACTATTTCAACACTAAAAGTGCGGTTAGATAATTTCGATCACTTAGCTTAGCCACTTCTTGACGCAATATCACAGTTCTCACGTCTAAACTCAAGGCTTAGTACAGTCGCCATCAGATATATCGGATCACGTCTATTGTCAAGGCGATAAAGTGAATGTTCAGATATTTTTGACTACCTTGGCCGCTCCGATATATTTGATGGCGAGTGTATATAACTATAACTAGGAACGGTGTGCAAGGTAAGGATGCTAGCAACTCCTTCAATGCAGGTGCTTCCTTCTGCATGAGGCCCGGACCGGCTGTGGGCCGCCGCTAACCCACATCACTATTACGCTATAACTACACTCTATATAAGTGCAAGTCGACCCCCAAGCCTGGTGCTTCCTTCTGAGGCCCGGACCGGCTGTGGGCCGCCGCTAACCCACATCCCTATTACGCTATAACTACACTCTATACAAGTGCAAGTCGACCCCCAAGCCTGGTGCTTCCTTCTGAGGCCCGGACCAGTTGCGGGCCGCCGCTAACCCTCATCCCTATTACGCTATAACTACACTTTATACAAGTGCAAGTCGACCCCCAAGCCTGGTGCTTCCTTCTGAGGCCCGGACCGGCTGTGTGCCGCCGCTAACCCACATCCCTATTACGCTATAACTACACTCTATACAAGTGCAAGTCGACCCCCAAGCCTGGTGCTTCCTTCTGAGGCCCGGACCGGCTGTGGGCCGCCGCTAACCCACATCCCTATTACGCTATAACTACACTCTATACAAGTGCAAGTCGACCCCCAAGCCTGGTACTTCCTACTGAGGCCCGGACCGGCTGTGGGCCGCCGCTAACCCACATCACTATTCTGCTATAACTACACTCTATACAAGTGCAAGTCGACCCCCAAGCCTGGTGCTTCCTTCTGAGGCCCGGACCGGCTGTGGGCCGCCGCTAACCCACATCCCTATTACGCTATAACTACACTCTATATAAGTGCAAGTCGACCCCCCAGCCCGTAGCTGCGGGCGCGGCGTGAGGGGGCAAAGATGCGAGCAACTCCTTCAATGCAGGTGCTTCCTTCTGAGGTCCAAACTGACTGTGGCCCGCCGCCGATATGTCCACCCAGGCATCCTCAGGTGGTGTGGCGCCGTTTTGCACCTGGAATAAAATATAGGGTCTTACAAAAATATGGGTGATCTGTTTAAGGGCATAATTGGTATCGGTATTGCGAATAAGAAAAAATACAAGACAAAATTTTTAAACGAGAAATATTTTTGAAGTGATAACTTCGTTAGCGGCGCTGTACACTTTTTGTGATGGGGAAAAATGTGAAACTCGCGTCAGGGTCACGTGACCGTCAGATTCGTCAGGTTGAAAATTCGTAAGACGGACACGTGACCTGATCGAATAAATCTATATTAATAATTCCGTCGAGGGGTACGGTAGACCCGAATGAAATTATGCTCAAATTAAAAAGCGTAAAAAAATAACAGTTTTGAATCGAAGACATATATGGGCAAAATTCGGATTGTCGCGTATTTTGCATTTAAAAGTGTTAATTTAATGACAAATGGTCGGCCATATTCATTGATTTATACAAAAAGGGAGATATAAAGACTGTGTACGATAAAATCCGGACATGTATGATCTGCTATATCTTTTTTTCGGTACCACATATTCAAGCATTTCTTTTACTTTAATAATCTGGAATTGTAGTAATATATACTAAAAATAGAATCATATTACAATTGTATGGGCTTGTGTGAGTTTTTGCCAAATATATTCCATCATATCTTGAATTTTTTGTCCAGCATTTTTTGATAATCTTCACTCACTTCCTGCTACAATGCCACAATTGTATTTATATTTTCACAAGCTGTTTTAGGCTCACTAGAATATTATCTTACAAAAAAAATACGATTTGAAAGTCTTTTCTACTTGAGGCAGTCAGGAAGACTTTCTACTTCAAGTACTAAAAGTAGTTTTTATATGGGAGGCATATTTTTATAAAAAAGTCAAACTCACCAAAGCTAGAACACCTCAGAACTATTTACATCTAAGTCCAATTAGAAAAATGTAAGCTATTATGAAAAGAGAATGTAATAAGGTATAATTTGGTTTATCTAGTTAAAAATAAAAAACAATTTTTCACAGGAAAATTTGGTAAACACTGTCAGAACACCGTGGACAAAAAAATATACGCACTGTGGAATAAATAGTGATCAAAGTCACAGATAACGTAACGTTATATTATGTTTGTAATTTTATTATGTAGCTTGATGACCACAAATTATTTAAAAGAAGTGTTTCTTGAATATGTGGTACCGAAAAAAAAGATATACCAGATCATGCATGTCCGGATTTTATCGTACACAGTCTTTAGTACCAGGCGTTCGATTGTGTGCCATCAAATATAGGTTTCGGAACCTATATTAAATCAGTCGTGTGGCAGAGTCACACTTTGTGCAATGCGCAAAATATGGAGGTCTCCCTTGCATACCCGTGTTAACTATATAGGTTTATCTCTTTTACCCATGATGCACATACATTATAGCGGTGTGTAGCATTTTACAAGTGTGTGGGTGCTGGACCACATTTCAGTTTTGTTTACTATGAACGTCACTCATCTTCCTTTTTGTTTATGTCTGTGGCCATATTACATATTTTAGTGGTTGACAACTTGACAGTGAGGGGTGCGTTCGGGAATTGTGAACTATGTTTACGTCCGGCATATTTGACAGCTAAGTTGGTCAAAAGGAGGACGAAAGTAAATAAATTAAGATAACCCGGCTGACTGACAAGGCAAAAAAAGCATTTGACACACGACAAAATATATTCTTACAGAAATTAGTTTTCTTTTCACTGAAATATAGGTAAGTAAAAATGGATATTTTTACTAAAAATAAATGTAAATAACATGTTGAAGGCCTGAAGCAGCGTCTGCAGTGTCCTGCTTTTGTGGTTTCCAAGCGTTCTATATACCCATCAATATGTCACAATAACCGCCTTCAAAGTGAATAAATGGACTGTTTGCTGTCTCTGTCTGCCGTAAGTAATAACTTCAACTAAAGCCTGACCAGAAATATATTATTATTGTCAAGAGGGCGCTATTATTCTCATTTATATGGCATCAGTTCAGTATAGCCATAGAGCGTATTATTTCTCTATGGTATAGTGACATCTTGATTTATTTACCTGTCAGCTCTGATGTTAACTTGAAAATGTTTCACAGCGAAATAGTTCCATTTCCCGAGCGTATATTTACAGCTGTTTATTACATACACTAATTACAATGTTTCGCTCTTGACTATGAATAATTTTGGGATATTTTTGTCTTTTATATATATATATATATATATAACATTTTTTTTTTAAATAACAATTTATTTAATACCCAAAAAATAGATATAATCCTGGAAGTATACCATACTCGTAATATAATTTGTTAAGAAGACAGAATAAGGTCAGTATATAAAAGCATTACTAATCTAAACTAAAAATTACAAATTTACATAAACAATCCGTCATGGGCTGTTCCCGGTGCAAAGGTGCCCATCACGCTCACCGCGTTGCCGCGCTGGATTGCGATGGACAGCCTCTGCAGCAGGAACATCCCGGAACGGGGGTCTAGACCCCTGTCCTGCAGGCGGCGCCCTAACTCCTTTAGGAATGACCTTCCCTCTGCACACCAGCACCGAGGTCTCAACGGCCAGCGGCACAAAAAGGTAGCCTGTTAGGGGGGGCATATTTGTCCCTTTTCTGGGAAGCCGCATACTCATACTCCCGCCGATCGGACAGTACGGCCGAGGTGGGAAGCAGCAAAAGTGCTGACGCATGTGGCGTCCCAGACAAGGCACTTGCCCTTTTCCCACGGCACCAATGTTAAGCCGTCAGGCCTTTTACCGTCTGACTGGCTGAGTGGCTGAGTAAGAAGTAGATTATTTTTGGGGTAGCAAAACACGATCTCAGGAGGGTTAGAGCTACATGAGCCGAGAGCTTTTTTAACCTTTCTCGTGCAGATAAGAGTAGCTGCTGTCGGAACAGGAAAGCTCCAGGGATGGCATCAGGAAAAATCGGAGAGCCCAATAGGTTAAAATTTTGGGTTGAGAACTGTTTGAGTCCAGGAAGAAGGGTACTGAATGATGAGAAAGAAGAGGAGGAAGCGGTGCTGCAAGGGTAAAATTCGCATTTGTTTGTATTTACTGAGAGACCCAATTCATCGAGAAGTGGGAGTATTGTTTGTAAATCTTGAAGAACTTCTGCTGGCTTCCCTCCGAGGGTGCCGTCATCTAGATACCAAACATTAAGCGGTGATTGAGGTCTAGATATGGTTTTATGAATGGCAAGACTGAAGATCAGGGGGCCCAGTGGGTCTCCTTGCTGAGCCCCAACCTGAGACTCTATAAGGGATTCGTTATAGAAAAGCTTAGAAGGAGATGAATAGGCTTGATGCAGATAAGGGTAAAGTGATTTTATATTTTATATGCAACACTACTATAATTCAAATAAACCGCGACAATGACACTGACAGCCTATCACATGCACTCACACATGCAAATCATTCTGTCAGTAAAATGATTGCCAGTGCAAGAAATTAGTTCCAATGAAATTCCGCAACATGGCGCATGATCATATATTTCTGGTCAGGCTTTACATTGAGTGGTTGTTAATTGGATCACCCGACTGCTAAAAGGAGGGCCACGTTTTTTTCGAAAGTATATAGAGGTATTACCCGCGCGAGGTAGGACCCCGGAATTCCGGGCCTTTAAAAATCCAGGATTCCGGAAATGCGGGTCACCGGGCTTCCGGGATTTTAGAAAGCTGGAATTCTGTAAATGTGGTACGCCGGAATTTCAGGGTCCTGGAAGTCCGGAACTTAAGAATACCGGGATATAGGAACTTTTAAAAACAAGGATTTTTGAAGTGCGCTAGGCCGGGGTTCCAAATTATTTAAAACCAGGGATTCCGTGAATATAAGGACAGGGTTTTAGGGGTCCTGAGTTTGTGGGATTTTGAAAGTCCGGGATTCCGAGCATTCAGAAATTCTAGGATTAAGGAAATGCTTCCAATTCCCACATTACATGATATTAGGGTCTCGGCATTCAGGATATAAGGTACTCTGGGATTCCGGGACTATGTGCTTTCGAAAATGTGGCTTCGAAAATTCCAAGATACTTATTAAAACCAGGGATTCCGGGAACGCGACAAATCCTGGGAGCCCGGGAGTGAGTCGTACCGGGGCTTTAGAGTCTCAGAATTCGCAGTTTTTGAAAACCCTGGAATGCGGGAAACCGAAAATTTTGAACCCCGGGATTCTGGAACTTTAAAAAGCTGACATTATGGGACGTTAAAAAGCTGGGGTTTGGGAAATTCGGCACGGGGTTTTAGAATCCTGGGAGTCCGAGACTTTAGAAATCCGGGATTCAGGGACTTTCAAAAGCTGTGTTTTCTTAAGTCCTAGATTCCAGGATTATAAGATAATTTAAAGTCTTTGACCAGCGTGTGTTGCCAGTGATGACATATGGTACTGAAACGTGGTCGCTTACAATGGGCCTCATAAGAAAGCTCAGTCACCCAAAGGGCAATGGAGAGGGCTATGGTTGGAGTCTCTCTGCGTGATCGCATCAGAAATGAGGCCAACCGCAGCAGAACCAAAGTAACCGTAGAACCGATGGCCGTTGGGGCGGAAAGGTTCTCGAGTGGCGACCACGAACCGGAAGGCGCAGCGTGGGTAGACCCCCCGCAAGGTGGACTGATGACCTGGTGAAGGTCGCGGGAGTCCGCTAGATGCGGGTGGCGCAGGACCGGTCTTTGTGGCACTCTTTGGGGGAGGCCTATATCCAGCAATGGACGTCTTTCGGCTGATGTTAGACACAGATATGTATAAGGATCCTGGGAGTCCGGGACTTTAGAAATCCGGGTTTAATAAGCCGGTAGGTCGGTATTACGGGTGGTTAGAAAGCAGGGGTATTTCGGAAATGCGCGACGACGGGATTTTAGAGTCAAGGGAGTCCGGAGTTTTGATATCCCCGATTCGGGAACTTTACATCCGGGATTTTGAGAATGTGGTAAACCCGGATTTTTTGCTTGGAGTCCCGGTATAAGGAACTGCGGGATTCTGAGACTTTAGGAATTCTAGATACCGAAAAAGTCGGATGGGTTCCGGGACATCTGGGATTCGTATAATGTGGAACGCCGGAATTATAAGGTATTAGGAATCTGGAACTTTAGAAATGCAAGATTCCGGGAATTTTAAAAGCTTGGATTCCGAAAATGCGGCAGAAATTTTAGAGTCCTAGGAATTTATAAATCCGGGAATTACTAAACCCCGAATTCCGGGAATAGAGAAACCGGGATTTTAGGGTGCTGTGCATCCAGGTATAGAGAAATCCGGGATTCCGGAACTTTAGGAGGCCGGAATTCTGAAAATGCGGCTTGCTGGAATTTTAGGTCCCAGGAGCCCAGGATTCAGAAACATAAAAACATCGTAATATCGTAACTGCGCGAGGCCGAGATTCCAAGATATTATAAACCAGGGATTCCGGGAATGCAAGCAATTGGGATTTTAGGGTCCCGGGAGAGGCCAGGACTTTAGAAGTACAGGATTCCGGGGCTATAGAATGAGACCAAAAGTCAGTTTGTTGTCTTTGAGGCCGGGTCACGTAGAATTGATAGCGTACCGCCCATTTATTTAAATGGGGTAGCCTTAGAAAGGGTGGAACAATTTGAATATCTGGGCCACATAGTTCGGTCTGACCTTGGGGACAACGCTGACATCGAGCGGGAACGAAGGCCGCTATGTGTCAGAGCTAACATGATTGCCCGTAGGTTCGCGCGGTGCTCCAGGGATGTGAAGAGAACGCTTTTCCGAGCCTACTGCACTTCGCTCGCTCGCACTTTACTCATGCGGCCTATGGGCGAATTATACTCAGAAAGCGTACGACGCCCTTCGAGTCCAGTTTAACAATGCTTTTAGAGCGGTGATGGGGCTGCCGCGGTACTGCAGCGCGTCGGGCATGTTCGCGGAGGCGCACGTGGCGTGCTTCCACGCGAGCATGCGCGCGCGCAGCGCCGCGCTCGTGCGCAGAGTCCGCGACAGCCGCAACACCGTTCTAGCCAGGATCGCCGAGAGGTACGATTGCCCATATATTCGGCACTGTTGTAGCCGGCACGGCGTAGTTAGTAAGGTAGAACGTAGGTATTAATCATGTATAATCTTAATCTTAATTTTATTTTATTTTGTTGATGTTGTTCGATTTGTATAAACCATAAGCTCACTTTTGTTAGCATTATATTTGAGTCCATGGGTCACCGCGTAACTTTCACAAATTGCCAAAAGGCGCTTGAGGGCCCTAATCGAAGGGCTCAGCAGCACCATGTCGTCCGCATAACTGATGTTATTTACGCACACGCCGTCAATATGGCATCCAACTCTGGTACTGCTGAGATCCTCGATCAACCCATTCACATAGAGGTTAAAGAGCCGAGGTGAGGTTAACTCCCCTTGCCTCACCCCGCACTCCAATCCGTACTCTTCTGACAAGTACCCCGCCCACCTTACACAATTTTTTTGATGGTTATACCAGTACCTCATTAGAGATGTAATTTCACAGGGTAAGGTCGTTTGAGTACTTATCTTGTCCCAGAGGTGTCACCCTCTTTCATAGACAGAAATTTCATAGAATTTCGTTTCTCAGAAATTATTTCATAGATTATTTGGTTCCTGTACTTTCTGTTCCAATATTATTGTTCCATAGACTATTCCATTGTTTAAAACATATTTCACAGACATTCAGTTCCATGTATATTGCTATCAAACTTTTTTAATTTACAAAGTTATCTTATCAAACACTAGAATCATATTTCATGTATTTTTCTTTCGTAGACACAGATTTCATAGATTGTTGTTTCATAGTTACTGTTTTATATAATATTTGGTTCCAGTATTTTCTTTTCCAATATTATTATTTTAGTATTTATATCTTCTTCTTCTTCCTTCCCTTAGTCCCAGTTCTATCTGGGGTCGGGCCTCCTTGTACGGCGGCGCCAGGATGCTCTATCCTGGGTTGTCGTGGGGGTTAAATTCTGCGCTTTTAATTCCCTTTTGATAGTGGACCACCATGTTTCAGGGGGTCTTCCTCTTCCCAGAGATTTTGTTGGGATATTTAGGACGGTCTTCACACAGAAATTATCATCGCGTCTCATTATGTGGCCGTACCATCTAAGCCTGCTTTCCTTTAGTTTCTCTGTTATAGGGGGTTATTGCAAAGAATATGATATTAGATCTGTTACACACACAACAAAATTCCAGAAACAAACGGTTGCCGTAAAGTTGGTTAGGTTAGGTTAGAACTGCGACCCCCCAGAAATAAATTGTTGCCAGAAAAATTGGTTAGGTTAGGTTAGAACTGCGACCCCCACAGAAACAAACTGTAGCCAGAAAAGTTGGTTAGGTTAGGTTAGAACTGCGACCCCTACAGAAACAAACGGTTGCCAGAAAAGTTGGTTAGGTTAGGTTAGAACTGCGACCCCTACAGAAACAAACTGTTACCAGAAAAGTTGGTTAGGTTAGGTTAGAACTGCGGCCTCCACAGAAACAAACTGTTAGAATAGTAAAATTAAACATACTGCTAAATTAAATATATTAAATGAAATAAATAAATAAATAAATATTTTGGGACAATCTTACACAAATCGACCTAGTCCCACGGTAAGCTCAATAAGGCTTGTGTTGTGGATATTAGACGACGACATATATAATAAATAGACATAGGTAAATACTTAAATACATAGAAATCATCCATAACTCGGTAACAAATATCTGTGATAAACACACAAACAAAACATTAATAAAATACAGATTTTTTTATTTAAGTTTAATAGTGAGCTTAATTGATATGAAAATTCTACAGTTTAATTCTCTTTGAATAAAAACATATAGGATTTAATGTATATCACAATAAGGACCTATTTCACAATCTCCAGATAAACTTATATGCCAGTTAAAATTATTGCTATCCTTTTCTCCAGTGATATAAAAGAAAAGGACAGCAAACATTTATCTGACAGATATGCTTTAACTGGAGATTGTGAAACAAGCCGTAAGTATTGAGAAACTGAGTCTTCTATGAAACGAAAATATTAAGTTTGATAAAATCAGAAACAACATTCTATGAATATGCAGGCTGTAAAACAATTGTTATACAAACTAAATACTATACGGATTAATAATATTTGATTTAAAACGTAACGAACTGAAATTCGAAAAACTACTTATCTGAACAATAAAAAATATACAAAACCAGATTCTACAATGTAAGAGCTCTGACAAATGATCACTCTATGAAATGAAAATATGAGAAACATTTTCTATGAACCAATATTCTGCGAAAATGTAGTCTATAAAACAACGTACAACCTGTCCCAGCGGACATCATAGGATACCAGGTCGAAAGCTTTTGACAAATCTAGGTAACAGGCAAAAACTGGCGTTTTTCCGTTGTGTGTAGTATTGGACAGTCTGTTTGAGGCACAGGATCGCACTTTCCGTTGACAGACCCGGCCTGAAGCCAAACTGCGCATCGTTAAGACGGAAGTGCTGCTCCAGGTGACCATCTAACAGACTGTCCAACACTTTGGCTACAATAGTTGCCAGAGATATTGGCCTGTAATTTGATATGTCTGTAGCATCACCAGTTTTATTTTTCACTACTGGAACCACGATGGTGCGCATGAGGTACTCAGGTAGATACGAATGTTTCATACATAGGGTATAAAACATTGCAAGAACCCTAGGTCGATGCGCACCAGCATGCTGCAAATGTTCAATGCTGAGACCATCATGCCCCGGGGACTTACCTCTAACCATATTTTTGATGACGGCAGCAACTTGCCTTGCGGTAATGATAACGGTTTCGTCCGGTGCACTGGTATCAGCATTGAACACCTGCGACGGCGGCCCCAGCGGCGACTCCACCTTGAAATGACGCTGAAAAAGGTTCTCAATGTCTTTAGGATCATGCGCACCTGCGACGCTCACAGGAAGGCCAGGCTTGTGGTTCTGTTTGTCCAAAGCTTTTATTGGAGTGGTGTTCAGCTATCATGTCACATTTTATTTGCTGTTCATTATTTTGACACCACTTCAATTTAGCCTTGAACACCTTTCGCGACTCTCTCATGTCCTCATAAATATGCCCAGGCGACGGTTTTCTGTGCAGAACCCAGATTTAAAAAAATTGTCTAGCCTTACTGTGAGCCTCGCGTACATGACGGTTCCAGCCTGCTACCTGTTTCTTCCTACTGGCATTTTTAATTTTACAGGAGCTTTTTGCAGCATTAGACAAAATACCAATAATTTCACTGTACATTTTATTAATCAGCTCCAAGTGATATTTGTCTTCACAAATTCCCTTGCTACACATGCAAAATTCAACTGGTAAATTAATAATTTTCTCAATTTCGAATTACAAAGATGATTATATTCGTATATTTGCGTAACCTCACGATCACCCCAAATGATTGCTCGGTTGTTATTAAGAACAGGTGTTAACATTTTTGGCTTTATCAATTGTATATTACATTCAACTAACAAAGGGTAGTGATCGGACCAATATGTGTCATACAGAACTGACGTACTGACTACAGTTTGCCGTGCGGCACTAGTAACAATGCAGTGGTCAAGCCACCGCCGGCATCCGTGCGCGTCACTTACAAAGGTGTACGAATCCATAGGTAGCAGATCTATATCAACACACGACCACGATTGCTCAATACAAAACTGCATAAGCTCAGTTGCAAAAGGTTTACCTGGATGTGCATTGAAATCGCCCAATAAGAATACAGTCTCTATATCTTGGCTCTCAATGACAGCACCAATTTCAGCAAGACAGTCCGTAAACTCGACTAAATTTTCACTGCAGTCAGTAGGCATATAAATAGAAAATATTAACATTGCGCGGTTTTCAATGTTTATCTTAATCGCGGTCAGACGAACACTTTTACACGGGATCACTGAAACGGTGGTAAATATATCCTTCCTCCATAACAGCGCGACACCGCCGTGTGGACGTCCACGAACTACTCCCGCCGAAGTGTCGATTGCGGAGGTTCCCGTGAAGGCGAAGCGATCATCAATAGCACCCAAAAAGCCTAAATCATGCTCAAATACCCAAGTTTCTTGCAAAGTTATGATTTCAGCTACCCGACACAATTTCCTGACACATTCAACAGATCTCATAACATTCTTACAATTAAAGGTTATAAACTTGGTTGTCATATTCATTTAACTTTATTTTTCTCGAATGTTTTCTTCGCGTTGTCTGAGCCTGGTTTGATGCTAAAGTCGATGAACCGCCTATAAGCTACTCCATCTGGCCAAAAATCATCTTTCATAACCATATTCAGCTTATGCGTTGGTACAAATACTTTAAACGCACTATAATTTTTAGGCCGCTTCATATGTACCTGTTCGGCGTTAACAATCAGCCCCGACTTAGTCTTTACGTAATCAATAATATCGTACACTGACGCGGACTCGGCTACCTCATAAACATATATAGGTATAGTATTATTTGCCGCTTTAAAACGTTCGTGGACGCTAGGAGCGTTACCTCTATTGCCCACGAAACGATTTCTCGACCTCTAATTGTCATTTGTACCCTGCTGATTCTGAGGGGTTTTTTCCATTCTCCTTCGCGCACCAATTGAGCGAACGTCTTTTGTATTTCATTATTATTTTGCATACGCGCAGCGGGCTTGCTATCTATCGCCGGCGCAGGTGCAGCGGCCGGCAACGGTGGGGAGGCGGCCGGCAACGGTGGGGAGGCGGCCGGCAACGGTGGGGAGGCGGCCGGCGCCTGCGCAACCGGTGACGAATGACTCATCACAGTATTATTATGCACACTTTCGTTATCTACCGGCGCGTTACTTATATTCACAGCTGATTATGATTTGTCTGAGCTCGTTGAGTCTAGTTGTACTTGGCTGTTACTTAACCTCTTCATTGGGGTTTGTACTTGTTCAACTTCTCTTAAAGTGTTATTGGATGATTTGTGCATATCCATATCGCTACTAGTCTCAGAATCATTGTGAATTAAACCCATAGGGCCACTGTCGTATTCGTAGCAGCTAAGGAACGCGCCGCGCTTATTATTTACTTTCGTTGGGTTTGAAACGTTAACGACCGAAGACATTTTCAACGCATTCAAATCCACCGCCACATTATTTAACTCATCCCTGGTCGCGTACTCCTCCGTTATTTTGTGCATATCTTGTTGTATTTTTAAGATATCTTTTAAGAGTCTAGTGGTGTCAACATGATCGAAATACACAGGGGGCAGCCTGTGCAGGTCTCGAGCTACAAATATCGGAAAAGTTTCCGAATTTCCTGTCTTCATCACAGTAACAATATCATCGATATCCCTAAGTGATTTTCCATTCCCTTTTCTTATGTTCTTGCGTCTTGAAGTTGGCAGAGATTGAAATAGTAAATCCTTAGCGGTTTTAATTTCAAGTTCCGAAAAAGCACTTATACAAATCTGACTGATGGCATCCTCCTTCATCACATCAAGTTTGTTGTTAACAAAAGCCAACACTTCGTTTATCACGATATTACAGTTCGCACATTTTACCAAATTAGATGCCATTTTAGCGTACTTCGACACTAAAATGTCTCGGGGCGCGCGGGACGAGACTGTAATAAAGTATGAATATGAATAAAATGAATATGAATATTTATTTTACCCGAGCGAAGCCGGGTTTTCATCTAGTAATGTAATAGTTCTGAAGTGTAAATTTTTTAATGTAATATAAATTGTCATGTTTATGTACGATAGCGCAATAACTGAATTATTTTACCATAGTATAAATGATAGTAATTTTATACTGACAATTAAAGCAATTGGTGCAAAATTATTCCCTAAACATTCCAAAATATCAAAAATGCACAACGTTAATATTCAAGTTTTCACTTCTCCGGCACTCCCGGAGTGCACCCCGTTGTTTTTTTTTTTGTATAGGGCACGTCGTCAAAACCATGGCAAAACCATTTTTTTTTCGTGAATAATTTTTTTTCTTAACTTTTGAAAGTAACTGTCAACGAGCGTTTAACGCGAGTGTGTTTGCATTAAATTGCGGGCCGAATTAGTTTGTATGGATAAAATTTTAATTGCAATTTAAGTAATAGTTATCTAATACTAATCACCGTTAAGAGATTCGCCCGTATTAGATTTACACACTGTATAGTCGGTAACTGTGCGTACCTTTGGCAGAAGTGGGGGTGGAGCGACTCGGCAGCGTGCGAGTGTGGAGATCCGGAACAGACCATACATCACATAGTATACGAGTGCCCCATCACCAAATACAAAGGACCAGCTGAGGACTTTAAACAACTGACAAAAGATGCGAGCTTATATCTGCACAATTGTAAATTTTAAATGTAGAAATTATTTGCTAACCAGTGTGTAACCGCCATACGATAAATAAATAAATATATAGTTAAGTTTTTATTTAAATATCTGCATATTTTTTTAATGAACTCCATATATTTTTTAAATTTTTAATTTTTTTTTTTAATACCACGACGGTGGCAAACAAGCATACGGTCCACCTGATCGTAAGCAGCTACCGTAGCCTATGGACGCCTGCAACTCCAAAGGTGTCACATGCGCGTTGCCGACCCTTTACAAAAAAAGGAGGATTCAGTGTTGACGGCTAATGGAACAAGAGGGTCCCTTGTCGTCAACACACTGTGTCCTCTTTGAGCTCTTTTATTTGTTTACCTCAGTCTCTGCCTGTTAAATGCTGAATAGGAAAAAATTATGTCTGGTATGTTGAAACCTAGGAATGGGTATAGGCTACTTTTTTAACCGACTTCAAGATTTCAAAAGAGGAGGTTCCCAATTCGGCGTGTATGTTTTTTAATGCGCGTTATTTCGCTTGTGTTCAATCTACATAGAATACACGAAATATTCACTACAAATTTTGCTTTACAAGTAGTTAAAAAATAATGATATTGCTTGTACGTGTACCTGAATTCAAAAAACAGTGAACAACATTATCGTAAACTTAAAGTCTGTCTTTCGAATAGTCCTTTGGACCATAGGAAGTTAATCTAACATTATATCTGTTTCAGATTTCTACTGTAAAAGGGCAATTGGGTATGATGACATCGCAGGTGGAATAACTGAAGGGCTAATAGAAGGAGTAGTAGAAGGTTTGGTTGGCGACGTACCTGTTGCTGGAGATATAGCTACAAGCGTTATTGAAGACGCGTCAATCGCTTAAGTTGTAACAGCAGTTTTAGAAGGAACAATTACTAATATAGGTAGTGATCCAGCAGATGTTGTTGGGAATTTAACTGGCTCAGATGTCGGTGAAGATATACCGATAGCTGAAACCTCTGTAGGACCAGGGAGCTGATTTTTGACTTTCGAGCGCTCGAATTCAAAGACATTTAGCACGAAAATAATCGCACAGAAGAGTTTGTCGCGATTATTTTTGCATGAAATTAATAGTTTAAATAATCGTGATTTTAAATTACTATCGCTGTTATTTAAAAAAACATCATTTCATAATTTTATTCAGAGTTTAAAATGACGGATTCAAGCGCTCGAATCTCAAAAATCGCCCCCCAGTTTTAGAGATATTGGGGACATATATATAACTGACTCAGATGTTCTTGAAAATTTACCGATAGCTGAAGTTTCGTCTGTGGAACCAGTTTTAGAGACTCTTTGAGTCAGTGATGTCAGTGATGGCCCGATAACTGTTGTAGACACTTTTACTGGTTCAAATGTTGCTGAAGATTTGCCAGTCGATAATGTCGATGGTGAGAATACTCCAGCAAGTAAAATGACGGCAAGGACTTTGCTAAGGTTATGGAATACTAATAGTAGAAGAGCCCATGACACTGAACCTAGTTCGATAAGTCTCCTAGATGAGATATATATAATGAGACGCGTCTTTAATGGGGGAACACGAAATGCTGATGCTGCAATGCAAAAAAAGTGGTGGCGTATTTTAATTTTTTTTTGAAACAAAAAATCCGGTTTCTAGTATGATAAATCTCCTAGATTTCCTTTCTTCCTCGAAGCAGGGGAGGGGTAAAAAACTATTTATTAAACCTTTTTTTTGGTAAATGGCATTGACACTGGCTGGCACGATCTTTCAATTGATAACTGACGAAAAATTAAGAAAAAAAAACAAAGATACGTCACTTTTATCGTTGCTTAACTGAGATCACCTACGCATTTTTGTCAACTATGGAAAAATCTGAATTTCGTGCCGTTATTAAACACTTTTTTATGAAGGGTTGCACTGCCTGCCACTATAAAAATTGAACTTGATTCTGTTCAATGCAACCAACCCATTTACAACTGGTTAAATGAATTTAAACGTGGCCGGTCAAGCACATCTGATGCTCCACGCTCTGGTCGTCTAATCGAAGTCACTACTGAAGACGTTATTGAAGAAGTTCATAATATCGTACTCGACGACCGCCGAGTGAAGGTGCGTGAAATAGCTGAAAAGATAGGTATCTCTACTGAGCGTGTACATAAAATCCTACACGAAGATTTGGCCATGACTAAGCTGTCTGCACGATGGGTGCCACGTTTGTTGACGATCGAACAAAAACTCGAACGAAAGCGAGTTTCAAAACTGTGTTTGGATATGATGAAGCGTAATCCTCGAAACTTTTTGAAACGATTTGTCACTGTGGACGAAACTTGGGTCCACCATTACACGCCCGAGTCAAAACAACAGTCCAAACAATGGATGGCTGCTGGTGAACGTGCCCCAAAGAAGGCAAAGACTGTTTTGTCGGCTGGGAAGGTGATGGCGACAGTTTTCTGGGATAGCGAAGGAATCATCATGATCGACTACTTATTAGCTAAGGGGAAAACTATCACCGGCCGTTATTACGCAGATTTGTTAGACCGTTTTAAAGCCGAATTGTTGGAAAAACGACCAAGATTATCTCCGAAAAAAGTACTCTTTCACCAAGACAACGACCCAGTGCACACCTCAACTATTGCAATGGCAAAAATCCATGAATTAGGCTTCGAGCCGGTTCCTCATGCTCCATATTCACCGGACTTAGCTCCGTGTGATTATTACCCATTCCCAAATTTGAAGAGATGGCTTGGAGTACAAAATTTTTTGACAAATGAAGACTGTATAGCAGGTGTGAATGGCTATTTTGCAGACCTCAACGAATCCTATTTTTTGGAGGGGATAAAAAAATTGGAAACTCGCTGGAATAAGTGTTTGGCCCTTGAAGGAGATTATGTTGAGAAATAAATGTATTTTGTATAAAAAAACTGATGATTTTTGACTTTTTAAAAAAACTTATCAAACGGCCCTTACATGATTCGGTGCTGCAAGCCCCGTGCGTGGCCTTGTCAGTGGCAGCAGCATCAAAAGAATGTAGATTATGAAAAACAAAACGCCTGATCTTTTTATAACAAAAACAAGATGTTATGTAACCTAAACATAGCGCCTGAACTGCAACAAGATGTTACATTATTAAAATGATTTTAAATTTTAAAACTTCAGGCGCTTTGTTTTTTTTTTTTAATAAAATACGCCACCACTTTTTTTGCATTGCAGCATCAGCATTTCGTGTTCCCCCATTAAAGACGCGTCTAATTATATATATCTCATCTAGGAGACTTATCGAACTAGGTTCAGTGTCGTGGGCTCTCCTACTATAAAATCTTAAATTTGATTTTGGAAAAAATGTAAATATAATAAAATCTGCAGCAACAGTATTTAATCAATGTGTTAGCCACGCGCACCTTCTGTACTAATATAAATAATTCTAAAAATATACTAATGAGATTTTATTTTATAATATACTGATTCAGAACTTCATAACTACCTATGAGATTACGCTATTAGTACTACGCTATTTTTAAAATAGAATAATAGTCATTACATGTGCAAACTACGATTTCTAAAAAATAAACCCCAGATATCTGTTCACAAGTTAAATAAAAATAAAATAAAACAAAGCATTTATTTCGGATGAAGGAATCCATATAGTGTTAGTATTTATTACAATAGAACTTAAATAACTATATATGTTAGTTCCTAAACTTAAGTGTTGAGAGGTCCAGTGCCTGATTAGGGCGCTGTCCCATCTCTCTGTCACGACGGTCAGGAGACTGTTGTGGCTGGCGCGCACTCTGCGGAGCGTCGCGGCGCAGCGCTTACGCAGCGTGGCATGAAATCCGTCCACATGTGCATCGGCGAAATGCAAGGTTCTTTTAAACTAAACAGAGTACCTATATAACTATAAAAATAACTTCAATTCTAGGCCCTGTTAAAATTTAAGGGCATAGTTGGTATAGCGTATTGTGAGTAAGAAAAAGAAATTTTTTTTTGACGCGAAAAAATGTTTTTTTGTATGGAACATGTCGTCCCAGCCGGCCAACCCTCCATACAAAAGCATTTTTTTTTTTGCGAGAAAAAATATTTTTCTTACTTTTTTATTAGGGTTCCATAGCCAAATAGCAATATTTTTAGGGGGGGGGGGGCTCCATACATATAACTAACTTCATAAAAAAATGTTTGACCAAATATTAACATGTGGCACATCAATCGATAGGTCTTTAAAAATAACATTGAGGTTTCATTGAGCATTTTGTGATTAGTGAATATTTTCTGAAATAATCGCTTCGAAAGTCAGAAAAATTGTGTCCCTCCCCTGTAACTTTTGAACCGTAACTCGAAAAAATATGAAAAGGAAATTTGAGGAGATGCGCTTTATCATATACTTTCTACGAAAATTGTTTTGAACATTATCGGTTCGGCCATTTTTGAGTTATCTCCAAAAAACTTCTTCCACAGGCATCAGATACGACCTTTTGGTATTAGTTTGGTTCTTATTGCATTGAAGGTACGGAACCCTCCTATGCGTGGTCCGACACGCACTTGGCCGGTTTTTATAACAAGAATACGATACCAATTATGCCTTTAAACGGATTAACAACATTTTTGTTACATCTTATATAATGGTCTAAGAGCTGGCCACGTCAGATATGACACAATAATGAGAGCAATCAAACCCATCTAGTAAGATTGCAATACTATCCTTATTGATAGATCCGGGCATCTGGCAGCTTTTAATGGGTGAATGTCAGAGTGACAGACTAGCAAAGTTTTTGAATTGGAAAAAAGTAATACCAAAATAGGTAAAAACGGCCGAAGCTATCTTATTTATAGAGAACGGGGCCTACATATTAACATTAGAACAAAAAACATTGCGTAATATTTTGGAAACGGAAACAGGAGGAGACAAACTATGAATTGCATTATACGTCGTTTTGGACTACTTTCCCCCATCAGAAACATTTGGCAATGATATAAATAATTATATTTATATATTTTTTCATAATACTGCATCAAAACCAGAACTCTGGGATTTGTATTCTTAAAGTGGTTTGCATTCTTTGACCTTCACCACTTTACAGCTGCCAGATCTCCGGATCTAGAAATAAGCATAGTATAGCAAACTAACGAGAAGGGTTTCATCGCTCTCATTATTGTGTCATATCTGACGAGGCCAGCTCTCCGTCTATAAGTAGTATACTGCCCCATCAAGCATAAGAGCCGTAAGTACTTCGGAAACCTAGTTCGTATTTGGAATCTATTGTTCCAAAATACGCTAGATAATCTCATGTGTTTTTCATTGGCTGTTAAGGCTTTGTGCGTCTAGGGGCATACCATTATTTTAAATGTTAACAAATAGGGTACAATTATATTATCATTAACATATTGGGTGTACTCGTAAATATTATTAAAAAAATATGGCCTACAAGCAAGCTAACACAGTTCACGACTTTCCAGTATACAGACATGACTGAGCTTAAAAAATTGCTACTTAAAAAAAATTTTATTTCTGTAAAAATTGGTTTCCTACTCAATATCACAAGTTATTTCGATTATAATATAATAGGATACAATAGTAGTTTATGTAACTGTTACGTAATAAGGCCTAATTACGTACAGTTGCATACACTGCTTTATCTACACTCATATGATATATCCTAAATGAAGTGTTCGGAAACCATAGAATGACCGCCATTGCACCGCCATGGCCAACTCGATTGTGCCGGCGGTCGCGCGGGCGCGTGCCGTTGGTCGGGAAGGAGGACAGGATTTACATTATGTTATCAAATTCGATGTTCGGAATTTGAAACTCATACCGTATCAATATATGAGCATGTAAAGTTAAAATTACGTTACTGCCACAGATACAAAGCTTATCATAGTAAAATCGGTTGTGATAATGCTAGCCATTGCCTACCGTTTTTGAACAGGTTTTAGAAGACTTACAATGACTAAACTCAAGTGGACATTGATATGCACGTATCAGCTATAAGCTGCCTGTGCATTCATAAACAATAATAATAATAAGCCCGCGGGGGCAGCTTGTGGCGAGCTGACAGTGAGTGGCGACACCGCGGACCCCTATTCCAGAGGGCCCTTTCCATCTGGCCCTCGCCTCTGTGCTTGCCTTAACTTGGCCGCAAGAGCGGGACCTATGTTCCAGGTTGGAAGTGTAAAATGTCATAACGCCGGCGGCCTGCTGAACGGATTACCGGGATCTGGCTACCGCAGACTCACCTCTCGACAACCTCACAGCCAATCTCAAGTGTTGCTCTGTTGTCGCACTGTGCGTGCGGCCATTGCGGAGCCCACTCAATGAGTTGGCGAGTCACCACCTGTCTCTTACAATTTTGAGACTGATTGTCACGGCAGGTGTCCGTTAGTCTCCTCCCATAGCCAGATATCCAGTCCATCCAACATTCAAATCAATAGCCTTATGACCTTAGTTCCCATCGCAGCACAAAAGTGCTGCACTGCAATAGTCTTTGCACCTGGCGGGGATCATCTCCGGATGTATCATGTTGTGCGTTCGGAGATGGTATCTGCCATGTGTATCCATCACTTTTATATAATATCGTTTAAAAAGGCCTATGCGCTGTTGGCTTCGGCTCCACGCATGCCTTCCAAAGGTCCGGGACCCCATGGTCCCGAGATATGGAAAGAACGAACAAATAATAATAATGTAAGTGTAGATAAAATATTGTTTTTCCTGTTACCATTTTCCATATACTTTGTCATGATGGTAACATAAAGGGAAGTCTCTAAAATGTATGCAATTTTAGGGTTATTTTTATATTCAGAAAATTACATCATTTCCAAT
The DNA here is from genome assembly GCA_947086415.1 of Pammene aurita. Taxonomy (NCBI): domain Eukaryota; kingdom Metazoa; phylum Arthropoda; class Insecta; order Lepidoptera; family Tortricidae; genus Pammene; species Pammene aurita. Next base: position 33,683,045 of record OX352302.1, on the reverse strand, counting down.
AGTGGCATTTTTGAGAAAAACTAAACTATACATAATAATTATTAGCGAGAAAAAACAAGCATTATGGAAAAAATACGTCACTATATTATTGTACAGAATTAGATTCAGTTTGTTCTAATTCCTCGTCCTCGCCACACATTTGGGAATTTATGGGGTCCGTGTACCCTTGCGATCGCAATGATTGAATGACTTGCCCGTTAAGGGTCAGGTCGGATTGGTAGTGCTCAGAGCACGCACTAATCTTCTTGATCACTCCGCGCTTCACCACAATTTCCCCAGCCCCCGACACCGGGTTGCCGGCGAAGAAGCTTGATGTATGCAGCAGTCCCGTTTTGTGCTGGTTGGAAAGTAAAATTGTCCCGTCTGGCCCCATCGCGAAGATGGCAGCCGGCCCTGAGCTTCCTCTATCTGCTTCACTTGTGTCGATCAAATTGCCTAGCGAGTTATACAACTTCCCGTCGGTAACGTGAACCTCCATGAATGCCCTCTGGTACGCATTGTAGTAGGTTACAGCGGGTGGACACTGAGACTCACTCTGCCATTTGCAAGTCGTATCTTCACTCTTGAACCGGCTCTGCATTTCGTACGTCCCGTACGCAAATGCCATGCTTAGAGCATTTTCGTTGACTCCATAATTCGCGCATTCAGTGTTATTCGCCCATTGGCACGTGTAAACGCCCTTTTCATTTTCAAGTGTGTACAAAACACCGTTGAAAGATGCAATGTCTCTTGGATGGCTGTATTTTAATGACACGGACGCACAGAAATCAGCTACGTCATTGGATTTTCGCGTGCAGTTCCATAGGCGACCATCCCACGTAACAGCAAACAAACTATAAGCCACTGTAGAAAAGCCCACAATACCTGCAGTCATGGTGTATATTACAGTACAGTCATTTTCAGTTCTTAATGAACAGCTCATCAATTGTCCTTTCCACAAACCTGCGTAGATTTTATCATTGAAAATAATTACAACCATAAACTTATATAGATGTAATAATTACAGAATACACATAGTTTCCTAAGTTATGGAAGGGCCGGCAGCTAGTAGGATCATTTTGCTGACATCGCAAAATTGTTCCATTAAAAAGACCAGCATACACATATCCTCTTGCACTTGTTAAGGACTCAACGGATGGTAGATCTCTCAGGAATACGTTGCACGATTTTTTATTTAAGGTGCATCTGTGAATTGTACCGGAATACGAACCAGCAAAAATATACTCTCCAGACACGGTTAAAGAGTAAACATGGGCACCGATATTAAAAAGAACTTCACACACTTCTGGATTATCCACCTTACAGCGCACTATGTCTCCATCTGTCTTTCCAATTATAACTACCGCGGGGGTCGAATAGATTGCTTCAGGGGTGTGAATGCGTACGTTCATTACGTTAACAAACGGAGATGTAGTTATATTTAAGCGAATATCGTCTTCACACTCACATTTTGAATGGTCACTGAGTGGAGAAGCAGACGTTGTAGCCAACAGAGTTAAGAGTAGAAAGGACTTCATAGTGAAACGTGGACACGATGTGGATAAAATAAACCAAATGAATTACTCTTCCAGTGCCTTTAAATAGGCATGTTACTCAGGAAATGATAAGTGACTGTGGCATTTGTGGTAACAGGAAGAGGATAAAAAGTTAAAAACAACATGCAGAGACAGCTTCATGGGAATTCCAATTTTTTATCGATGTACCTATTTATACCTAGGTACTCATTATAAGTACTTAAGTAACACATAAAAAAAAATATTAGTTATATTTGATTACTTAAACAAAAGTTAATTTATTGTGCTTTAATTCAATTGGCATCTACTAAAAAAACACTTAATTCAATCTTATTATTATTGTTGTATTTGGACTTCCGTAATTGTTGTGATTTTAATTGAACAGAAAATATCAATTTATTGCACCTTATTTTACTGTGTTTTATAATTCATCTTTAGAAATGTCGTGGAATAACAATCACCTGCATGATGCATCTGCAGAAACCTGCATGAAGACTGCATGAGCAACATGTATGTATACCTCTAGGTGGAAGGTGAGATGCCAGGGCGCCGGCGCGCGAGCGTCGTGCAACGTCAGAAAGTACGTGGCGCGCGCCCCCCACGACAGCGCCCTATGCGGGGCCCCGCCCCCCGCGCCGCGAGCGGTGTAGTGGGATATCAGGACTCCCTCTACTGGGGATATTATCACTACCTGGCGACAAAACAAAAATCAAATGCATATTCATCGAACGAGCGGAGCGAGCGTAAGCAAAGTGAAGTTCTTACAGAAAACTTCGGACATAACAGAACTGTCAGCTGGCTACCTAGACGTCTGTGCATTTCGATGGCTTTTTGATTTTGAATAGTTGTCGCGCGATAACTTTAGTAACGTTCTTCTGGTCTATATGAAATTTGTTGGGGTTGTAGTAGAGCTCAATACAATTTGAGAGTTCGTTCATGAGCATGATGATGAGGCTCGAAAAAAACATTATTAGGGTCTTGTGATATTGGTTAACTCGTTTGCAAGAAAATCGCGAGTTCTCAGTTCGAGGCGGACTACTAGTATAATGTCAAATCTAATATTTTTTTGGCAACTGGGCCTACCAGGGTATGTCCGACGAACGCGGCAGTGATCGTAACATCACACCTGTAATGTAGGTACTTGGCTTGCCCACATGGCATGTAAATTTACTTAAACCTGATGAAAACAGTGGCCTGATATACTAGAAACATTATGGGCCGCCGGTGACCCACGTAACCTGGTCGTAAAGCTACTTCAGTTTACAGTGGCCTGCTGCGCTTGCATTTTTGCGGGTCGCCAGCAGTCCACATGGACTATGGCTAAAGGTACTAAAAATTTATGAATCTAGTTGATTATTTCTGTTTTTGTTTGAAAGGGTATACTTGAAATTCGGTCCCATCATCATCAGGTCAGAATCTGATGATAGGATCCTGGAGAAATCGAGGGAACTCCTCAAATATTAGTGTTTTGAGTCTTTTTTTAGAGTAGCTCGAACATTTGCTCTTGAAGAGGTGGAGTAGAGTAGCCTAAGTGAAGTCGGTCCTATTTTCTTTAAAATTATCCACAAATAACGTACCACATGTCCGTGTGTCCGCGCCGGCAGGTAGTAGGGCATGCCGCAGTACACCCGCGTGTTACACTAGGGAATACTCATATAACATACCACATGCGCCGGCCCAGTGAGGTTCACATGCAGCACTCGCGCCTCCCTCTCCAGCCTCGACTCCACCGCGAGCCTCGTGGCGGGCGGCGCGGGCGCGCGCGCCGCGTGTCCGCGCGGGATGAAGCCGCGCGCCGGCAGGTAGTAGGGCATGCCGCAGTACACCCGCGTGTTACACTAGGGAATACTCATATAACATACCACATGCGCCGGCCCAGTGAGGTTCACATGCAGCACTCGCGCCTCCCTCTCCAGCCTCGACTCCACCGCGAGCCTCGTGGCGGGCGGCGCGGGCGCGCGCGCCGCGTGTCCGCGCGGGATGAAGCCGCGCGCCGGCAGGTAGTAGGGCATGCCGCAGTACACCCGCGTGTTACACTAGGGAATACTCATATAACATACCACATGCGCCGGCCCAGTGAGGTTCACATGCAGCACTCGCGCCTCCCTCTCCAGCCTCGACTCCACCGCGAGCCTCGTGGCGGGCGGCGCGGGCGCGCGCGCCGCGTGTCCGCGCGGGATGAAGCCGCGCGCCGGCAGGTAGTAGGGCATGCCGCAGTACACCCGCCTGTTACACTAGGGAATACTCATATAACATACCACATGCGCCGGCCCAGTGAGGTTCACATGCAGCACTCGCGCCTCCCTCTCCAGCCTCGACTCCACCGCGAGCCTCGTGGCGGGCGGCGCGGGCGCGCGCGCCGCGTGTCCGCGCGGGATGAAGCCGCGCGCCGGCAGGTAGTAGGGCATGCCGCAGTACACCCGCGTGTTACACTAGGGAATACTCATATAACATACCACATGCGCCGGCCCAGTGAGGTTCACATGCAGCACTCGCGCCTCCCTCTCCAGCCTCGACTCCACCGCGAGCCTCGTGGCGGGCGGCGCGGGCGCGCGCGCCGCGTGTCCGCGCGGGATGAAGCCGCGCGCCGGCAGGTAGTAGGGCATGCCGCAGTACAGCCGCCTGTTACACTAGGGAATACTCATATAACATACCACATGCGCCGGCCCAGTGAGGTTCACATGCAGCACTCGCGCCTCCCTCTCCAGCCTCGACTCCACCGCGAGCCTCGTGGCGGGCGGCGCGGGCGCGCGCGCCGCGTGTCCGCGCGGGATGAAGCCGCGCGCCGGCAGGTAGTAGGGCATGCCGCAGTACACCCGCGTGTTACACTAGGGAATACTCATATAACATACCACATGCGCCGGCCCAGTGAGGTTCACATGCAGCACTCGCGCCTCCCTCTCCAGCCTCGACTCCACCGCGAGCCTCGTGGCGGGCGGCGCGGGCGCGCGCGCCGCGTGTCCGCGCGGGATGAAGCCGCGCGCCGGCAGGTAGTAGGGCATGCCGCAGTACAGCCGCCTGTTACACTAGGGAATACTCATATAACATACCACATGCGCCGGCCCAGTGAGGTTCACATGCAGCACTCGCGCCTCCCTCTCCAGCCTCGACTCCACCGCGAGCCTCGTGGCGGGCGGCGCGGGCGCGCGCGCCGCGTGTCCGCGCGGGATGAAGCCGCGCGCCGGCAGGTAGTAGGGCATGCCGCAGTACACCCGCCTGTTACACTAGGGAATACTCATATAACATACCACATGCGCCGGCCCAGTGAGGTTCACATGCAGCACTCGCGCCTCCCTCTCCAGCCTCGACTCCACCGCGAGCCTCGTGGCGGGCGGCGCGGGCGCGCGCGCCGCGTGTCCGCGCGGGATGAAGCCGCGCGCCGGCAGGTAGTAGGGCATGCCGCAGTACACCCGCCTGTTACACTAGGGAATACTCATATAACATACCACATGCGCCGGCCCAGTGAGGTTCACATGCAGCACTCGCGCCTCCCTCTCCAGCCTCGACTCCACCGCGAGCCTCGTGGCGGGCGGCGCGGGCGCGCGCGCCGCGTGTCCGCGCGGGATGAAGCCGCGCGCCGGCAGGTAGTAGGGCATGCCGCAGTACACCCGCCTGTTACACTAGGGAATACTCATATAACATACCACATGCGCCGGCCCAGTGAGGTTCACATGCAGCACTCGCGCCTCCCTCTCCAGCCTCGACTCCACCGCGAGCCTCGTGGCGGGCGGCGCGGGCGCGCGCGCCGCGTGTCCGCGCGGGATGAAGCCGCGCGCCGGCAGGTAGTAGGGCATGCCGCAGTACACCCGCCTGTTACACTAGGGAATACTCATATAACATACCACATGCGCCGGCCCAGTGAGGTTCACATGCAGCACTCGCGCCTCCCTCTCCAGCCTCGACTCCACCGCGAGCCTCGTGGCGGGCGGCGCGGGCGCGCGCGCCGCGTGTCCGCGCGGGATGAAGCCGCGCGCCGGCAGGTAGTAGGGCATGCCGCAGTACACCCGCGTGTTACACTAGGGAATACTCATATAACATACCACATGCGCCGGCCCAGTGAGGTTCACATGCAGCACTCGCGCCTCCCTCTCCAGCCTCGACTCCACCGCGAGCCTCGTGGCGGGCGGCGCGGGCGCGCGTGCCGCGTGTCCGCGCGGGATGAAGCCGCGCGCCGGCAGGTAGTAGGGCATGCCGCAGTACACCCGCGTGTTACACTAGGGAATACTCATATAACATACCACATGCGCCGGCCCAGTGAGGTTCACATGCAGCACTCGCGCCTCCCTCTCCAGCCTCGACTCCACCGCGAGCCTCGTGGCGGGCGGCGCGGGCGCGCGCGCCGCGTGTCCGCGCGGGATGAAGCCGCGCGCCGGCAGGTAGTAGGGCATGCCGCAGTACACCCGCGTGTTACACTAGGGAATACTCATATAACATACCACATGCGCCGGCCCAGTGAGGTTCACATGCAGCACTCGCGCCTCCCTCTCCAGCCTCGACTCCACCGCGAGCCTCGTGGCGGGCGGCGCGGGCGCGCGTGCCGCGTGTCCGCGCGGGATGAAGCCGCGCGCCGGCAGGTAGTAGGGCATGCCGCAGTACACCCACGTGTTACACTCCGAGTCGGAAGTCGCTACGGCTGAGCGGAAGGCGGGCACTGGGAAAAATGCTTGGTTAGGCTGCGTTTTCATCAGAGATGTGCTGGGATGCGTAGCGAGGAACGTGATTGTTAAGCAACAGAATCAGTTAATTTGATCGCTTTTCTAATGTTTTTGACGTGACAACGTCTTATAATTCGATGGAGCCGGCTGCACACACGAAAAAACATGACTCATGCGGCGTTACCTCGCTCTGAGGCGTTCCATTTAAGGCTTGAAGTGCAATCGAGAGCGCGGAACGAGCGACAAAGAGGCACAATCGGCCTTCGCGTTCGGCAGCGTTCGACATCTGTCTCTCTCCTACTTGAGTGAGCGATGCGTCCGCGTGGACAGCTGCTATACAATAATACATTTACATGTTTTCGTCAAGTATGAAGTGCAGTGAAATTAAAATTTTCTTTTGAAAAATGCAACCATTCCATCAGTATTTTCTTATGACGTTGTCACGTTCAACTATCGTCAGTAAACCGACTTTACAGACAACTCAACTCGTTACGCATTCTCGCAAATCTCTGATGGAAAAGCAGCCTCATGACCGTTATGAAGCGTAATAAAGCTTTTTTTAAATACCAACTATTAATATTAGAAATGCTGTACGCCGACAATACTTATACAATATTTGTAATCCAGATCGTAATACGGCTCTATTAGACAAAAGCATCCTGGGAATGGCTACAAAAATATATAATAAAATCCCAGACCACCTACGAATTAAAGAAAAATGTGAATTTAAAAGACATTTGAAAATTTATCTAATTAGTAAATATTATAACTCGGGCCAAAATACTTTTTGATGCCTAAAAACCGGTCTCTCCGAATGAATATTCAATTTAATAGGAAATCAGTACAAATTTGTGAAGAAAGTATACTAAGAATTTTTGAATTTTGAAGCAAATCAAATTATTTTGTTCAATATTTTTTGATTTGCAATTTTTAAGTAGTTACACTACTATATATAAACTGAAAACAGATGTCATATACTTCAGAAAAAGTGACCAAACCCTCCGGTGTCCGAGGCCAGATTTGAACTGGCGTCTTCAGCTTTCGCGGCTGACGTCCTGACCACTAGACCACCCAGTCACGGCGGAACTTGACAAATTTTCTCATGTATATGCAATCTCTGAATTTGAAACGGCTAGGCGCCAATCAAAAAATATTGCAAATTGCAAATCAAAAAATATTGAACAAAATAATTTGATTTGCTTCAAAATTCATAGATGGCAGCACCATCTCTCTCGCTATACCAGAATCACGTAAGAGATTTGGATAGGAGGTGCAAGCACGTACTGCGCATGCCCTTAGAGTATGGTCAACGGCGCCTAGCCGTTTCAAATTCAGAGATTGCATATACATGAGAAAATTTGTCAAGTTCCGCCGTGACCGGGTGGTCTAGTGGTCAGGACGTCAGCCGCGAAAGCTGAAGACGCCAGTTCAAATCTGGCCTCGGACACCGGAGGGTTTGGTCACTTTTTCTGAAGTATATGACATCTGTTTTCAGTTTATATATAGTAGTGTAACTACTTAAAAATTGCAAATCAAAAAATATTGAACAAAATAATTTGATTTGCTTCAAAATTCATAGATGGCAGCACCATCTCTCTCGCTATACCAGAATCACGTAAGAGATTTGGATAGGAGGTGCAAGCACGTACTGCGCATGCCCTTAGAGTATGGTCAACGGCGCCTAGCCGTTTCAAATTCAGAGATTGCATATACATGAGAAAATTTGTCAAGTTCCGCCGTGACCGGGTGGTCTAGTGGTCAGGACGTCAGCCGCGAAAGCTGAAGACGCCAGTTCAAATCTGGCCTCGGACACCGGAGGGTTTGGTCACTTTTTCTGAAGTATATGACATCTGTTTTCAAAGTATACTAATTTCGAAATATAACTGTATTATCTAATACAGAAAATAAGCCTCAACCATAAAAATGTATTATTTATTCGAAAATCACGGTAACAACGTTGTCATTCTTAGTTACACAGTTGTTCTTCATACAAAATATCGCTGTCCTTGACCACGAGTCTCGAGCTATACTAAGCAATTTCTCACAATTTTTTCTAGATGGCATATTTATTTAATACCACACTGGACCCGGGGTATGTCCTTAAACTACGTCCGGACCTGGGTATGTCCTTAAACTACGCCAAAAAGAGAGGTATGGGCACTGCGAATGGCATCTCGCTAAGTGTGGTAGGGCACGTTCAGCGAATGTCATCGCTCAAATCTGGAGCAGAGCCCGACTGGGGAAGTACCTCCACCTTACAGAAAACCACAGCCAAATAGCACTAGACCCTACTCATAGTGTTGTGTTCCTGCTGGTGAGTAAGGTTGCCAAAGAGCTCAAAGAGGACCCAGTGTGTTGACGATGAGGGACCTTCTTGTTCCTTTAGTCGTCAACACAGTGAATCCTCCTTTTTGTAAAGGGTCGGCAACGCGCATGTGACTCCTGTGGAGTTACAGGCGTCCATAGGTTACGGTAGCTGCTTACCATCAGGCGGGCCGTATGCTTGTTTGCCACCATCGTGGTATAAAAAAAAAAAAAACTATAAAATTGGAAGTCTTGAACCTTATTACAATGCCAAAATATTTTTTACATAAAACATTAAATGGATTTAAAAATATTTCGTCTGTGTCCCCAACAAATAATAAAATCGTAACTACCTTGTGTTGTATGAAAAGAAACCTTAAAGTGAGTGTATGAAGTTTTCTTGCACTTCATTATGTTCGACCTGTTGTAACTCTTAACAACAAATGATAGCAACTGCGTGGGGAGAGCACACTAGGCGGATCAGTCACTTCACAGTCGTTGTAAGAGGTGCGTGTATTTATTATGTGGCCGCTGAGTTACCGCCGTCGAAAGGTAAGCATAGGCGATATTTTCATTATTATTATTTTTATGCATAGTTAGTCATGCATTGGTTCTGTCAGTGTAAGAATATTGGTGTTTTGTTTTTCTATTTTGTAATCGTTTACAACATAGTCAAATATTTACAACTGCGTAACTGCTACACTGCGTTACTAAAAAGGTAACACGGGTGTTGCATCTGTAACGCAGTGGTTTTAATTAATGATTTGTGTTAATAATATGTTATTCGAATCAAAATACTTAATAATAATAAATCTTTTTTTCTCAGAAAGAAGTTTCTGCACTAAATGGCGTTGACGAACGCAGAAAAACAACGTCGTTATAGGCTTAAATTAAAGCTAGACCCTGTAAAAAATGTAGAAGCCAAAAAAAAACACCTTGAGAGGTACCACACAAACAAAAAACTTGTGAAGGATATAACAGAGCGAGAACACAGAAATGCTAAGCGTAAATGGAAGACTACGAATAAGAAACGACGAGAACGTCAAAAGACTGCTCAAAGAATTATGAACATTACACCGTCTAGCCCACGGCCTGAAACTCCCGTTTCACCTAGTTCTAGAGACCGAAGACAAATACGAAGAGATAGATCTGCAGTGTACAGAAAAAATCTGAAATTGTAGGAAGAACTGGAAAAGGTAAAAAGGATGTGTCGTAAATACAAAAGGAGATACCAAAGAGCAAAAACTTCAATCAAAGATAAGCATGAAGTAATTAAGCTTAACCAAAATAAATCAACGCTATTCAATGCCATCAAAGATAATTACATAAGGTTGAAGACAGTGAAAGAGAAAAAAGTCTTAAAACGTATTTTTCAAGGAGAAGGGATATCTAAGTCTAAAATAGACGTGTGCGCCGCGCCGGCGTGGCGTAGCCGCGCCGTGGGACCCACGCCGCCGCCGCCGCCGCGGATTTGAAAATCCACGCCGTTGGCCAAAATTTCAGAATTTGGCAAAAATTAGTCAATGACAATTACCGATGAAGGAAAGTCAATTGAAAATTTAACAACGTATATTGACGAATTAAACCTTGAAAACATCTACACGTTGAAATAGTTTGGGTTTGGTCAATTCCTTCTCTTCCGGGAGATTAATAAATAAGTATGATTTAACCGCTCACCTAACAAATATTAAGTCGATGGCTTTATTAATAAGATTGGTAACGAAAATAAATCTGCCATCAAAATTGTACCACCAACTAAATTATCCTGAGAAAAGAAGTGTTTTCGGTGGCAGGATTGATCCTTAATACTGAACAGTATGTTTGGACCTACAGCGAGTCAAAAAAGGATCTTCATCATCACTAGTCGTTCCCTCAGTGCTGAGGATCATGTCCTTCTGTTGAAGACCAGGTTCCTCCATAGGCTTCTATCCCTCGCTAAGCGCATGGCTTCTTGCAGTTTTAATTGCATGGGTGCAGTGATTTGGGTACACCATCTTGCAGGGGGAGGGCCTCTTAGTCTTGTGCCTTCAACTTTTCCCGTCATGATGATCCTCTCCAGGTTATCCGAGGAGCGTCGAGAAAGATGTCCGAAGTATGTGGTCCTGGCACGTCGTAGACAACCAGCGTTTTATGCGTAGCTCCTCTAGTATGGACTGATTAGTACGCATCGCAGTCCAAGGTATCCGTAAAAGCCCTCGCCAACACCACATCTCAAACGCGTCGATACAGCTTGTCAGATCTGCCTTGTTAGTCCAAGTTTCAGAACCGTATAGGAAAATTGGAAACGCCGGGAACGCATAAGTCTAACCTTAGTCTCTCCAGATCCAGCCGAGTCATAGCACCCTTCGTTATTTGAATCCTCCGGATGATTTCACGTTCACACCATCGCTAGATAGAAGTGAGCCGAGGTAGGTGAAGGCGCTGACGCATTCTAGGTCTTTCAGTGCTAGGCTTCGTGGAGGAGACTGTTTCCGGTGTATGAACATTAACTTGGTTTTGGCATGGTTGACGTGAAGTCCTAATTCGATGTTCTCCGCTTATATACAACATAGCGTAGGTTGCTGATCGTTTTGCCGCCAATTGATATGATGCCTCCATCCCAGTTCTCGGTGACCTTACGTAAGATGTATTCGCCGTAGATATTAAAGAGCTTCGGAGACAACAATATACAGCCCTGTCTCACTCCTCTTCCCGGCTTGAACTGATCCGACAAGGTGTTCTCGATGCGCAGTACTTTCGGCGTACACGTTCTCAATAAGGCAAGCTATTTAGTTCATTGTAGATCAAATGAGCAGGGACACCCATCTCCAGGAGCACGTACAGCATGTTTTTCCATCTAACACAGTCGAATGCTTTGGCGTAATCTATGAAGCATATGACTAATGGCTTGTTCCATTCACGGCATCTCTCGATGATCTGGCGCACGATAAAAATCTGCTCCAGTATCCCTCGCCCAGACACAAAGCCAGCCTTTTTGCCGCTCCAGGAACTTTGTCAATCGCGAATTCATAATGTAAAGAAATACTTTATTTCTATAGTTGTCACATCAGTACCGACGGCATTAACTTTCAGACGTCTGATAGCGTCTTCCACTTCGGAAATAAATATGTCCGGCTCTGGTGGATGCACAGCGTCATTTCGCACTAAAAGATGTTCCGGAACTTCTCGATAGAGTTGTTCCGAATAGTCTCTCCATCTAGCCAACACTTTTCCAAGGTCTGATAAAGTGTTTCCATCAGTATCCGCTATCTGCTAGCTTCTAGGTTTGTAGTCGCGGGTGAGAAGTTTGACTTTCTGGAACAAGTCTTTAGAATGGGCACTTGCAGCATGGTTTTCGATTTCGTCACACAAAGCATGGATTGAATTATTCTTATCGCATCTGCAAGCCCTTTTCACGCAAGTGTGTAGCCTGGAATACTCCTTTCTTGCTATGTCTGTGTTAAGGCCTTGTTCTTTGAGAGTCCTCTGTCGCTCAATAAGTTCCCAGGTAGCATCAGAAAACCAGGGTTTCCGTCTTGCTTGGCTCCCAGGAGTGGAGATGACTTCTTTCGCTGTTTCGGACACAACCGCCTGAAGCCATTCCATGTTGTCTCTGTATCTTCAAAAGGATCCCTTATCTTGAGAGGCAACCTTCTGGCGAGCTCCCGCAAGACATTTCTTGGTAGCTGGCCTTTGTACACGCTTTAGATGGAGTTGGCTTTAAAAGGATCTTTATTTATCACAAATATGAAAAACATCAACATAAAAGCGATTTCCGAAAAGGCAGGACTGAAGTGTACTAGAAAAAAACACCCTTAAATAAGCCAACGGCCTTATATATCGTTTTATGTTCCTTGTTCCTAAAAAGTCTTTTATATTTAACATATTTTTAATGCGAAACGTGAGCCTTGCGAGTGTAGGCAAAAGTGACCTTGACGCCGGCGTGGCGCAGCCACGCCGCCAAAAATTCCCGGCGCGCCGCCGCCGCGAATTTCTATGGCGGCGCACACGTCTAGTCTAAAATGAAGATTGCTATTGTACGCGAGACTTTGGGCATTGACCGGATGAAAGTAATGAAACAAAAGCAGAGTTTCTTAAAGAATACCCTTCTGGTTCAGAATATTATAAACTTTTTGATCGCGAATTATGTACTGCTAAGATTTGTTATTTTGGAAAAGATTTGAGTTACTATACCTATATTATGTCAAGTCATAAGAAATTAAATATTACTTTATTTTTACCATTATAGTGGATCCTTATGGAATGTACAAATTATGAAAAATATTAAACTTTTTTGAAAAGCAAGACTGAGTTTCGAAACTGCCTCATTAGTTTAAAGGGTTGATTATCTGATGTCAGTTGGTTTCTTCACAGAAACTTGTTGAAAACTATGCACGTGAATAAACATTATTTTTTGTATTGAATTAGCTAAGATTAGTTATTTTTGAAAGTAGTTGAGTTACTATATATTATGTCAAGTCTTAAGAAGTTAAATTGTATTTTGTTTTTATCATTATACTAGATCTCTGTAGAAAGTAAAAAGTATTAACATAAGAAAATACAACTGTGTTACTAAGCTCACTACTGCGTTACTTTTGTGTCCCTCTGATTATTATAGTATTTTCAGTCATACTTGGGCGTCTGATTATTTAAAATGCCTTAACTTTATACGTACGTGTTATTCATCAAAAATGTAAGATTCTATCGTTATTTGGTACTCATTTTAAGTTTTTTTTTGTCACTAATAGAAAAGTTTAAGTTATAAAATGAGACTTTGGTAACGCAGTGATCTTAATTATTAAGAAAACTCTATGAAACTTATTATTTTTGTGACTTAATTTTATAAGAGTTTAATATAAGCATCACAGCTTAAAACTGGCATATTAGTGAATCTCATAGTAAAATTTAAATAAATACATAAATTTGTAGAAAAGTACGCTGTTGTTTAATTTTTTCGACACCTTGATATATTATTTTCAGTGATCGGAATAGGCAGAGTATAAATACCTAAACTTCGGCGTAGAACAAAGTCATGAAGTGGAGACTTCCTTGTGATAACATTTTTTTCCGGGACTTCCCGGGTTAAACATACACTAAATAAAACAATCCCATAATTATATTCCGGAGGTATTAAAAATGATAAGTAACAACAAAACTATATTTATTATTAGTTTAAATGGAAAAAATAACATTCATTGTATTATTTAAAACTCGTCCGTCTCTTTTACGCAAGTGCTTTTATTGTGTTTTGAGTGAAAGAAATAGATAAAGTAGGCTTATCTATTGTATTGCTTGTGGTTTCTATTGTTATTTTATTGTGTAAAATAGAAAGCAGATGTCGTTATCGCTGGTCGCTGCTACCCTTCTTGTGCATTAAATAATAAGTTGACAGTGCACTTTCATACAACCCTTTGAAGAGTACGGACGTGATTATTCTGAGTTTTTGTGATATTTGACGTTGGCTTGTTTACTGGAAATTCACCTGCATTACCTGATTATCTGGCTTGAACTCGGACACTGACTTTGCTTTGATTGGATTTGACTAACTGGATACAAAAATACCACGGCTACTGCAAGACTACCAAGTTTCAAGGTGAGCTGATGTATTTTTATTGCTTTTTGTATTTGTACGAGGGTTGCTACTTATATATCCGGAAACAAAAAAACAAACAAACGTACACGGCTGAAAATGGTTTTATTGTTTTTCAAAGTATTCCCCTTGATGATCTATGCACTTTTGCATTCGCGTGAACCAATTTTTAAAGCACTTCTGCCACTCCGCCTGAGGTACCTCCATAACGTGTTGTTTGAATGCGTCGACAGCATCTTCAGCGGTCGAAAATCGTTGACCGCGTAATTTATTCTTTATATTTGGAAATAAATAAAAATCGTTGGGTGCCAAGTCAGGGCTGTACGGCGGATGACCCGTTAATTCCACATTTTGACCCTCCAAAAATAGGGTTGTTTCGCGTGACGTATGACAGCTGGCATTGTCATGATGAAGAATGATTCTTCGTCGCTGGTTAGTTTTACGAATTTGTTCAAATACTTCCGGTAAGCAAATGGTCGTGTACCACTCTGAATTAACCGTTCTACGGTTTTCTAGTGGCACTGTAGCTACATGGCCATTAATACCGAAGAAGCAGGCCACCATTTGTTTCAATGTACTTTTTGCACGAGTAACTTTCGTAGGGTTCGGCTCATTTTGAAACACCCATACCGTTGATTGTTGCTTCGTTTCGGGATCGTATGCATAGATCCAGGATTCGTCACCTGTATAGATGTTATAAACGGCTTTTGAGTCACCACGGTTATATTTTTTTAACATTTTATTGCACCATTCGACGCGAGCATCTTTTTGCTCTTTTGTTAAGTTGTGGGGTATCCAACGCGAACAAATTTTTTTTACAGCCAAATAATTATGTAATATGCTATTAATGCTGGTCATAGAAATACCCCAAATACCCAGAGTCGCCTCTATCTCGCAGTACGTAACATGTCGGTCGTCCATTATAAGTTTTCGCACAGCCTCGATATTTTGTTGTACAACGACCGATTTCGGGCGACCTGCCTTAACTTCGTCCGTAAGCATACTACGTCCACGATTGAACTCACTAAACCAGTGATACACAGTAGTTTTAGATGGGGCTTCATCACCAAAAGTTGAAGTTAGTTGATCTATGCACTGTTGTTGCGTTAAACCACGCCGAAAATCATAATAAATCATAGCACGAATATTTTCACGAGTGAGTTCCATTCTTGCTGCGAGATGACATTTAAAACCCGTCAAAAACAAAACACGAGCGTTAATAAGAAAGAAAAAATATACCGGCCAGTACTTAAAAAAGTTCAAATTTTACCATGGAGGTCAAATATGCTATTTAAGAAGATTGTAATCCCGGTTTCCAGATATATAAATAGCAGCCTATGTATGTACAGTACCGGCCAATAATATATCTTATAATTAAAATTAAGAAAATATAAAGCTCAAATGTGCGGTGGCAAACCTTGAGTATAGGGTCATTTACCAATGTTTCATAAGTTGACTGTGTAATGTAGCAAACCGACATCAATTTAATACTTAGTGTAATATAGCTTTATTAACACGTGCAAACTTGCAACGGAATACACTGTGAAAATGCGTAAAATAAACAAGTACATACTTGCTGCAGTTGTTAAATACTACTCAATTTGAAAAAAAAACGCAAAAAATAAACTTTTTACCTCAAAAAATGGGGTTTTGTGTGTTGATTTAGAGGGCGTTTGGAGCTTTCCCAGAAAAAAATAGCCTTATAGTGCATTAATTAGTTAATAAAGTTTCGAATACGTTAATTGTTAAATGACACTAATAAATTTTAAATTTGAAATGTTACGTTGTAACAAATCAAAGTAAAATAAGTTATTGGCGTTGCAACCTTCATTCCAAACTGTTTCAGTTTGCTAACTTTTATATCTAATTTATTTCAGATACGATTTCGGTCAGCATGGCGAAACAAGTGAGACCCGAACTGGTGACTAGTTGGATTGTTAATAATCCAGAACTTGTATATGACGAAGCAAGTGGTATCATTTTCTGCACCAAATGTGAGACTTCTTTGAAAGTCATGCATAAAGGCAACGTTGATCGACACATCAACGGACCAACACATCAAGGCAGGCGAAAAAATCCTGAAAAAGAATTTTACTTCGATTTGATCAAATTTTTAATTTTGTGTAACATTCCTTGGTCACAAGTTAGTAATTCAGTTTAAATTATTTTTCGACAAATATGTTTGCCGCAATGATTGTTGTGTTTGCGTAAACAAGAATGTACCATCTGAATCATTATTACGAAAAAAGTACCTTGGTGAATTTTATAGGAATAGATTGAAACATATACACGACACAATAGGAAACAATAAGATATGGGTATCACTTGACGAAACAACCGATTTTATGGGAAGATATGTGGTTAATTTGCTAGTTATGCCTTTAATCAAAAATGTAGCTACTCGACCGTATTTAATTGCATGCAAGGTGCTTAAAAGCGTAAACGGGGAAACAATAGCAAATTTTGTTATAGAATCTTTGAAAGAAATGTGGGGAGAATCATTTGTCGAAAAATCTGATAATGTGCTGATGTTATGCTCTGACAGCGTGGCATATATGTTGCGAGCCGGACGGTTATTGAAAATCGATTTTCCAAATATGTTGCACATAACTTGTTTAGCACATGCCCTTAATAGAGTAGCGGAACAAGTACGCTCTCAATACGGAAATGTTGACAATTTAGTAGCGAATGTAAAAAAAATATTATTAAATTCACCTAATAGAGTAAATATACTAAAAAACATGTACCCTAATTTACCGCTACCTCCGCAACCTGTTATAACTAGATGGGGTACATGGCTAAAGGCAAAGTCGTATTACTCTAAACATTTTCAACAAATATCCAACGTTGTAAATAATCTAAACAGTAAAGAAGCAATATCTATAAGAAAAGCAAAAGCCGCGATAAGAAGTGAAAATATTGATCCAGAACTTAACTTTATTGACGAAAATTATACGATAATTCAAGTGGGACTTAAACAGTTACAAGACACAAAATTATCACTGGAAGAATATTTTGAAATTATTGACAACGTAAGATGCGTTTTGAATTGGTCGTATAGTGCGGCGGTCGAAAATAAATTAGAGAAAGTCATAGAACGAAATCCTGACTATGATATAGTTAGGGCCAAAAGCGAAAAACTTAAACAGGGGATCGACGCAGATGACGACTTATTCTATAAATTTGCTCCGCTCACGTCTGTGGATGTTGAACGGTCATTTTCAACGTATAAATGGATTTTAAGCGTCAAAAGAAACCGACTTACCGTCGAAAATATAGAAAAATTAATGGTAATATATTTTAATTATTTACAAGAAAATAATTTTAGTAATGATTCTGAATCTGATGCTGATGATGATGATATTGAATATGTATGATATTGTATTTGTTAATTAAGTAGCTAGAATATTTACATTTAGATTTAAGAAACATTGTATATATGGTGTATAATTACAAAAAATATAGAAGAATCCGTCGATATTTTTGGTTGTTTTATTTCATGTCTATTGATTGAACTGGAGCGGCACGCGTTGTTTTTTATCTTATTTTTAACAATATAATTCCCGGGAATGTACTAATACATTCCCGGGAATTCCCGGGACGAAAAATATGTAGTCGTAAGGAAGTCTCCATTTTTGTGTCTCTGTTCTGCCAAGTTTAGGTATTTATACTCTGCCTATTCCGATCACTGATTATTTTGCACAAATATAGTTTTAACATTAAAACCATCACTGCAGAGGTAAGTATATATATTATAACATTTATAACTTAAATTATAACGTATCTTTGTCTGCACAAAAAAATAAGATAACGATAATTTTCATTTTTTTTAATATTTCAAAATTTTATGCTCAGATTAGGTATTAAAAAGTATTTTTGCCCACCACTTAAATTTTTTTTGTAATGACACATAAATTGACATAATGTAATTCTATTTTTTATTTTTACCTTTCAAATACTATATTTATTTTTACCTTTCAAATACTATAGTCGTCGGCAAAGAATAAAACTAGATTCTTCGTGTTCTTCCTGGTGCAGCACATCAGCTGGTGTTCCACAGGGTGGTGTGCTGTCTTCTCTTTTATTTTCTATCTTCATTAATTCCATAACTCTTGATCTCTCGTCTTCGTATCACCTCTATGCCGACGACCTTCAAATATATTCGCAGGGTATGCATAGCGATCTCAATTCAGTTATAGAAGCCACGAATCTTGATCTGCTCCGCATATCAAATTGGAGTCAAAATTACGGTTTAAAAGTAAACCCCCTAAAGTCACAGGTAATTGTGATGGGTAGCGCTAAACAAATCAACCAAAATTGACTTTCTCAGGCTCCCTCCGATAGTCTTCGATGGTATCCAAATTCCTTTTTCCAACCAAGTGAAAAATCTTGGCGTAATCATGGATCGTTGTCTATCATGGGTGCCTCAGGTGAGTGAAGTGAGCAGGAAGATGTTTGCTGCCATAGGGTCTCTCAGACGGCTCCGGAATTTCCTGCCAATTGCTACTAAAATTGCGCTTGCTCAGTCGTTACTTCTCCCCATTCTTGATTATGCAGATATCTCCTATTTAGACCTAACCGAGGAGCAACTTAATAAGCTTGAGCGTATTCAAAATGCCTGCATTCGGTTCATTTTCGGATTACGCAAATTCGACCATGTTTCGTTCTCAACTCAAATGGCTCCCTATCCGTCACCGCCGTAACTCTCACATACTTTCTTTACTCTTTTCTATACTTTGTAACCCTGCAACTCCCCGCTACCTCAAAGAGCGTTTCTCTTATCTTAATTCTATTAGATCCTCTCAAAAATTGCTCCTAAAAGTGCCATCTTCATGTTCCAAATTTTATAATTGCTCATTTACGTTCCAGGCCGTTCGTTTGTGGAATTCTCTCCCTCTCAACATAAAACGCGCGCAATCTATTGGTAGCTTTAAATCGCAACTTAAGGAATACTATTTATCTCTTCCTTAGGTTTTTAAGTTGACACTGTTGTTTCTTACTGTGTGTATTATATATGTATATATGTACGTATATGTATGTTTATTTTGTATTTATTTAAGTACCGTCGAGTTCCGTATCTTCGCCTGGATTTTGACACATTTCCCAAAAAATCTTTCAAATTTGAAAGCATTTTAGTCCTTTATGGCCAAAAAACTTATTTTAGTACTCCTGACTATCAGTATATACCATTAAAGCTTTGAATTTCATTGGGTAACTTGGCAATAAATGGCCCCGAAGGCAATAGGCGAAGTTTGGGTGTTTTCTCCAATCTTCGCCTATGGCATGCCTTACCGCTAATTATAAACTTTTCTGGGACTTACACCTATCAAGTCTTATCTACCTGGAACGTGTTAATATAATATGAACCTTAACTACACCAGACTAGGCACATTTAAAAAAAAATGTGTAGTAGGCGAAGATTGGCAACAGTCTGAAGTTGTTTACATACATTTTCTAAAATGATGCTAGGGCTGCCAAAAATTAACCAACATGTCAAATAAATGAGAGTAATGGTTTATAAGTAAAAAAAAATGTTTATTATATAAACAAAAAACGTATCTCTTTTCGCTTATCAGTATTTTCGTAATTGAGATCAAATCAACCTTTGGCTTCTACACATAATTACCTTTTCAAAGTGAGACCGTACAACCGTACAATGATTGCCTTCTAAGGGTCCCTTGTTCATACCAAGTATCTACTAGTACTACTGGGTACATCTACATATATCTTTATCTTACTAACTTTCCTCCAAATCGCTAATCCCATTTCCGAAAAACCAAACATAAGAAAATATGTACATTTGGAAACAAATTTGACAACCCTAGGGGTAGGCGAAGTTCGGTAATAAGATGGCCGCCAAATACCCTCACCAATGTTTTATCCAATTGTGACTTCTAAACGTAAGCTAGCCATTAAATAATAGTTACATATTAAAAAGAAATAGTTACAGGATATAATCATGTAAAAAGTTTAACATTACCTGGCCTGTATCACTGTTTAAAACTGAAGTTAAAACACTGGCTTAAAAAAACGTGTGGTCGGTGTCGCGCAAAAACCTTACTGAATGTCAACTATATAAAGTTAGCCACAGATCGTTCGAAGAATGTTGACACCCGTAAGAAATACTTTGTATTTAGTAGTTTTGTGTAAGGCTTGCACTAAAAACATTTTGTTAAAGTCAATTTATGTAAAAATAGGCGAACATAGGTAGCACAGGCGAAGATACGCAACACGACGGTATGTATATTCATATGAATGTGCTGTGTTATCTATTTCGTCTCTTCTGTTTCTATGCACCACCTACTGCTTATTGTTTTTCTCTAGTCTCCACTACCCAAAGGTTGTCTGGAAGAAATCGCTCATTAGCGATAAGACCGCCTGTTGTTACCTCTACCTAAATTTATCTAATTGTAAAATTTGTGCTTGTAACTGTATGAGGTGTGCAATAAAGAGTATTTATTATTATTATTATTATTATTTATATCTGTTTTTTGTAATATGATGTTGAGTTAGTTTTCTGTATATAATCCTTCTAATTTAATAATATCTTTTTAATTAATTATGTAGTACATAACCAACTGCATGAACTAGTATTAAACTTTAGTTAAGACTAAGATAAATTTGTGATATTAACGATTTATTTAAGATGAATATGAGATAAATTTTGTATGCCAATAGGCAAAACACAGAGCTCTTTTGTAAATTAAGACCCTATTTGTACCACCTGTGTTATACAAATAAACATTTCATTTCATTTCTAAAGTATGTTTAAATGTTTATAGATTCGGATATAGGGATATAGGATATTTTTTATACTGGAATAATTTTCACGGTCATTCTATTAATACATACCGTACGGGAGCAGCGGGCGAGGAAAGGTGGAGTTCGTGTCGGGCATCCAGAACAGGTTCTCCTGCGTGCCCGACACGTAGTCGGTGCGGCGCGTGTGGCCATGAGCCGCTGTGGGACTGCGGTTACAATGTCTCACGGTCATTTTATGAATACATACCGTACGGGAGCAGCGAGTGAGGAAAGTTGGAGTCCATGTCGGGCATCCAGAACTTCTCCTATAAGCCCGCCGCGTGGTCATTGCGGCGCATGTGGCCATGAGCCGCTGTGGGACTGCAGTTACAATGTCTCACGGTCATTTTATGAATACATACCGTACGGGAGCAGCGAGTGAGGAAAGTTGGAGTCCATGTCGGGCATCCAGAACAGGTTCTCCTGCGAGCCCGACACGTGGTCGGTGCGGCGCGTGTGGCCATGAGCCGCTGTGGGACTGCGGTTACAATGTCTCACGGTCATTTTATGAATAAATACCGTACGGGAGCAGCGAGTGAGGAAAGTTGGAGTCCATGTCGGGCATCCAGAACTTCTCCTATAAGCCCGCTGCGTGGTCCGTGCGGCGCATGTGGCCATGAGCCGCTGTGGGACTGCGGTTACAATGTCTCACGGTCATTTTATGAATAAATACCGTACGGGAGCAGCGAGTGAGGAAAGTTGGAGTCCATGTCGGGCATCCAGAACTTCTCCTATAAGCCCGCCGCGTGGTCGGTGCGGCGCATGTGGCCATGAGCCGCTGTGGGACTGCGGTTATTAATGTCTCACGGTCATTTTATAAATACATACCGTACGGGAGCAGCGAGTGAGGAAAGTTGGAGTCCATGTCGGGCATCCAGAACAGGTTCTCCTGCGAGCCCACCGCGTGGTCCGTGCGGCGCATGTGGCCATGAGCCGCTGTGGGACTGCGGTTACTACTGACTCACGGTCATTTTATAAATACATACCGTACGGGAGCAGCGAGTGGGGAAAGTTGGAGTCCATGTCAGGCATCCAGAGCAGGTTCTCCTGCGAGCCCGACACGTGGTCGGTGCGGCGCGTGTGGCCATGAGCCGCTGTGGGACTGCGGTTATTAATGTCTCACGGTCATTTTATAAATACATACCGTACGGGAGCAGCGAGTGGGGAAAGTTGGAGTCCATGTCAGGCATCCAGAGCAGGTTCTCCTGCGAGCCCGACACGTGGTCGGTGCGGCGCATGTGGCCATGAGCCGCTGTGGGTCTGCGGTTACTAGTCTCACGGTTATACTATAAATACATACCGTACGGAAGCAGCGAGTGAGGAAAGTTGGAGTCCATGTCGGGCATCCAGAACAGGTTCTCCTGCGAGCCCGTTACGTGGTCGGTGCGGCGCGTGTGGAAAACCATGAGCCGCTGTGGTCGCATGGGACTGCATTCACAAATGTTTCACGGTCATTCAATTAGGTTAAAAACCCACACATTATAATTACTTCCAACTGTATTTGCTTTTGGCACCTAAATTTTACAGACTTTGTTTGTCTATGGTATTTAAATGATACAGATGATTATTACAGTCGGCATTCGCTCGACTCTCTTAGGAAAAACTGTTCACTTTTGCTTGCCGAATAAAATTCTTTGTAATTTATTAGTTCAATGGTCTATGAGATGTTTTGAACAATTGCAGCTTCACCTGCGCGTTGCTTTGTGCGTTTATTTACGGTCATTTAATTAAACAATAACTACTCCCATTCATATTTTCAGTCCCATTAGACTAACGAAAATTTTGCCGTGTCGGCTGCCGGCGGCCCACATAAACAAAAATGTTTTCTTCCACCACCTTTAGGAGGGTTAAAAGTGGCAATTTTGTGTTCTACGTCTTAACTTATAATTTTATAAATTTTGGTGGTATCGTGGTTCTGTGCTGCTGCTGATATGATATGATTCGACCGAACCGGATCGAACTGAAACGGAGCGGTTGACAAAGAGAAGACTAGACTACATTTTATTAATTAGCAACATATGTATTTACCATCTGACCGTCGACGTATTTGTAAATTATTTATACAGAGGTACCTAGTTTCAACCGACTTCAAGATTTCGAAGTAGGAGGTTATCAATTCGTCGGGATCTTTGTTTTCGCTTTATTTTATTTATTTATGTATGTTCACCAATTCTTCGAAGACGGCTGGACTGATTTGGAAAATTCTTTTTTTGTTTGAAAAAGTATACTTCACAGTTGGTCCCATTGTAACCAGATCAGGATCTGATGATGGGATCCTGGAGAAATCAAAGGAATTCTTCAAATATTATAGGCACATAGTTATTTAGATATTTTTTACAGAAACTCAGGCATTTCCTTTTGGAAAGGTTAAGTGAATTCGGTTCTTTTTTGTTTATAATTATTAGACTATATCATAACCAGAGCTCGGATTTTTCACGGCAAAACAAAACACTAGCGTAATTTAGCCAGTGCTTGAAATATTATTTTATCGATATCGATAATTCAGAACTAGAAGAAATAAAAGTCACCAAATAAAATTAATATGTAATAAAACTAATAAAAACATTTGTATAAAGTTACTATATATTAGAAACAGACGCAATTTCTTCTTCAAAATCTACGTCAGTACACACAGCAGCACAAGACATTTTATTTGGGTAATAGTGATAGGAGTAGATGATCATTATCTTTTCAACATTCTCTGGGAGTAAACAGTTGCGTTTATCACTATAAATCCATTTATGTACACTAAATGTACGTTCAACTTCAGTTGACGTCAAGGGAGCAAATTTATAGAATTCATTATCAGTTCGGGTAATATTTTCAGATATGTCTCTTAAAATTTCGTAATCAGGATTTCGTTCGAGCACGGCTTCAAATTTACGTATCACTGGTAAAAGTTTACTCCAGTTTACGTAGCAACGAACAGTATCCAGAATGAGGAAGGATTCCGCAATGGATAAAGTCGAACATTGCAATTGTTCTATTGAAGAGGCTATTACTTCGTAGTTGTCGCGAATGAAATTTAACTCCGGTCGTAGTTTGCGTGTTTGAAAACATTTTTTTGCAGCTCTTATAGCTGCCGAGTCATTAGCAAGTATGGAGACGACATCACGTATTTGCTCATAGTATTGAGCGTAATATACCGCAGCAGATATCCAAGTTCCCCATCTGGTGATAATTGGCTCGGGAGGTAGGGGAATGGACGGATATTTTGCCTTAAAAAGGCGTACACGCTCTGGAGATTTTAGGAATATCTTTTTGACATTCGATATCAACCCATCCACACCTTTGAAATTATCTCACACTTCTTCGGCAACCCGGTGCAGACCATGAGCTAAACACGTAATGTGTTTCATACGAGGAACCGTTGCTTTTAAAATACGACCGGCTTTAAGCATATATGCGGCACTATCTGTGCAAAGTAAAAGCAAATTGTTTACGTTATCATTGAAAGAATTTTGAAACAAAAATTTTAATTGGTTTATTATTAGGTTTGCTATTGTTTCCCCATTTACCTTCTCTAAAACCTTCGACCCCAAAAGATAAAATTGCTTAGAACAATTTTTTTGCAAAGACCGAATCACCACGTTTGTCACACATTTTCCCATGAAATCTGGTGTTTCGTCTATAGATATCCACAAATAATTGGTTTTGTTTACCTCTCTTATACCCTGTATAGTTTTTTTGTACACGAGATTTAAATAAATTTTTCGCAGGGTCGATTCGTCCGGTAAAGAAGTCATAGAGCAGTCGCGACATAAATACTTGTTAAAAAAATGACGAAAATTATTGTTGTTGACTGTTGCCCATGGTATGTTGCATGAAATAAGAAAAATAATTAAATCGAAATAAAATTGATGTTTCCTATTTGGTTGCCCCGAACGGTAATTGTGGCGGTTGCTTTTCACATGATTCTCAATATTGCATTTCTTCAGTTTTAGATGCATATCGCACATAGAGCAGTATATAGTGGAGGTCACTTCATTATAGACTAACTCAGGGTGATTTTCAATCCACGTTTTGATCCGATCTTGTACATTACTCATTTTTGTATTAATTGATACCTTGCAATATTAAGTTATTATACGTATATCCAACACGTCGGATTCAATGCGTTGCGAAATAAATAATACCTAGATGCAATTTACGTTTTATACGTAATGAAATGGCAGTTAAAGTGTGAATGTCATATGTCATGTGAGATGAAATTTGCAGTCGTTTCATCATTTTAAATGAGGTGGTATAGTTACTTCGTTCTAAGTTGTACATGCAGACCTACCTCTTTGTTGCTCGACTATGGCAAAGCTAAAATGAAAAGTTATTTTATTACTTATACAGGATGTCCGGTAATTAATGCACAACCTTCTAACCCCCAGTAGGTCACCTTAGACTGGTCAAAAATATTGATTTTGAGCTCTAGTAAGTCTCCTGTTTTTCGAAATTTTCGCACGTTTGTTAGTTTTTAAATTTTGACATTCACACTGATAGGTGTACCATCGAATAAAAAAAGAAAAAATGTACTGAGGCAATACCTGTCATATACTCTAGTAAGACTCGATAGGTGTCGATAAAATAATATTTCAAGCACTGGCTAAATTACGCTAGTGTTTTGTTTTGCCGTGAAAAATCCGAGCTCTGATCATAACTGTAAGGGTTAACAGACATATTTTAAATAGCTCATCTGCGGAACCGAAGATTGTATAGAATACCCACCTGTATGGTTCCCCAATCGGCGTCAACAGTACGGCGGCCGCGACCGCCGCTTGCAGCAGCAGCAACGCCGCGACCAGGCGACGCGGGCGCCGCGCCACCGCCGCGAGCGGCAGCAACCAGCAACACGCCGCCATGGCTAGCGCGGCCGACATCACGCCTAGCACTATCTGCGAGACCATGGCGAGTGTTACAGACACAGACTATACTTATCATTAAGCTTTTACAAGGAGCACGGGGTCACCACACATCAGCGCAATTTTATTCGTTAATTTCTACAATTCGAGCAGCACATCTCAATAGTATTCTACACCATTTTGTAGTATAACAATCCAGGTTCACCCCTATAACTTGGTTTTTGTGAATATCTTTAATTCACACGAGTAGTGATCGAAAACGTTAACTCAAATGAAATAAGCCGTCGCGCTCTCATACTAAATTAGTACGGGAGCGCTGATGTACGAGTATGGCGGCCTCGAGTTGTATTTATGATCTACCTAGTGGTCGAGGTTACAGACCAATGTAACATAATACACTTGTGTTTCCTAACATTTATGCTTTCATTATGGAGACTGCTTGAAAAGTTTGTAAAATAGACACTATTTTACAGTGTACGCACGCTGAAAGTGAACATTACTTGTGTCAATGAAAATTATATTTGAACTTCGTACCACCGACTATTTTTTTTTTATTTCTCCAATATTTTAATAGTTATTCTGCTATTCGGGGAGGAGATAAAACCAAAAATTAAAACATCTTTAAAATCAGTTCAGGTTCTTGTATCATACAAGGTGTAACCGAGACGACTTTGTTTTATATATATAGATTAAATAAATTAATATCCATATCAGCCTCGCTTAAAAATTAACAAATTAATTTATGTAAATTCAGAATACTAGTTTATATAACCGGCCCAGAGCATGTCGGGCCGTGCTTGGGGTAGGGTTATATATAGAGGGCGGAGTACCGGTGGGAAATTTCACACAAAAGGTATGGAGTCGTTTTTATAATTATTATTTTAGGCTTGAATAATAAAATTATTCATTTACCTAATGTACTTAGTATGGTACCTACTCGTAAATTGGAAGTAAGTACTTAACATTTATTTTCATAAATCGATTTCAGGAACACCTAAATGTTATGTCGTAAATGTTTTGGGTTATTTTTCAATTTCTTTTAACAAAGTCACCATACATCGATATAATATTTTTTACCATATGCAACCATTCTTTTCAAAAAGTTACTAATTTACAACTTTATGAGACATTTAGAAACTAATTATTTGGCATTGTCAATTTAGACAGCTGCTTTACATCTATATTATCTGAATTATTATTGCGTCGGCTAAATATTTAAAACCGAAAAATATCAAGATGAATAAGCCATGTGAAGCAACAATTCTGCGGATGATAGAACCGTACGAAAATCTTATATATAATGAAGAAGAATGTAGCATTCACTGTATTTCTTGCTCAGTGGATTTA
This sequence comes from Pammene aurita, assembly GCA_947086415.1. Classification (NCBI taxonomy): domain Eukaryota; kingdom Metazoa; phylum Arthropoda; class Insecta; order Lepidoptera; family Tortricidae; genus Pammene; species Pammene aurita. The sequence continues at coordinate 33,656,005 of OX352302.1, read as the reverse complement.
AAGCAGTTGAAAAAATATAATGTCGAAAAACATGTTAACAGTAAACAACACCAAATTAATTGTGGAAACCAAAATGGCACCTTTGCCTATGATTTATGCGTTTTCCTTATAGCGTGTAACATTCCATGGAAAAGAGTTAACCATTCAGAATTTAAAAAGTTCTTTGGAAAATACTTAGATAAAGGCGTAAAACTTCCCGAAGAAAGTGTTTTGAGAAAATACTATCTTACCAGAATATACAATGCGACCGTCAAGCAAATACGAAATACATTTTTCGATTCCAATTTATGGCTTGCGGTGGATGAGACTTGATAATTTCGGTAATTGCGTAGTAAATGTAATTATAAAATCACTAGATGATGCTTTACAAAGGCCATATTTGTTAGCGTGTAAAGTCGTTAGTACTGTAAACGCGAACTCAATTGCAGCGGTGGTTGACGAAAGCTTGAATTTTTTGTGGGAGGATAATTTTACAGATAATATGAACAAATTTTTAATATTCTGTTCGGATAGCGCAGCGTACATGCTTGCTGCCGGCAAGATTTTGAAGAAAAAGTACACTAAAGTACGACACGTAACTTGTTTCGCTCATGGACTACACAGAGTCGCGGAGCAGATAAGATCTGAACATAAATTGGTCAATTCTTTAATATCTTGAGAAGATTTTTTTTAAATCACCACACCGCGTCCGATTTTTCAGGGACCATGCGCAGAATGAGCCTTTACCGCCGGAACCCATTATCACTCGTTGGGGCACCTGGTTAAATGCAAGTTTTTACTACGATAGACATTTTGACGTGATTAAAAATGTTGTGATGCAATTGAACAGTAAAGAAGCTATTGCCATTAGAGAAGCCCAGAAGTTGTTTGAAAATGAAAATTTAAAAAACGAGTTAAGCTTTATAAAAAATTGTTACAAAATTATACCTGAATCGATAGAAAAATTAGAATGCACTAAAATTCCGATAGAAGAAAGTTTTCTGGTAATAGATATAGTTAGGAGTATTTTAAGCCTCCAAGGAAGTGAAACCGTGCGAAATAAACTCGAATTGGTTCTAGATAGAAACCCAGATGCTGACGAATTAAGGAATATGATTACAATGGAAAATTATAAACAAGTCCTTAAACATGCAACCATGACATCGGTAGATGTAGAGCGATCGTTTTCCACTCATAAATGGATCTTCAATAAATTAAGAAAGCGATTCACTCCGAAAAACCAGGAACATGTGGCCATAGTCCATTCATTTTATAACATGGATACGCACTTAAGTGTAGATTGTGAGGAGGACCTCGAACACATAATTCCAGTCCTCAATTGTAATTGAATGGTCTTGAAAATAATATATCGTTTGGCAGGTATAACTTCTTAGTCTAGTATTTAGTACCTAATGATAATGTTTTGATAAGAAAACATATTATTATGTATTATAGATATTAACAACATATTACATTATATTTATATGCTCGTAAGATAATTTCTATAAGTTCCTAAAAATTATTATGCAAAAGTAATCATTTATTCGTTATTTATTTAATTTAATAAGAATACTTAGGCGACTCCATACATTTAGTGTGAAATTTGCCACCGGTACTCCGCCCTCTAGTTATATATAGTATAGTTGTCGGCATGTTACAATACATCCGTTCAAAAGGTCGGTGCATAGTCTGTAGAGATGGTAGAATGGCCCCCGCACTATGACACAGTAGGATGGCGCTACCGAAGCAAGTGAGTGGAAACCATATCTCAGAAACTGAAACTCTCATTCTACAGTAACAGACCATGTGGGTCGCCGGCGGCCCATATAGCGCTGACAATGTGTAATAAACATGGTACTGACGTCGTGTGGCACGGATCCAGAGCGTCCCATAATCGGCACGAACATGGCCAGTGCGTCCAGTGCCACGTAGCCGGTCTGTAGAGATGGTAGAATGGTCCCCGCACTATAACACAGTAGGTACGATGGCGCCACCGAAGCAAGTGAGTGGAAACGATATCTCAGAAACTGATACTATCATTCTACAGTAACAGACCATGTGGGTCGCCGGCGGCCCATATAGCGCTGACAATGTGTAATAAACATGGTACTGACGTCGTGTGGCACAGGTCCAGAGCGTCCCATAATCGGCACGAAAATGGCCAGTGCGTCCAGCGCCACGTAGCCGGTCTGTAGAGATGGTCGAATGGCCCCCGCACTATGACATAGTAGGATGGCGCTACCGAAGTAAGTGAGTGGAAACCATATCTCAGAAACTGAAACTATCATTCTACAGTAACAGACCATGTGGGTCGCCGGCGGCCCATATAGCGCTGACAATGTGTAATAAACATGGTACTGACGTCGTGTGGCACGGGTCCAGAGCGTCCCATAATCGGCACGAACATGGCCAGTGCGTCCAGTGCCACGTAGCCGGTCTGTAGAGATGGTCGAATGGCCCTCGCACTATGACACAGTACGATGGCACCACCGAAGCAAGTGAGTGGAAACCATATCTCAGAAACTGAAACTATCATTCTACAGTAACAGACCATGTGGGTCGCCGGCGGCCCATATAGCGCTGACAATGTGTAATAAACATGGTACTGACGTCGTGTGGCACAGGTCCAGAGCGTCCCATAATCGGCACGAAAATGGCCAGTGCGTCCAGCGCCACGTAACCGGTCTGTAGAGATGGTAGGATGGCCCCCGCACTATGACATAGTAGGATGGCGCTACCGAAGTAAGTGAGTGGAAACCATATCTCAGAAACTGAAACTATCATTCTACAGTAACAGACCATGTGGGTCGCCGGCGGCCCATATAGCGCTGACAATGTGTAATAAACATGGTACTGACGTCGTGTGGCACAGGTCCAGAGCGTCCCATAATCGGCACGAAAATGGCCAGTGCGTCCAGCGCCACGTAACCGGTCTGTAGAGATGGTAGGATGGCCCCCGCACTATGACATAGTAGGATGGCGCTACCGAAGTAAGTGAGTGGAAACCATATCTCAGAAACTGAAACTATCATTCTACAGTAAAAGACCATGTGGGTCGCCGGCGGCCCATATAGCGCTGACAATGTGTAATAAACATGGTACTGACGTCGTGTGGCACAGGTCCAGAGCGTCCCATAATCGGCACGAAAATGGCCAGTGCGTCCAGCGCCACGTAACCGGTCTGTAGAGATGGTAGGATGGCCCCCGCACTATGACATAGTAGGATGGCGCTACCGAAGTAAGTAAGTGGAAACCATATCTCAGAAACTGAAACTATCATTCTACAGTAACAGACCATGTGGGTCGCCGGCGGCCCATATAGCGCTGACAATGTCTAATAAACATGGTACTGACGTCGTGTGGCACAGGTCCCGAGCGTCCCATAATCGGCACGAAAATGGCCAGTGCGTCCAGCGCCACGTAACCGGTCTGTAGAGATGGTAGGATGGCCCCCGCACTATGACACAGTACCATGGCGCTACCGGAGCAAGTGAAACTGAAACTATCATTCTACAGTAACAGACCATGTGGGTCGCCGGCGGCCCATATAGCGCTGAAAATGTGTAATAAACATGGTACTGACGTCGTGTGGCACGGGTCCAGAGCGTCCCATAATCGGCACGAACATGGCCAGTGCGTCCAGTGCCACGTAGCCGGTCTGTAGAGATGGTCGAATGGCCCCCGCACTATGACATAGTAGGATGGCGCTACCGAAGTAAGTGAGTGGAAACCATATCTCAGAAACTGAAACTATCATTCTACAGTAACAGACCATGTGGGTCGCCGGCGGTCCATATAGCGCTGACAATGTGTAATAAACATGGTACTGACGTCGTGTGGCACGGGTCCAGAGCGTCCCATAATCGGCACGAACATGGCCAGTGCGTCCAGTGCCACGTAGCCGGTCTGTAGAGATGGTCGAATGGCCCTCGCACTATGACACAGTACGATGGCACCACCGAAGCAAGTGAGTGGAAACCATATCTCAGAAACTGAAACTATCATTCTACAGTAACAGACCATGTGGGTCGCCGGCGGCCCATATAGCGCTGACAATGTGTAATAAACATGGTACTGACGTCGTGTGGCACAGGTCCAGAGCGTCCCATAATCGGCACGAAAATGGCCAGTGCGTCCAGCGCCACGTAACCGGTCTGTAGAGATGGTAGGATGGCCCCCGCACTATGACATAGTAGGATGGCGCTACCGAAGTAAGTGAGTGGAAACCATATCTCAGAAACTGAAACTATCATTCTACAGTAACAGACCATGTGGGTCGCCGGCGGCCCATATAGCGCTGACAATGTGTAATAAACATGGTACTGACGTCGTGTGGCACAGGTCCAGAGCGTCCCATAATCGGCACGAAAATGGCCAGTGCGTCCAGCGCCACGTAACCGGTCTGTAGAGATGGTAGGATGGCCCCCGCACTATGACATAGTAGGATGGCGCTACCGAAGTAAGTGAGTGGAAACCATATCTCAGAAACTGAAACTCTCATTCTACAGTAACAGACCATGTGGGTCGCCGGCGGCCCATATAGCGCTGACAATGTGTAATAAACATGGTACTGACGTCGTGTGGCACAGGTCCAGAGCGTCCCATAATCGGCACGAAAATGGCCAGTGCGTCCAGCGCCACGTAGCCGGTCTGTAGAGATGGTAGGATGGCCCTCGCACTATGACACAGTACGATGGCACCACCGAAGCAAGTGAGTGGAAACCATATCTCAGAAACTGAAACTATCATTCTACAGTAACAGACCATGTGGGTCGCCGGCGGCCCATATAGCGCTGACAATGTGTAATAAACATGGTACTGACGTCGTGTGGCACAGGTCCAGAGCGTCCCATAATCGGCACGAAAATGGCCAGTGCGTCCAGCGCCACGTAACCGGTCTGTAGAGATGGTAGGATGGCCCCCGCACTATGACATAGTAGGATGGCGCTACCGAAGTAAGTGAGTGGAAACCATATCTCAGAAACTGAAACTATCATTCTACAGTAACAGACCATGTGGGTCGCCGGCGGCCCATATAGCGCTGACAATGTGTAATAAACATGGTACTGACGTCGTGTGGCACAGGTCCAGAGCGTCCCATATTCGGCACGAAAATGGCCAGTGCGTCCAGCGCCACGTAACCGGTCTGTAGAGATGGTAGGATGGCCCCCGCACTATGACATAGTAGGATGGCGCTACCGAAGTAAGTGAGTGGAAACCATATCTCAGAAACTGAAACTCTCATTCTACAGTAACAGACCATGTGGGTCGCCGGCGGCCCATATAGCGCTGACAATGTGTAATAAACATGGTACTGACGTCGTGTGGCACGGGTCCAGAGCGTCCCATAATCGGCACGAAAATGGCCAGTGCGTCCAGCGCCACGTAACCGGTCTGTAGAGATGGTAGGATGGCCCTCGCACTATGACACAGTACCATGGCGCTACCGGAGCAAGTGAAACTGAAACTATCATTCTACAGTAACAGATCATGTGGGTCGCCGGCGGCCCATATAGCGCTGAAAATGAGTAATAAACATGGTACTGACGTCGTGTGGCACGGGTCCAGAGCGTCCCATAATCGGCACGAACATGGCCAGTGCGTCCAGTGCCACGTAGCCGGTCTGTAGAGATGGTCGAATGGCCCCCGCACTATGACATAGTAGGATGGCGCTACCGAAGTAAGTGAGTGGAAACCATATCTCAGAAACTGAAACTATCATTCTACAGTAACAGACCATGTGGGTCGCCGGCGGTCCATATAGCGCTGACAATGTGTCATAAACATGGTACTGACGTCGTGTGGCACGGGTCCAGAGCGTCCCATAATCGGCACGAACATGGCCAGTGCGTCCAGTGCCACGTAGCCGGTCTGTAGAGATGGTCGAATGGCCCCCGCACTATGACATAGTAGGATGGCGCTACCGAAGTAAGTGAGTGGAAACCATATCTCAGAAACTGAAACTATCATTCTACAGTAACAGACCATGTGGGTCGCCGGCGGCCCATATAGCGCTGACAATGTGTAATAAACATGGTACTGACGTCGTGTGGCACGGGTCCAGAGCGTCCCATAATCGGCACGAACATGGCCAGTGCGTCCAGCGCCACGTAGCCGGTCTGTAGGGATGGTAGGATGGCCCCCGCACTATGACATAGTAGGATGGCGCTACCGAAGTAAGTGAGTGGAAACCATATCTCAGAAACTGAAACTCTCATTCTACAGTAACAGACCATGTGGGTCGCCGGCGGCCCATATAGCGCTGACAATGTGTAATAAACAGAGCTCGGATTTTTCACGGCAAAACAAAACACTAGCGTAATTTAGCCAGTGCTTGAAATATTATTTTATCGACACCTATCGAGTCTTACTAGAGTATATGACAGGTATTGCCTCAGTACATTTTTTCTTTTTTTATTCGATGGTACACCTATCAGTGTGAATGTCAAAATTTAAAAACTAACAAACGTGCGAAAATTTCGAAAAACAGGAGACTTACTAGAGCTCAAAATCAATATTTTTGACCAGTCTAAGGTGACCTACTGGGGGTTAGAAGGTTGTGCATTAATTACCGGACATCCTGTATAAGTAATAAAAAAACTTTTCATTTTAGCTTTGCCATAGTCGAGCAACAAAGAGGTAGGTCTGCATGTACAACTTAGAACGAAGTAACTATACCACCTCATTTAAAATGATAGAAACGACTGCAAATTTCATCTCACATGACATATGACATTCACACTTTAACTGTCATTTCATTACGTATAAAACGTAAATTGCATCTAGGTATTATTTATTTCGCAACGCATTGAATCCGACGTGTTGGATATACGTATAATAACTTAATATTGCAGGGTATCAATTAATACAAAAATGAGTAATGTACAAGATCGGATCAAAACGTGGATTGAAAATCACCCTGAGTTAGTCTATAATGAAGTGACCTCCACTATATACTGCTCTATGTGCGATATGCATCTAAAACTGAAGAAATGCAATATTGAGAATCATGTGAAAAGCAACCGCCACAATTACCGTTCGGGGCAACCAAATAGGAAACATCAATTTTATTTCGATTTAATTATTTTTCTTATTTCATGCAACATACCATGGGCAACAGTCAACAACAATAATTTTCGTCATTTTTTTAACAAGTATTTATGTTGCGACTGCTCTATGACTTCTTTACCGGACGAATCGACCCTGCGAAGAATTTATTTAAATCTCGCGTACAAAAAAACTATACGGGGTTTAAGAGAGGTAAACAAAACCAATTATTTGTGGATATCTATAGACGAAACACCAGATTTCATGGGAAAATGTGTGACAAACGTGGTGATTCGGTCTTTGCAAAAAAATTGTTCTAAGCAATTTTATCTTTTGGGGTCGAAGGTTTTAGAGAAGGTAAATGGGGAAACAATAGCAAACCTAATAATAAACCAATTAAAATTTTTGTTTCAAAATTCTTTTAATGATAACGTAAACAATTTGCTTTTACTTTGCACAGATAGTGCCGCATATATGCTTAAAGCCGGTCGTATTTTAAAAGCAACGTTTCCTCGTATGAAACACATTACGTGTTTAGCTCATGGTCTGCACCGGGTTGCCGAAGAAGTGCGAGATAATTTCAAAGGTGTGGATGGGTTGATATCGAATGTCAAAAAGATATTCCTAAAATCTCCAGAGCGTGTACGCCTTTTTAAGGCAAAATATCCGTCCATTCCCCTACCTCCCGAGCCAATTATCACCAGATGGGGAACTTGGATATCTGCTGCGGTATATTACGCTCAATACTATGAGCAAATACGTGATGTCGTCTCCATACTTGCTAATGACTCGGCAGCTATAAGAGCTGCAAAAAAATGTTTTCAAACACGCAAACTACGACCGGAGTTAAATTTCATTCGCGACAACTACGAAGTAATAGCCTCTTCAATAGAACAATTGCAATGTTCGACTTTATCCATTGCGGAATCCTTCCTCATTCTGGATACTGTTCGTTGCTACGTAAACTGGAGTAAACTTTTACCAGTGATACGTAAATTTGAAGCCGTGCTCGAACGAAATCCTGATTACGAAATTTTAAGAGACATATCTGAAAATATTACCCGAACTGATAATGAATTCTATAAATTTGCTCCCTTGACGTCAACTGAAGTTGAACGTACATTTAGTGTACATAAATGGATTTATAGTGATAAACGCAACTGTTTACTCCCAGAGAATGTTGAAAAGATAATGATCATCTACTCCTATCACTATTACCCAAATAAAATGTCTTGTGCTGCTGTGTGTACTGACGTAGATTTTGAAGAAGAAATTGCGTCTGTTTCTAATATATAGTAACTTTATACAAATGTTTTTATTAGTTTTATTACATATTAATTTTATTTGGTGACTTTTATTTCTTCTAGTTCTGAATTATCGATATCGATAAAATAATATTTCAAGCACTGGCTAAATTACGCTAGTGTTTTGTTTTGCCGTGAAAAATCCGAGCTCTGGTTATAAACATGGTACTGACGTCGTGTGGCACGGGTCCAGAGCGTCCCATAATCGGCACGAACATGGCCAGTGCGTCCAGTGCCACGTAGCCGGTCTGTAGAGATGGTCGAATGGCCCCCGCACTATGACATAGTAGGATGGCGCTACCGAAGTAAGTGAGTGGAAACCATATCTCAGAAACTGAAACTATCATTCTACAGTAACAGACCATGTGGGTCGCCGGCGGCCCATATAGCGCTGACAATGTGTAATAAACATGGTACTGACGTCGTGTGGCACGGGTCCAGAGCGTCCCATAATCGGCACGAACATGGCCAGTGCGTCCAGCGCCACGTAGCCGGTCTGCAGGGATGGTAGGATGGCGCCCGCACTATGACATAGTAGGATGGCGCTACCGAAGTAAGTGAGTGGAAACCATATCTCAGAAACTGAAACTATCATTCTACAGTAACAGACCATGTGGGTCGCCGGCGGCCCATATAGCGCTGACAATGTGTAATAAACATGGTACTGACGTCGTGTGGCACGGGTCCAGAGCGTCCCATAATCGGCACGAACATGGCCAGTGCGTCTAGCGCCACGTAGCCGGTCTGTAGAGATGGTAGAATGGCCCTCGCACTATGACACAGTACGATGGCACCACCGAAGCAAGTGAGTGGAAACCATATCTCAGAAACTGAAACTCTCATTCTACAGTAACAGACCATGTGGGTCGCCGGCGGCCCATATAGCGCTGACAATGTGTAATAAACATGGTACTGACGTCGTGTGGCACGGGTCCAGAGCGTCCCATAATCGGCACGAACATGGCCAGTGCGTCCAGCGCCACGTAGCCGGTCTGTAGAGATGGTAGGATGGCCCCCGCACTATGACATAGTAGGATGGCGCTACCGAAGTAAGTGAGTGGAAACCATATCTCAGAAACTGAAACTATCATTCTACAGTAACAGACCATGTGGGTCGCCGGCGGCCCATATAGCGCTGACAATGTGTAATAAACATGGTACTGACGTCGTGTGGCACGGGTCCAGAGCGTCCCATAATCGGCACGAACATGGCCAGTGCGTCCAGCGCCACGTAGCCGGTCTGCAGGGATGGTAGGATGGCGCCCGCACTATGACATAGTAGGATGGCGCTACCGAAGTAAGTGAGTGGAAACCATATCTCAGAAACTGAAACTATCATTCTACAGTAACAGACCATGTGGGTCGCCGGCGGCCCATATAGCGCTGACAATGTGTAATAAACATGGTACTGACGTCGTGTGGCACGGGTCCAGAGCGTCCCATAATCGGCACGAACATGGCCAGTGCGTCTAGCGCCACGTAGCCGGTCTGTAGAGATGGTAGAATGGCCCTCGCACTATGACACAGTACGATGGCACCACCGAAGCAAGTGAGTGGAAACCATATCTCAGAAACTGAAACTCTCATTCTACAGTAACAGACCATGTGGGTCGCCGGCGGCCCATATAGCGCTGACAATGTGTAATAAACATGGTACTGACGTCGTGTGGCACGGGTCCAGAGCGTCCCATAATCGGCACGAACATGGCCAGTGCGTCTAGCGCCACGTAGCCGGTCTGTAGAGATGGTAGAATGGCCCTCGCACTATGACACAGTACGATGGCACCACCGAAGCAAGTGAGTGGAAACCATATCTCAGAAACTGAAACTCTCATTCTACAGTAACAGACCATGTGGGTCGCCGGCGGCCCATATAGCGCTGACAATGTGTAATAAACATGGTACTGACGTCGTGTGGCACGGGTCCAGAGCGTCCCATAATCGGCACGAACATGGCCAGTGCGTCCAGCGCCACGTAGCCGGTCTGTAGAGATGGTAGGATGGCCCCCGCACTATGACATAGTAGGATGGCGCTACCGAAGTAAGTGAGTGGAAACCATATCTCAGAAACTGAAACTATCATTCTACAGTAACAGACCATGTGGGTCGCCGGCGGCCCATATAGCGCTGACAATGTGTAATAAACATGGTACTGACGTCGTGTGGCACGGGTCCAGAGCGTCCCATAATCGGCACGAACATGGCCAGTGCGTCCAGCGCCACGTAGCCGGTCTGTAGAGATGGTAGGATGGCCCCCGCACTATGACATAGTAGGATGGCGCTACCGAAGTAAGTGAGTGGAAACCATATCTCAGAAACTGAAACTATCATTCTACAGTAACAGACCATGTGGGTCGCCGGCGGCCCATATAGCGCTGACAATGTGTAATAAACATGGTACTGACGTCGTGTGGCACGGGTCCAGAGCGTCCCATAATCGGCACGAACATGGCCAGTGCGTCCAGCGCCACGTAGCCGGTCTGTAGAGATGGTAGAATGGCCCTCGCACTATGACACAGTACGATGGCACCACCGAAGCAAGTGAGTGGAAACCATATCTCAGAAACTGAAACTCTCATTCTACAGTAACAGACCATGTGGGTCGCCGGCGGCCCATATAGCGCTGACAATGTGTAATAAACATGGTACTGACGTCGTGTGGCACGGGTCCAGAGCGTCCCATAATCGGCACGAACATGGCCAGTGCGTCCAGCGCCACGTAGCCGGTCTGCAGGGATGGTAGGATGGCGCCCGCACTATGACACAGTAGGATGGCGCTACCGAAGTAAGTGAGTGGAAACCATATCTCAGAAACTGAAACTCTCATTCTACAGTAACAGACCATGTGGGTCGCCGGCGGCCCATATAGCGCTGACAATGTGTAATAAACATGGTACTGACGTCGTGTGGCACGGGTCCAGAGCGTCCCATAATCGGCACGAACATGGCCAGTGCGTCTAGCGCCACGTAGCCGGTCTGTAGAGATGGTAGAATGGCCCTCGCACTATGACACAGTACGATGGCACCACCGAAGCAAGTGAGTGGAAACCATATCTCAGAAACTGAAACTCTCATTCTACAGTAACAGACCATGTGGGTCGCCGGCGGCCCATATAGCGCTGACAATGTGTAATAAACATGGTACTGACGTCGTGTGGCACGGGTCCAGAGCGTCCCATAATCGGCACGAACATGGCCAGTGCGTCTAGCGCCACGTAGCCGGTCTGTAGAGATGGTAGAATGGCCCTCGCACTATGACACAGTACGATGGCACCACCGAAGCAAGTGAGTGGAAACCATATCTCAGAAACTGAAACTCTCATTCTACAGTAACAGACCATGTGGGTCGCCGGCGGCCCATATAGCGCTGACAATGTGTAATAAACATGGTACTGACGTCGTGTGGCACGGGTCCAGAGCGTCCCATAATCGGCACGAACATGGCCAGTGCGTCCAGCGCCACGTAGCCGGTCTGCAGGGATGGTAGGATGGCGCCCGCACTATGACACAGTAGGGCGGCGCCGCCGCGGAGACGTAGCAAGTGTGCGATGATGCCAGCTGCAGATAGGCCCAGTGTCCACAAAGCTGCTATGAACCTGAAATAATTGGCTTCAATAATTTGTTATGTTTGTCTAAACTTTTATACGTACAAACTATATTTCGAGAGTGACATTGCACTCGTAGTTATAGAACTATGACAATCAAGTGTTAACACATTCAGCGCGTTGTGGGTCGCCGATGTAAAGTTACAGAAATTTCGTAGTTTCAATTCATGTGGGTTGCTAGCGGTCCACAAGGCTTGGCCTTATAGAATTTAAAAATGACCCAAATACCGACTGCTGAGCTAATTATAATATAAAAACATATTTTAGTATAACAAACAAACAGTATTATGTATAGTTTTAATTCAGTTTTATATATTTATTCCTTTTGTAATTTTTAAAGACTAAAAAATTATCGAAAAAAAAAATTATTGTAGAAAGTCAATGGGGTACGATAATCTTATCGATGATATTTGTTTTCAACCGATTGCAAGATTTCGAAGGAGGAGGTTATCAATTCGTCGGGATCTTTGTATTTGCTATTTTTTTTAATTTTCTTATGTATGTTCACCGATTATTCGAAGACGGCTAGACCGATTTAGAATAATTCTTTTTTTTGTTTAATTTTTTTAATAAAAGCCTGACTCACCCAGAACGCATCGCCCTGGCAGTGCACAGCAGCAGGAGCAGCGCCCAGCCCGCGGCGAGCGCGTCCGCGGCCAGCCGCGCGCGCGCCCAGCCCCGCAGCGCGGGCGCGGCCCCGCGCGTGAGGCGCAGCGCGGCCAGCCAGCTCACCGCCACCGCTGACGACATACATCATTTATTACTTACACTGTCTCATTATACAGGGTGGAAATAGATTTTGGGTCAGTGAGGGCAGCTACCAGATCCCGTGTTGCTAGGCGAAAATGGTCTTAGGAGACCTTCCTTCGATTTGAAATTAGTGAAGATTGGCGTTTACAGATTTTGGAAAAAACATACAGGATGCGAGAAAATGGTCATTTTTGACAAACTTTTTTTTTGATGCTAATCGATCCCATAATGGAATGGAATCGATTGACAAAAAAAATACATGTAAAAAAAACTTTTTTTCATTTTCATACAAATTGTATGGGGAAAGTTTTTCATGATTTATGGCTTTTATAGCCGGAAATTTATTTTTGGTCCCATACAAGCTTTTGATCCTGGACTTCTGTCCATGGGATCGATTGGCATAAAAAAAAAGTTTGTCAAAAATGACCATTTTCTCGCAACCTGTATGTTTTTTCCAAAATCTGTAAACGCCAATTTTCTTTAATTTGAAATCGAAGGAAGGTCTCCTAAAACCATTTTCGCATAGCAAGACGGGATCTGGTAGCTGCCCTCACTGACCCAAAATCTATTTCCACCCTGTATGTCTATATTACAATCTTATGTAAGGTTTCTCGAAGGAGTCAATACAATTTTAAACGACTTATAAATTAAAAAGACGAGGCTCGTCGACGACGGTCGGATGAGAATGGGTGTAAGCAATAATCACAATGTGAAACTACGACAAGGTCCAATGCTAATAGCGCCTTCTCTGTCATACCTATTAAAAGCTTAATAAGACCATGCTAATATGTCTATGGTTTGGGTCCACTAAGGGTGGATTTCACCACGCAAACCTAACGAACTGATAAACGTTAAATATGGCGACGGAACTGTCATCCCATAGAAAACTGTAAAACTTTTAATAAAATATTTTTAAACGATGACGTTGACGTTGACAGACGGTTTAGTGCAACCGGTTCTAAGTTTCCGTACGTACCGGGGACCGCGTACAGCGGCGCCAGCAGCCACGGCGAGCTGTAGAAGGCCATGGCGGCGCGCGCGTGCAGCGCCGCGCCCCACGCCGCCGCCCAGCCCAGCCCGCACAGCGCGCCCAGCACGCCGCGGGCCAGCGTGCCGCCGACCAGCTGCCACCATTCCCACCGTTTAATGTATACTGAAAAAAAATACACAAATAGTAGTTGAAAAAGAGTTGGGGAATGAGGAGAAGAGAAGTTACTAGAAGCTAAATGGGTTAAAAAGAAACAGAAAAAAGATAAATCTACAATTGAAACTTGAGACTTTTTACGCCACGTGGGCCGCCGGCGACCCACATTTTAAAACACTAGGCCACTATGATATATAACTACTGTAACACACACTGTACTGTGTATACACTATTGTAACTTTATTAGCATGCTACAGTATTTTAGCAGGATAGTACTCACGCTAGTCGTTCGCCACCGTAGCATGTAGACACACTGTGCGCTCGTAGGAGCACGAGCCCCAAGCCGAGCGTGTCGAATAACACGGGCTGGCCAGATGTGTTCCACATTACGGGATAAGGACAGTACTCACGCTCGTCCCTGGCCACCGTAGCATGTAGATGCACTGTGCGCTCGTAGGAGCACGAGCCCCCAGCCGAACGCGTCGAAGAACACGGGCTGGCCAGATGTGTTCCACATTACGGGATAAGGACAGTACTCACGCTCGTCCCTGGCCACCGTAGCATGTAGATGCACTGTGCGCTCGTAGGAGCACGAGCCCCAAGCCGAACGCGTCGAAGAACAAGGGTTGGCCAGATGTGTTCCACATTACGGGATAAGGACAGTACTCACGCTCGTCCCTGGCCACCGTAACATGTAGATGCACTGTGCGCTCGTAGGAGCACGAGCCCCAAGCCGAACGCGTCGAAGAACAAGGGTTGGCCAGATGTGTTCCACATTACGGGATAAGGACAGTACTCACGCTCGTCCCTGGCCACCGTAGCATGTAGATGCACTGTGCGCTCGTAGGAGCACGAGCCCCAAGCCGAACGCGATGAAGAACAAGGGTTGGCCAGATGTGTTCCACATTACGGGATAAGGACAGTACTCACGCTCGTCCTTGGCCACCGTAGCATGTAGATGCACTGTGCGCTCGTAGGAGCACGAGCGCCAAGCCGAACGCGTCGAAGAACACGGGCTGGCCAGATGTGTTCCACATTACGGGATAAGGACAGTACTCACGCTCGTCCCTGGCCACCGTAGCATGTAGATGCACTGTGCGCTCGTAGGAGCACGAGCCCCAAGCCGAACGCGATGAAGAACAAGGGTTGGCCAGATGTGTTCCACATTACGGGATAAGGACAGTACTCACGCTCGTCCTTGGCCACCGTAGCATGTAGATGCACTGTGCGCTCGTAGGAGCACGAGCGCCAAGCCGAACGCGTCGAAGAACACGGGCTGGCCAGATGTGTTCCACATTACGGGATAAGGACAGTACTCACGCTCGTCTCTGGCCACCGTAGCATGTAGATGCACTGTGCGCTCGTAGGAGCACGAGCCCCAAGCCGAACGCGTCGAAGAACAAGGGTTGGCCAGATGTGTTCCACATTACGGGATAAGGACAGTACTCACGCTCGTCCCTGGCCACCGTAGCATGTAGATGCACTGTGCGCTCGTAGGAGCACGAGCCCCAAGCCGAAAGCGTCGAAGAACAAGGGTTGGCCAGATGTGTTCCACATTACAGGATAAGGACAGTACTCACGCTCGTCCCTGGCCACCGTAGCATGTAGATGCACTGTGCGCTCGTAGGAGCACGAGCCCCAAGCCGAACGCGATGAAGAACAAGGGTTGGCCAGATGTGTTCCACATTACGGGATAAGGACAGTACTCACGCTCGTCCTTGGCCACCGTAGCATGTAGATGCACTGTGCGCTCGTAGGAGCACGAGCCCCAAGCCGAACGCGTCGAAGATAACGGGCTGGCCAGATGTGTTCCACATTACGGGATAAGGACAGTACTCACACTCGTCCCTGGCCACCGTAGCATGTAGTGTAGCATTACGCTACGTATCGTACGACATCTGTCGACTTTCTTTAGAACTTCTGAACTTCTGTGTCTAAGGCTAGGTCACGGTTGATATATAAAAAAGCGTACATTGTGATTCACGGCATTACAGGTAGATGGCGCTTATATCAGTCCGTATTTTGTAATACGTCTGGCAGTTATAAAATTGAGATAAGACTCGCGCTAATTTTGAATGTGAATTTTGAGGTATTCCAGATTGTCCGCCGTATCAAAGCGGACACTGGCCCACGAACTCTTTTTTAATTTAAGCAACAGCTTTTGCATCCTGCTTTCGAGAACATCAAATTATTTATATTTTTGTTAAAAAAACGTTACAAATCGGATTCCTTTTTTGTATCCAGTATTTTTGTGCCATAATAGTTTTTTTGTTGTTTTGCTAAATTTCCCAAATTCCAATTGCCTCGTTTGACGGGCGTATAAAGACCTGGCTCTTTAATTTAGGCTACGTTCAGCCAGCGCATCATCTGTCACCATCCATATCACCCGCCTCATTAACCCATTATTTTCCTGCAGCCAAATTATTACTAGCCGAGTCTTTATTTTTACTTACCGGTTTTGCTAACTATTGAATTTGTAATGTCCTTGTTTAGGTACAGTCGTCTTCATTTTTAAGTGAAGTGCTAATATTAAATATTTTTAATTATTGTAATTTAATTACATTCTGGTCACTAGGGAGGTTGTTGAATGTGAAAGTGGAATAGGTACAGTTCTCTTCATTTTTAAGTGAAGTGCTAAATTTAAATATTTTTGTTATTATAATTTAATTGTATTCTGACCACTAGGGAACTTATTGAATGTGAAATACCCTTATTTAGATGCCATTATTGTGATTTTTACGTGAAATGCTAAATTTTAAATAATTGATAATTTTTGCTAATATTAAATATTTTTACTTTGTCGTCAAAATTAAACGTATTTAATGCAAGTAAGAAGTGTTTTACTGCAGTAGATACACTGTGGGCTCGTAGGAGCACGAGCCCCAAGCCGAACGCGTCGAAGAACAAGGGTTGGCCAGATGTGTTCCACATTACGGGATAAGGACAGTACTCACGCTCGTCCCTGGCCACCGTAGCATGTAGATGCACTGTGCGCTCGTAGGAGCACGAGCCCCAAGCCGAACGCGATGAAGAACAAGGGTTGGCCAGATGTGTTCCACATTACGGGATAAGGACAGTACTCACGCTCGTCCTTGGCCACCGTAGCATGTAGATGCACTGTGCGCTCGTAGGAGCACGAGCCCCAAGCCGAACGCGTCGAAGAACACGGGCTGGCCAGATGTGTTCCACATTACGGGATAAGGACAGTACTCACGCTCGTCCCTGGCCACCGTAGCATGTAGATGCACTGTGCGCTCGTAGGAGCACGAGCCCCAAGCCGAACGCGTCGAAGAACAAGGGTTGGCCAGATGTGTTCCACATTACGGGATAAGGACAGTACTCACGCTCGTCCCTGGCCACCGTAGCATGTAGATGCACTGTGCGCTCGTAGGAGCACGAGCCCCAAGCCGAACGCGTCGAAGAACACGGGCTGGCCAGATGTGTTCCACATTACGGGATAAGGACAGTACTCACGCTCGTCCTTGGCCACCGTAGCATGTAGATGCACTGTGCGTTCGTAGGAGCACGAGCCCCAAGCCGAACGCGTCGAAGAACACGGGCTGGCCAGATGTGTTCCACATTACGGGATAAGGACAGTACTCACGCTCGTCCCTGGCCACCGTAGCATGTAGATGCACTGTGCGCTCGTAGGAACACGAGCCCCAAGCCGAACGCGTCGAAGAACAAGGGTTGGCCAGATGTGTTCCACATTACGGGATAAGGACAGTACTCACGCTCGTCCCTGGCCACCGTAGCATGTAGATGCACTGTGCGCTCGTAGGAACACGAGCCCCAAGCCGAACGCGTCGAAGAACAAGGGTTGGCCAGATGTGTTCCACATTACGGGATAAGGACAGTACTCACGCTCGTCCCTGGCCACCGTAGCATGTAGATGCACTGTGCGCTCGTAAGAGCACGAGCCCCAAGCCGAACGCGTCGAAGAACACGGGCTGGCCAGATGTGTTCTACGTAACAGGATAAGAACAGTACTCACGCTCGTCCCTAGCCATGCCGGCATGCAGATGCACGGTCAGTAAAGCCGCAGCCACACCCGCTGCGGCGACGGCGGCGGCGCTGTGCGCTCGTAGGAGCACGAGCCCCAAGCCGAGCGTGTCGAAGAACACGGGCTGGCCGGCTGTGTGTTCCACGTTGCGGGATAAGCGCCCGCTTTGGAGTAGTCCTGTAATATTCCATTTCAACTAAATATATGTAATGGACCCATGAAATGTAGACTTCGTAACTCCCACTATGTAACCTACTCGTACTACTTACATTAAACGATGTAAAAACAAAACCTTAAATGTTTCATACCAAGAAAACAGCCGGTCATCCGGATATATGAAACATTTTAGCTTAAGCTGAAACAGAGACGCTTCGCTTGCTTCACTCGCTTGGTAAATAATCTGACATGCTAAGATTTTACTGCTATGTAGCCAAAATCATGTCCAGGGACCTACAGTAACTTCTCGTTTTTACACAATGTAGTATACACAACTACTTATATGACACGCACTAGATTTTTCTAAAATATCCCTGCGCGATTATTTCTGTAAGTTATCTTAAAGAGCGTATTCCCATCTTAAAGGCCGGCAACGCGCTTGTGACCCCTCTGGTGTTGCGGGCGTCCATGGGTGTTAATTGCTTACCATCAGGCGAGTCATCTGCTCGTTTGCCTCCTATTTCATAAAAAAAAAAAAAGATATCACAGACAGTCATCTGTCCTTAATATCAACTGACATTAGCTTGTGTTTTTCAACCGACTTCAAGACTTGGAAGGAGGTTCTCAATTTGTCGGGATCTTTGTTTTCGCTATATTTTTTTTATGTATGTTTAGTTTCACAGATTATTCGAAGATGGCTGGACCGATTTGGAAAATTCTTTTCTTGTTTGAAAGAGTATACTTCACAGGTGGCCCCATTGTAACCAAGTCAGGATCTGATGATGGGATCCTGGAGAAATAAACCAAACTTATAGTCATATGAGTAGTTTTTACAGCAGATCGAGCTTTTGGAAAGGTGGAGGCTAAGTGAAGTCGGTTCTTTTTTGTTTAAAATTATTTTAACCTAACCCTTAAGGCAATTTTTAAACTCAGAGACATACGCACCTTTTGCAAGGGCCAGCACATTGTCCCCAGTACGTTGTAGAGTAGAGGGCGGCACTCGTTCAGCCGTGTCTAGCCGCGTGTGGTACACGTAGCCGTTCGCACTCCAAGCCAAGTCCACACCTGCAAACATACAACGCAATATAAATATATGTAAATAAATCTAAATATATAAAAGAAGAAACTGACTGACTGACTGACTGACTGACTGACATATCAACGCACAGCCCAAACCGCTGGTTCTAGAGATTCCAAATTTGGCACGTAGGTTTCTTATAAGGTCTAGGGATGCATTAAGAAAGGATTTTTCAAAATTCAACCCATAAGGAGGTAAAATGGGGGTCCAAAATTGGTATAGCGAATCAAGATTTGTTAGACTATTTTATTCGAAACTGCACAGGAGTATTCCTAACGATAAATGAGTAAACATGTGTCTCAGGTTTCTTGAAAATTCAACCCCTAAAAGGGGCAAATGTGGTCACAAAGTCTGAAAATCAACATGGGTATCGTATCCTTTTTGAGTACTTATAGTACGCGGGCGAAGCCGCGGGAAAGGGCTGGTATTAAATAATTATTATGGTACAATCTTACACAGATCAAACTAGTCCCACAGTAAGCTCAATAACGCTTGTCTTGAGGGTACTAGGCGACGATATATATAACCCAGGACCTCTTGCTTCATAGGCAGGCTCACTACCGACTAGGCTAGGAGGCCGCTAATCTATTTTGAAATGTGATACAGAAAACCTATGAGTGTTGCATATAGGAGCAAAGTTTGGGGCGCCAAATGTGGCCATTAAATGACGTCACGTTGGAATTGCCGTCTCTTTCTGCATGGTTCTTTCTTGAGAGTATCAATGCTACCGATACAGCCGCTAAATCGCTGGCCCAATATTACTATGTTTCACTTTTATCGAATTTTGAACGTTGTCATAGTGATACTAAGGGATCAATGTTACTCTGCGTCCGTAGGAAACACCTTAGACAACCCTACACGTGATCCCTGGGTGGTGCTAAAAGAGTGACAGACTTGGCAGCTGCACTGTCCCATCTGGACCTCGCAGCACTCACTGGATTTTCCTTATCATCTGCTTTCCCACTACTACTACCCCAGGGAAGAAATACCTATCCATATCCAGTGACATTTAGCCATACGATAAATAAATACCAAGTCTAAATTTAACTACCCTGAAAATGTAACATAGAACCCTGTAATATTGGGCCAGCGATATCAAGCGCATACCGAAAAAATATGGGGCGCCTAAAGACGGTGCAACATACAAATGCGGAACAATATAGGGACATCGTGAGGAAACCAAACCTAAGAGCCTACCGCCAACTTCGAGAAACGATATTTCGTTATCTGCGTCTCTTTCGCTCGTATATGCAAGTGCGATAGAAAGGGCGACAACGGAATTTCAATTTTCGATGTTCGCGGTGAGCCCGCTATTCCCAATCCCACAAGACCAAGTTCACCATCTGGGTTGGCAAGTCAAAAGGCATTCGCTTCCGTAAAAGCTAGTATACAAAAGAACAGGGGGCTTAGCCAAGATGACAATCGTTTGTAGAAAACGAAAGGAAATGTTACCGGTCTCTCTATCACTCTTCCATATTAGTGCGATAGAGAGACGGATACCGTTTCCATTCGTTTTCTACAAACGATTGTAATCTTGGCTAAGCCCCCTGGTAGCACAATCAAAATACGACAAAACTCGAAATCCGCCGGACAGTTTTGAAATTTGGTGTGTATGTTAATTAGAGGGCCCGTTTTATTGTCCACACCATTTAAAAATTTTGAGGACCTCGAGGAACCGCCAGCACCTTGGAAAATGTCCTCCATCCTGAAGAAATTCGCTTTTCCCTCCGAATCTACGCACTCTATGAAAATATGATCTCATCATCATCATCATTGGCCACAGCATCTGTTGTAGATGTTTGTTGCGGCGCTTGTAGGTTTACGGGTTCCCGCATCTCCGTTGATGGCTATAGAGTCCTATAGCAGCACGGCATTTCTTGCCACAACGATCGCACACAAAACGCGAGTCCGCAGGAGGCGGTAGAGCACGACGAAGACTTTTCTGCTTAAGGTTCTCCAGCCAGTCATCGTCATGCTTTGAAGTTCCGACTTTTATGTCGTGACGCCATTCGGGTCTCATCTCGGCGCGTTTCTCCCAACCGTCGATCCGAATGCCAAAACTATCCATGTCCCGCTTACATGAATCTTTAAACCTTAGAGTTGGACGGCCAACAGGTCTTTTTGCGTTCGCTATCTGACTCAGCATTACTTGGCGTGGTAGTCTCTCAGGGTCCAAGCGATGTACATGACCAAGCCAGCGAAGTCTTCTCTGCTTTAACATTGCAGTAATGCTACAGCAATGCGTCCTCGAGAGTACTACCTCGTTACTAATTGTATCCTGCCAAGTGACTCCAAGAATAGTCCTCAGGCAGCGCATGTGGAAAGCGTTGAGTTTGCGTTCTTGTTTCGCATATGTAGTCCACGTTTCTGACGCGTACAACAATACACTTAAAACGCAGGTCTGGTATACAAGTACTTTGGTGTAGGTAGTAAGCTTGAGGTTTCTCCATACGCGTGCAAAAAGCTTCCCAAAAACAGTTGATGCTCTGCCTATCCGAGTATCTATCTCCTTGTCGTTAGATAGTGACTGGGTGGTTGTAGAGCCAAGATAGCAGAAATGATCCACGACATCGAGCACATCCCCGTCGAGTCTGATTTTTGGAGACTGGTTTACGCCTTGCACCATAATGACAGTTTTCCTGGTGTTTACGCTCATAGAAAACAGCCGACAAGCGCGACTAAATCGCGTCACCAACTCCTGGAGGTCGTTTTCAGAGTTTGCAACTAGTGCAGCATCATCCGCATACAGAAGTTCTCTAGCAATTACGTCTAGACGCCTATTTCTTGACTTGAGAAGACTAATATTATAAAGTTTTCCATCCTTTCTAGTATGCAGATGTACTCCGACGTCACAATCCTCAAAAGCAGCCAGAAGCAGTGCCGAGAAGAAGATACCAAAAATAGTAGGTGCTAGCACGCAGCCTTGTCTGACTCCACGGTTCACGCAAAAAGGCGCAGACTTTTCGCCATCAAATATAACGGAGGCGTTCATGCCATCATGGAAGGACCTAATGAGTGACAAAAGTTTCGGAGGGCATCCAATTGCGCGCAATACTTCGTATAGGCCTTCTCTACTCACAGTATCAAATGCCTTATTGAGATCAATAAAGGCCATATACAACGGTACACGATGTTCGCGAGATTTTTCTTGAAGCTGCCGAAGAGTAAATATCATGTCGTTGGTCGAACGGCCAGCTCTGAAACCACACTGCGACTCAGGGTATATCCGAGAAGCTAGAGTTTCCAGTCTTCGTAAAACGACTTTTGCAAAAGCCTTTCCTGCAATGCTTAACAAGGATATGCCCCTGTAATTATTACAGTCACCTCTATCTCCTTTGCCTTTATATAGCGTGATGACGTCGGCGTCTCTCATATCTTGAGGAATAGTCCCCTCATCCCAACAACGCAATAAAAGAACATACAGGGGGGAAGAAACGCAACCGATTTTCACCAGTTCAGCAGGTAAGCTATCAAGACCTGTACTTTTATCCAGTTTCAGACTCTGGAGAGCTTCAAGGAATTCTTCGCCTGTAGGGGGGTCGTCAAGCTCAGTCACCACGGATCGTAAGCTCAAATTCGCCAGTGCGGCTAGGTCTATAGACACTTCTTGAGAGAATAGGTTTGAATAATGTTGTGCCCATCTATCAAGCTCCTTAACTTTGTCTGTAATCGGATTTCCATCAAGGTCTTTGATCGCGGCACGTTTCCGTTTTGTTGGACCGATTGCGGACTTTATTCCCTGGTACATGCCCATGAAGTCACCCACATCCCGACATTGCTGTATAGACCGGCAGAGTTTAGCCCAGTACTCATTAGCACAACAGCGACTGGCGCGTTGTACTTCTGCTTTGGTTGCCTTATATGCAACTTGCTTGGAAGGATCTCTGTGGTTGTTCAATAAGTCTATATGAGCTGTTCGTTTTTTCTCAATTAATGGCAATAGAATGTGTTGATACTCGGCAAACCAGTCACTAGCAATCTTCCCTTTCCTGCCGAACACCTTTTCAGACGCTTGCGTTACTTCCTTCCTTATCAATTGCCACATCTCTTCAGCACTAGCAACTGATTCCAGAATTTCTTTGCTCAGTTTATGTTCAACTAGTTTTCCTAGGTCTTTGCATAAGTTCTTGTCCAGCATAGCAGCAGTGTTCAAAGCAATTTTACAAGGCACTTTCTTAGCAGAGTGAACTTTCTTTGGGATTAGACGCGATTTAGCCACAATCAAGGAATGATCCGTATTGCAGTTAGCACTATGATACGTACGGGAGTTAAGGATATCACGCAGGTCCGTCTTCCTTGTGATAATAAAATCAATCTGATGCCAGTGACCTGAGCGTGGGTGTTTCCATGAGACTTTGTGAATGGGTCTATTCTTAAAGTAGGTGTTCGTCACACACAGCGACAGAGACGTGCAGAGCTCCAGCAAGCGCTGCCCGTTTTCATTAACGTTGCCGATTCCATGATTACCGATTTGTTGCCTATTCTCGCATTAAAATCGCCAAGTAATAGGAGCTTGTCAGATGAGCGTACATTTTCCAGACATTGACGCAAATCTTCATAAAATTTGTCCTTAACATCGGCAGGAGCATTTAAAGTTGGTGCATAGGCTGAGACAAGAGTAATAGGACCTGATGTTGACATTAGTCTTAGTGCCATTAAGCGTTCGGACACACATGAAGGTGTTCCAAGACATCCAAGCAAACTGTTCCGAACAGCGAACCCAACACCGTGCTCTCTTCTTTCGCCGTCGTTCTTCCCTTTCCAGAAGAAGGTGTAGTTGTCTTCGCGAATGCTGCCCTCGTCTAGAAGACGGGTTTCCTGTAGTGCGGCTACGTCAATACGAAGACGGAGAAGTTCTCTATCTATGATGGTGGTCTTCCTGAGCTCTGGTATACCGTCGATGTATGATGACGCATGGTCGTTTCCAGGGAGCATAGTTCTCACGTTCCATGTGGCAAATCTCATGACATTTAAGATGTTTGTGTGATTGTTTTTCCTAGTTGTTTTGCCAGGTGCATTAGATACCCATCCTGTTTCAGGCAATATGACATGCCTGCTGCTCCACACACCTATAGGAGCGCAGGATGAGAGGCGGACCAGTACCTTATTGGCCGGGGGCTGCCCAGCTGAGGCAGGCGGTAACTGGTCAGTTAGTCGCGATGGACTATCCTACCGTCAGGAGTCACCCCTGGCGCCCACGCACACGCCCATTAGCGCAAAGCTTATCACCGGTGACTGCGACTCCCCGTGTTGTAATCCGCACCTTTTCAGGCACGAGTGGAGTGTCCTCTCCACAGGCGCTGCATGCCTGGGACGCAGTTTGGAGTCACGAACTTGCCCAGCATCCATGACCCCCTCTCGGCCTAGTCAACTTAACCCACAGGAATGAAGCTAGTCATTACGTGCGGAGTTGATTCGGCTGCAGAAGTTGCCGACTTGTTCAGGTTGAACCCTACTGTCGCCTACGGTACTCCAGATCCGTTGCCCCATCCGCCAATGAACACCGTACCGAAGCCTATCTCCTCCGATGCCACCACCGTTAGGGTCTTCACCCGTAACCCTGGGCAGGGGGCCGCGTTATACCCCGCAGCACTGGGTCCCCGACCGAACTTCGCCACCCAAACACCTTGGCCTACTAACGTGACGGGTGCCCACCCCCGCGGCAAGGACGCGCCGGTCGAGAATTGCTTAAGTGAGGGCCAGAGAAGGTCACTCTAACCCCCCAGAAGCCGGGTTAATGGCCAAGTTTTATGCCCTGACCAAAGGCCAGGATCTAGGACAATATTAAAGCTCATTAAATTCTACATAGAAACATGCGTACTCTTTTGCTGAAAAATGCACCTCCTTAGAGATATCACTTGAGGAAGTGAAGTGTATCGACAATGCCTTTCCAGGGGATATTCTCATGATATGAAACTTGTGAGAATACAAAATTAACTTTTATTTATAGTTTTGCATGTCAGCTACACCAATATCAATATTTTAACCGACTGCGACAAAACCAGTAAGTACAAATACAAATACAAATACAAATAATTTATTGTACGAAAGTGAGTATTGATAATGATATTATTTTACATGTAGTGCGTCACTATCAGCCAGTATTTGGCGTACAATTTGTTGTTTCTATTGCATGTTATTGAATATCTAGTATGTCAACACTGAGTGTAATATAGGCGGATGTCAAAATAATAATAATAATATAATTCTTAAATTAATATAAGTCATAATAATAATATGTCAATGTCATGCTACAGAAATAATTTAAAACTACAAATAAATAAAATTAAATATTACACATGCAGAAAAAAAAAATCGAGAAATGTCAATTGTGGAATAAGTATACATTAATAAAGAGTATTAGGTACATTTTCAAAGTGTTCATTAATATTATAATACATTTTATGTAAGCACCATTTATACAATTTATGTTTAAATTCAGGGAAGTCAAGAGTAAGTAAGGTAATGGTTTCAAAACTGAAAACTGAATACATCCTGTAGCCTAGGATGCTAAGCGGATTTATACAAGTGACATATCCCTTAATTCCACTTGATCTTAACAATGAATCCACACTTGTATATCTTAAAAAGAAACAATATGGCGGCCGCAAGAGGTCACCAAATATGAAATCATGTTTTTTCCTTGGTGCCTAAACTATGGCGCGGATTTCAATGAAAGATACAGCAGGAGGTCTGTAATCAACACACCAGTGCTATTGAATGCAAATTTTCTAAAATGTATGAGGGATAAATCACTTAGACTAAATAATTTGATGATAAAACCTTATTTTTGTTCTTAATTAGAGGTCAATCAATAGTGGCAGCAATGAAACTCGACACCTATTTTCTCTGGGATCCTAGTATGCATGTTTGAAAACAAGAGCTTCGAGGACCACCAGAGTCGGTTGCCATCATGCAGAGTATATCCATTTTTAGTTTTTTTGTACGCTCACAAAAAATGTAATTGTTATGCAATGAATGTGTATGGCAAACGAAACTTCATAAAATTCCACTCAAAAAAAGTGTATAACAGCATATCTCAAAAACTTGTATAAATCCGCTTAGCATCCTAGGCTACAGGATGTATTCAGTTTTCAGTTTTGAAACCATTACCTTACTTACTGTTTTTGTCGCAGTCGGTTAAAATGTTGATATTGGTGTAGCTGACATGAAAAACTATAAATAAAAGTTAATTTTGTATTCTCACAAGTTTCATATCATGAGAATATCCCCTGGAAAGGCATTGACGATACACTTCACTTCCTCAAGTGATATCTCTAAGGAGGTGCATTTTTCAGCAAAAGAGTACGCATGTTTCTATGTAGAATTTAATGAGCTTTAATATTGTCCTAGATCATATTTTGATAGAGTGCGTAGATTCGGAGGGAAAAGCGAATTTATTCAGGATGGAGGACATTTTACAAGGTGCTGGCGGTTCCTCGAGGTCCTCAAATGTCAAATGGTGTGGACAATAAAACGGGACCTATAATCAACATACACACCAAATTTCAAAACTGTCCGGCGGATTTCGAGTTTTGTCATATTTTGATTGTGTTATGGTAGTCTTGGGAGTATGTGGCCGAACGGAACCAAAGCTCCTTTATTATATGGCTAAAACCCGGGACGAAACGTTAGGAAGATGCTTGTTAACTTTGAATTTGATACGTGTAAAAGCGACCTATGAAATAATTATGAGTTTAAGCTTACCGGAGAGGTTTCCAAAGTCCCGGAACACTCTGAAATCAGTGTCAGCGGGGATGAGGCCGCTCTGAAAGATCTCCTGTGCCAGGGACGACGCAAAGGGGTGCGGCACGGATGACGCGTACACCTACAAAATGTCAGGTATACTCTTTCAAATAAAAAAAAATATATAAATAGAGCCATAGAAAAGAAAGAATAGGTCTAGCCGTCTTCGAATGATCGGAAAATTGCGATATCATAATTTTATACCGGTAGCGTACCGTTATATTTCAACCGGTATAGTTCTATCTTTATATCATAAAGGTATCGAAATCTATAGCGCTACCGTACCGCTTATACCGTAACGAAAACAGTCCCTGCTTCGAATAATCGGTTAACATAATAAATAATAAAAAAACAAAGATCCCGACAAATTGAAATCTTGAAGTCGGTAGAAAATAGTTCGGTTTCAATAATAATCATAAAATGAATAAGTCAAGTGACACCTCTCTACTCAGTCTTCTGCACCGGTGTTGCCTTTGAGCCATCTTTTATGTCGCTTTTAATTGGGGCCCATCTGGTAGAAGGTTAGTCACCGTTACCGTATGCAGGAAATAAAATTGGACACCAAATAAAATTGGATATTTTTTTTTAACGATTTCGACCGATCAGCTGTCAACGTTACAGTAAAATGAATGAAAATTTTGGCCGTGAATTCGGGGCTGGTCTTATAATTAAAGTTGTTCAGTGTGACCTACGCCACCTCGCCCAATATGACTAATGATTGAAATGTGGGTCGAAGGCAGCTCAAATAGGGTAAAAAGTGTTAAAAGTTTCCATTGTACATGTATATGTAAATGCATACCTCCATGATCCAGGGGTCGTGGGGACCAGCCTGGAACAACACCTCGCGGCCGCCGGCGCCACACGCTTCCACGTTTATGAAGGCACGCACTGAGGGCGCCCACTTGTGGGTCGTTATGAACGCATGGGACGCCTGTAATAAGTTTAACGTCGTATTGAAGCGTACATGGCAGCCAATACTAAGCCGTATTCCAACTAGATAAGGTGTAAAGTCTCACCTGCAGAATGTTTTCTTCGGCACCGTTTAATAGTAATATCACATCGTGAGGGTGTGGAGCAGGTGAGGCGGCAAGTGCTCGCAGTGTTTCTAAGCCCACGGCACATCCTGCCCCATCATCGCTGGCGCCTGCAAAAATAAAGCGGGATTTGTCTGACGTGTTGTGTTTTGACGCATTTGATGAATACATTTAATATGGCTGCGTTTACATTTGCTCAGCTGTTGTCGAACGCGACTATATAACCCCAAAAAATTTCATAAGGATCAGGAAAACGTAACTAAAGTTATCGCGGAACAACTATTCAAAATCAAAAAGCCATCGAAATGCTGGGACGTTCTGGGAGGAATCTGACAGTTCCATTGTGTTCAAAGTTTTCTTTAAGAACTTCGCTTAGCTGCTCACTCATAAATGTAGGTATAAAAAAATAAGTTTACATTTAAAATGCACTGGTGTTCCAGGCCTTACGCATGCAAGTTTCAATTCGAAGGTCAAACGTACCATCGGTGGACCTTATGTCATTTGTAATAAGGTCCACCGATGTACAGGTGGCCGCACCGATGTTCGGAGCGGCCAAGGTGGTCACGAATATCTGAACAACGCCTCTATTGTCAAAGCGATAAAGTGCATGTTCAGATATTTTTGAGTACCGTGGCAGCTCCAATATATTTGATGGCGACTGTTCACTACTACCCCAACTAACCCGTATGTATATAGTTTTATTTCTTCCTGGGAGGAGGGACAATGTCTCTTAGGCAGTACCTACTCATAATGTCAATGTATAGGCAGTACCTACTCATAATGTCAATGTAATATTATGTTAAATAACAAAAATCAATAAATATGTTACGTTACGGGTGTCGATTTATCGGGAAGGCATGTTTTATCAATGTTTACTTTATTATTTATCTGATAATAAAAATGACTAATCAATCATAGTAATATCTTCATAACCTCTAATTTATATTACCTATAATAATATGTAGGTAAGTTACAAAATCAAGCATATTAAAAGGCAATACCGGTTACAACGAGTCAAAGTAAACCTGTATTTCCACCTTAGACTTGGAACTAAAATGGCTTAACTTACATACATGTTTCGTACAGTTTTCTGCGCTTTCATTTCGTGGGAAAATGGTAATTAACATAACATGTGGTCGTTTAAGTTTCAATACTTCTTTAGAGTAAAAAATAAGAGCTATTCTCAACAATAACTCACAAACATAATTGACATTGTTCACTATTCACAGATTTTTTTTCAATGGCATAAGTAAAGCCTAATAATTGGTCAAAGAGTTTGGCTCTAACAGCAACATTCTTTGAATTAGTAAAATCGTCCTATATCGGAGAGGCTGAAGTGCTGAATAACTAATACAAGGTGTAACGAAAGTGCTGGTGATCCGTTAAACGGCATAGTTGGTACCGCATTCTAATTAAGAAAAACTAAGAAAATATTTTTTTAATACAATTGCTCAAAAAGTTTACTTTATGTAGCTGCAAATCGTGCGTAAAGTTTGATTTTATGCACTAGTGCTAAAAAGTAATCTGATCTTCAAATCGTGCGTAAAGTTTGATTTTACGCACGATTTGCAGATATATTGCATTTTAAATTGACCAATCAGAACACTTCACTATATTAAATCGACCAATCACAACACATATCGGAGTTAATCGGAGCGCTAGATACTTTTTTGGTGCGTATACTGTGTAAATAATTTAAGTCCTTAAAAAAACATTGTATTTAATATCAACCAATCAGAATACAGCAATGTTAAAATCGACCAATCAGGAAACGCAATTTATTTCTCAAAACATGAGATGTTTTTAGTTCCTACTTCACAATCATTAAAAAAGATTTAATTTTTTGGGAAACGCTTTAAAGTGTGTTTAAACTGTTAAAACAGCTATTAGACATGGCAATTTGTAGGGCCCAACCTGTTGTGTTGGGAGGTGTAATAGGAGGTTGGGCCCGTAGGGAGCTGAAGGAGGGTGTGGGAGAAGCAGGGTACACAACAGGTTGGGCCCTACAAATTGCCATGTCTAATAGCTGTTTTAAAGAGCTAATTATACCGTCGTCTGTGGCATTTATTCGCGGTATTGATATTTTGTATCTATGTCAAAGAAGTTAAAAAAATTAAAAGACCGTCAAGTTATACCATAATTTCACCTTAGTTTAATTATTGTGCGTAAATAATAAGTATTTTTATGATATTTTCACGCAATCGAAGTGAAACATTGTATGCATTACTCTGGTCTAAAAGCCATATTACCACTCGAACAATTTTCCCTCACTTCGGTCGGGAAAATAACCACCTGGTGGTAATATGGCCTACTTTAGACCCTTGTCAAACAATCTACTATTATTTCATTGTAGTTTTTTCGCAATTGTATTAAAAAACGTTGTTCGACACACGTGCAGAAGTGTCATTTTCACTCGTCCCGAGTCTTGACCCTCGCCTCTCGGCTCGGACCAAGTAACCTCGGTACTCGTGCAAAATGACATACTTCTCGCACTTGTATCGAGAACTACTATTTTAATACAATTGCTCAAAAAGTTTACTTTATGTAGCTGCAAATCGTGCGTAAAGTTTGATTTTATGCACTAGTGCTAAAAAGTAATCCGATCTGCAAATCGTGCCTAAAGTTTGATTTTACGCACGATTTGCAGATATATTGCATTTTGAATTGACCAATCAGAACACTTCACTATATTAAATCCACCAATCACAACACATATCGGAGTTAATCGGAACGCTAGATACTTTTTTGGTGCGTATACTGTGTAAATAATTTAAGTCCTTAAAAAAAACATTGTATTTAATATCAACCAATCAGAATACAGCAATGTTAAAATCGACCAATCAGGAAGCGCAATTTATTTCTCAAAACATGAGGTGTTTTTTAGTTCCTACTTCACAATCATTAAAAAAGATTTAATTTTTTGGGAAACGCTTTTAAGTGTGTTTAAACTGTTAAAACAGCTATTAGACATGGCAATTTGTAGGGCCCAACCTGTTGTGTTGGGAGGTGTAATAGGAGTTTGGGCCTGTAGGGAGCTGAAGGAGGGTGTGGGAGAGGCAGGGTACACAACAGGTTGGGCCCTACAAATTGCCATGTCTAATAGCTGTTTTAAAGAGCTAATTATACCGTCGTCTGTGGCATTTATTCGCGGTATTGATATTTTGTATCTATGTCAAAGAAGTTAAAAAAATTAAAAGACCGTCAAGTTATACCATAATTTCACCTTAGTTTAGTTATTGTGCGTAAATAATAAGTATTTTTATGATATTTTCTCGCAATCGAAGTGAAAAATTGTATGCATTACTCTGGTCTAAAAGCCATATTACCACTCGAACAATTTTCCCTCACTTCGGTCGGGAAAATAACCACCTGGTGGTAATACGGCCTACTTTAGACCCTTGACCAAATAATCTACTATTATTTCATTGTAGTTTTTTCGCAATTGTATTAAAAAACGTTGTTCGACACACGTGCAGAAGTGTCACTTTCACTCGTCCCGAGTCTTGACCCTCGCCTTTCGGCTCGGGCCAAGTAACCTCGGTACTCGTGCAAAATGACATACTTCTCGCACTTGTATCGAAAACTACTATTTTCATGCGTAACAAAAATTGGCTTCGTATTGAGGGTTGACCGGCTGGGACGAATACGACGATACAATTTCTTTTGCGTCTTATAGTTTTTTTTTCTATTTTTCTTAGTCTCAATACAATACCAAATATGCCCTTACTAACACAATCAAAACAAAATACGACAAGACAAGGCTAAGTTTTTGAGATATGCTGTTATACACTTTTTTGAGTGGAATTTAATGAAGTTTTGTTTGCCATACACATTCATTGCATAACGATTACATAGTGTGCAAAAAAACTAAAAATGTATATACTTTGCATGATGGCAACCGACTCTGGTGGTCCTCGAAGCTCTTATTTTCAGACATGCATACTAGGATCCCAGAGAAAATAGGTGTCGAGTTTCATTGCTGCCACTATAGATTGACCTCTAATTAAGAGCAAAAATAGGGTTTTATCATCAAATTATTTAGTCTTAGTGATTTATCCTTCATACATTTTAGAAAATTTGCATTGCATGGCACTGGTGTGTTGATTACATACCTCCTGGTGTATCTTTCATTGAAATCCGCGCCATAGTTTAGGCACCAAGGAAAAAACATGATTTCGTATTTGGTGACCTCTTGCGGCCGCCATATTGTTTCTTTTTAAGATATATAAGTGTGGATTCATTGTTCAGATCAAGTGGAATTAAGGGATATGTCACTTGTATAAATCCGCTTAGCATCCTAGGCTACAGGGTGTATTCAGTTTACAGTTTTGAAACCATTACCTTACTTACTGTTTTTGTCGCAGTCGGTTAAAATGTTGATATTGGTGTAGCTGACATGCAAAACTATAAATAAAAGTTAATTTTGTATTCTCACAAGTTTCATATCATGAGAATATCCCCTGGAAAGGCATTGTCGATACACTTCACTTCCTCAAGTGATATCTCTAAGGAGGTGCCTTTTTTAGCAAAAGAGTACGCATGTTTCTATGTAGAATTTAATGAGCTTTAATATTGTCCTAGATCATATTTTCATAGAGTTCGTAGATTCGGACGGAAAAGCGAATTTCTTCAGGATGGAGGACATCTTCCAAGGTGCTGGCGGTTCCTCGAGGTCCTCAAATGTCAAATGGTGTGGACAATAAAACGGGACCTATAATCAACATACACACCAAATTTCAAAACTGTCCGGCGGATTTCGAGTTTTGTCGTATTTTGATTGTGTTATAAGGAGCTCCAAACAATAAATAACTAAACACCTCTCATTTGATGTACCTATGTTTTACAAAATAAACACTTTTGACTTTTGACTTTGACTTTGACTCCACACGTTTTTTATCGATTTTTGGAGTGTGGCCCATAATTTCCGAAAATATTTTTTTCTTGGTTGCAAATTTTCCGTTCCCATATTTTGTGTAGCACATAATTTCCCATAATCATTCTTTCTTGGTCGCAATTACTCCGTTCCCATATTTTCCCAATGGTTTTTTTCCCCAATCACCTATTTGTAATATTTTTAAATTCATCTTTTCCTTATATTTTCGTTCTTTTAAATATCTAGGATAATATTTTCCAGGCTTTCCTCATGGATCAACTAGTTTCTTTTCCAAAAAAACATTTCCTTTACAACTTAACCAGACGGAGCCCCGCTTCGCGGAGCACCCATTTCTGGGCGGTTTGCCCTTCGGGCATCTAAAGCTACCTAACGAACCTAACCTACCTACCTACCTACGCTTTTTTCCCCAAAGTGTTATGTTTTCACGGACGTCACACTAAATCAATAGGTAGGTTAGGTTCGTTAAGTAGTTTCAGATGCCCGAAGGGCAAACCGCCCAGAAATAGGAGCTCCGCGAAGCGGGGCTCCGTCTAGTTCAGTTGTAAAGGAAATATTTTTTTGAAAAGAAACAATGCGGTGGGACCATGGTAAAAATAAATTACCCGAAGACCCACTGGCGAACACTGTTTAGAACAAGAGAAAATATGGAGATAGAGAATATTTAGTTAGTGAAAAAAAACCTACTG
The DNA here is from genome assembly GCA_947086415.1 of Pammene aurita. Lineage (NCBI taxonomy): Eukaryota > Metazoa > Arthropoda > Insecta > Lepidoptera > Tortricidae > Pammene > Pammene aurita. The sequence continues at coordinate 33,622,579 of OX352302.1, read as the reverse complement.
GTTATTTGCACCAACGGGGCTTAATAAGAAAAGTAATAAATGGGGAAAGGGAAAATTAAGTTTATGAAAAAATGCCCAAGGTAAAATAAGATAAAGCGAAAAAAATCTATTGGTAAAATATGGGAACGGAAAATTTGCCACCAATAAAAAATGATTTTCGGAAATTATGGGCCACACTCGATTTTTGACCAGTTTTGAGTGGAAATTCCAAAATTTGCACTACTGATAGAATTATAAGGCAAACCGCTATCGGTTCTTCAATCTTTTATCTCCATTGTAGTGAGCCGGATTTTGAAATAATTGAGCCCTTATTTTTTTTAAATATGGTCTAAAGAAACACTTTTATCGATATTCGAATGCTGTAAAGAATGTTACATGTACGAAATCTACATACACCCTTATACCTTCCTCTTGGACGTATCTAAAAACTGAAGAGATATTTTAATTTTGAACTAATTAACACCAAAGTTATGACCCAAAAACCACTTTTTAGGGTTCCGTAGTCAACTAGGAACCCTTATAGTTTCGCCATGTCTGCCCGTCCGTCCGTCCGCGGATAATCTCAGTGACCGTTAGCACTAGAAAGCTGAAATTTGGTACTAATATGTATATCAATCACGCCGACAAAGTGGTAAAATAAAAAGTGGAAATTTTTTTTTTATTAGGGTACCTCCCCTATACGTAAAGTGGGGAGTGATTTTTTTTTTTCATTTCAACCCTAACGTGTGATATATTGTTGGATAGGTATTTAAAAATGAATAGGGGTTTACTAAAATCATTTTTCGATAATGTAAATATTTTCGGAAATAATCGCTCCAGAAGTAAAAAAATATGCGTCCCCCCCCCCCCTCTAACTTTTGAACCATAAGTTTTAAAAATATGAAAAAAATCTCAAAAGTAGAACTTTATAAAAACTTTCTAGGAAAATTATTTTGAACTTGATAGGATGAATAGTTTTTGAAAAAAAATTACAAAATAATTTCTGAATTAAGTTTGTAATTTAACCGTATAAGCAGGTGTTTATTGTACCTGTGATTTCTACAAAATTACAATGAAATGACGTGCTTTCAAATAAAGTAAAAACGGTGAAAATCGGTTCACGCAATAAAGAATTATTCCATAAAAATCATCTCCCATACTTTAAGCTCGCGCGCAATAGTTTACTTAATTTGCCGATAGATGTCGCTGTACGTGGAACTCTCATATCATATCCTACATGGCGGTGTTATTAACTCTTAAGTGGGGACACTTACTGTGACGGACGGAAAACTACGGAACCCTACACTGAGCGTGGCCCGACACGCTCTTGGCCGGTTTTTTTGCCTAAAACTGTTCGACTTTGATGTCATATATCTCGAAGACAATGAATGTTGAAGTAAATATAGGATACTATATTGTTTAAGGCCGTTACTGCTAATATGATAAGCTATAAAAATCATTAGAAAACTAAGGGATTCAGATCGAAGGTCATTGGCGCCAGGGAGTCCCTTGTATTTTTGTTACAACCTGTATAAACTCCCGAAACGGCTGAACCTATTAAGATAAAACTTATCTCTGGTCACTGGCTAGAAAATCTTTGGAAATAAAAAAAAACAAATCAGTTCAACTTTTAGCGCTACGGAGCCACAGACAGATACACATATATCGGTTAAATTTAACCCTTCGTTATGCTTCGGGAGTTAAAAATATATAATCATGCACTTTAACGCCTTAATACAGTAGAGTCAGATATTTGTGAACACTCTGGCTGCTCCGATATATCTTATGACGACTGTACAGTGAACAGTGGAGATTTTAACGGCGCCATTCATGTTCTAATTTGTGAATTAAACGGTGCGGAAATTAGTGAATGCTGAGGCCGCGCCGTGAGGTATTATTTAACGGGTCTAATTACAGAACGATTCGCAGTAAAATTTAGATCAATAAGGTTATGGTTTTTAACAGTTCAGGTTCTCAATTAGTAGACTCGATTGATTGTTGATAGTTGGACCATTCTACTTTTCGTTGTACGGTCAACCAATTTGAGTCCTAGGCCACTGTAGAACCTTGTCGTAATGACAGTTGCCCGTGGATACGTATAAACGTAACCTATTCGCTACCAAACTAGCTATTGTGACAAGGTTCTAGAGTGGCCTACGGTTGAATTTCTAATTATAAAAAGTGACTTGACACATGACTGACAGTTAAAATGTTGTCTGGAATAGCAAAAATAAAATAGTCATGGGTATATGTCGATAAAAAGTATCGAAAAGTGTATTGTTGTACTAAACACTACCAATACGATTCCATTTAAAGGATCCATAAACGTTAGGAAATTAAATTATCATGTCACAGCCTGAAATGCTACAATATTCAAATCAGACAAAAGTTTTGAAATACGTGGTCGCTAATAAATCGTATAGTTATGTTATACAACATATCATATATTTTTCTATCTCGTCGAACGAGCGGAGCCTAAGCGAAGTGAAGTTATAGACAGCTTCGGATGAAACGGAAACGGAACTGTGAGCTGGCTACCTGGACATCGCTGCATTTCGATGGCTTTTTGAATAGTTGTTCTGCGGTAACTGTAGTAACGTTTTTTCTAATCTTTATGAAATTTGTTGGGGTTATAGCAGAAATCAGTATAATTTGAGAGTTCGTATATGAGCAGGATCCATGGGTTATGGAGCTAGAAGGCGCAAAACAATCATCATAAGAGTCTTGTTATATTGGTCAATGCATTTACAAGGAAATCGCGAGTTCTCAGTTCGAGGCGGACTACAAATAGTTTCTGTAAATTTGAGCTCTTTATTATGCAGGCGACATTTTGGATGAACATTGTTCTGGTTCTAATTCTTGCACGTCCAAAGGAATCCGTAATCCCAGGCAACATCACTTAATAATTGAATTCAACACTTCTACGAGTAATAACAACAAAACGTAACGATATTTACGAACAGTCAGAAGACGATATTTCTCAATAGTAGTTTATGCAACTGATACATAATGAGGGGCCTTAAATCACGAGTGGCGTTTAATGAAACGAGCGCAGCGAGTTTCATTATAGGATCACACGAGTGTTTTAAGGCCTAATTATGTACAGTTGCATACATTACTTTATCTACACACATATTGCAAGTACTCAAAGATGGGTTCAGAAGCCGAAGGCAATTGACCTGCATTACTAGGTAGAATAGATACAAGTGCTGAAACATACCCACAGGTGTAAGCTTAATAAAAATAAATAAATTAGAACTGATAAGGAAAGTATATTTATTTATTATAATATAGTTAATAGTAAACATTTACATTTTCGCAATACCAATGTTTCGACAAACAATAACTGACAAGTTGATAACAGAAATGGCGACCGTACAAACCATAGAGAAATATATATATGTACAAACTTCTGTCGCGAGTTTTTTTTTAATAGTAGCCAACGAACGAAGTCCTTATTCTCATGTCATCCGAGATCAAAATGTCGTGCGGTTTATGTCAAAAAATATATCCTACTGATGTCTCGTATCGACAACATTTTAAAATCTATGGATACTAGAATAGGAACCCATTGAAATTGTGTTGGTTTTGACAGCTGTTCCAAATTTGAAACTCATAACTTAACAATATTTGAGCATGTAAAGTTAAAATTACATTACTGCCACAGATAAGAAACTTATCATAGTGAAATCGTTTGTTGTAATGCTGGTCATTGCCTACGGTTTTTGAACGCATTTTAGAGGACTTACAATATGAGTGTAGATAAAAATACCTACTTAACTACTTCTAAAATAGAAGGAAAAGATACTTGGATAATTATTCGTCCGCATAGAATTCGGTTATCGTGTGGCCCTCTAAAAAGGTTTTATTTCGGGATAAAAAGTAGTTAAGTATCCTATGTCCTATTCCTCACTCTAAGCTACCTCTGGCGCCATTTTAGAGACGTGCATTCAGCAAGATATTCACTCACAAACTGAACGGCAGGCATGTGTGTGGAGAAATCCCAATATTGGCCCGACCGCCGTGCGCTTGGAGAATTTAACTAACCAGAGCGGCCATTGACAGGCTTTCCCCTCTGCCGAAAACAATGGTCAATAAATATAACCAGTGGTCATATTTATTGTACGGACTGACGTTTATCTGACGTGGCTATTTGTACGTTACGTACGAATAGCCATACATTTGACGTTCGCCTCCCCCGCAAAAATCAGCAGACCTTTTTTGTATAGAAAATGACAGACATGGCCGCTCCGGTTGGTTGAATTCTCTAAGCCATGCGCCCGGTATTAACCCTACGGCAGGTGTATGAGTAGCCGCCTTTATAAATTATTATTGTCTCCAATAATAGGATGTACAGAAGTTATAAATTGACTTCAATTTGTCGCGTACCGCATAGTTTTATCAACAAGTAATAGTCATTCCGTAAAAGTAACGTATTTTCCACATCATGTTGCAGCATTCTTCAGCCTTTGAGCCTTAATCAAGTTGCAGCGACAATATCGCAACCAATAAGTCGCGGCGTTTGTAGACCTCTTAATAAATAAAAATATCGATAAGAACAGCACTGGCCGAATTGCGGCAACATTTGTGTTTGTTGACTTGTCAAGTCACTCCGTACAATTATAAATTCTACCTTAGGAATCAAATTGGTTGACTGTACATAAGTTTTTGACACTTTTTCGTAAAATGCATATTTTAGAATACTTGGCCATTACTTTCATTTGCTGTTTTGTGACGGAGAAAACGGCTTAATTAGGCTATCAATCCCGATAGCTTAGTTTAATAATAACAACAGTATTTAATCACAGTAACTCAGTGGTACTTGATTGTCGTCCGATTTGTATGAAATTAAGGAATTGACCACTGCGTTTCCATCTTTTTACATCATTTAATCAATATTGATATATGAATTTTGCTTAACAAATTCCTATTATTTGGTTCAGGTACAATTTGGGAATTCAATTTTATACACGAAATTCAATGTCTATCATACTTTTTTCTGGCAATAGATTAATAGTCACGAAAAAGTAAAATGAGCGATAAAAGACTATCAAAAAAGTTATTTTAAGTTTTATTTGATTATTTTAAGTTTTAGTTTATAGTCGTTTGTAATTATTTGTATGTTTGTTACAAAGTTTAACAGATTAAGGGCCTGTTTCACAATCTCCAGATAAACTTATCTGCAAGTTAAGATTATTGCTATCCTTTTCTCCAGTCATATAAAAGAAAAGGACAGCAAACCTTTATCTGACATATATGCTTTAACTGGAGATTGTGAAACAGGCCATAAGCCAGATTGGAGCAATCAAGCTATAATTTTAAAAGAAAAACATTATTTTGAAAGATATTTTTACTGGCAATTATTGGCTGCATAGTTGTCATCACATCACAAGACAAAAACATAACGGAAAAATTCGAAGACTCTAGACCACTTTCCGCTTTCAATTGACTTGAATTTCCAAAACGTTCTCACAATTAAAGAAAGTAGAGCGCCGGTGATCAACAATGTTCATCTATTAAGGTTATTTAACGAAATTTATTTTATCAACACTTAATAGGAGCATAAGTTGCTAGGCAACACACATATTTGTTTATTATTAATGAAAAAAACATCAACAATGTTCATCTATTAAGGTTATTTAACGAAATTTATTTTATCAACACTTAATAGGAGCATAAGTTGCTAGGCAACACACATATTTGTTTATTATTAATGAAAAAAACATCAACAATGTTCATTTATTAAGGTTATTTAACGAAATTTATTTTATCAACACTTAATAGGAGCATCAGTTGCTAGGCAACACACATATTTGTTTATTATTAATGAAAAAAACATCAACAATGTTCATCTATTAAGGTTATTTAACGAAATTTATTTTATCAACACTTAATAGGAGCATCAGTTACTAGGCAACACACATATTTGTTTATTATTAATGAAAAAAACACTAATTTATTTATCAAATAACCGGGCAAGTGCGAGTCGGACTCGCGCACCGAGGGTTCCGTACAAACCTGTAGGTATATAGGGGTAGTAACTTTAAAATTATTAAAAATATTTTTATTATAGTAACTAAAAAAATTCCCTTTATCTGTGCTATAAGACGTTGCTTCGTACCAAATTTCAAGATTCTGAGTTCACGGGAAGCACCCTGTAGGTTTTGATTCCCTTGCTAATTTCGAAAATTTGCGGCATAAACGGCTGTATCTTTTGATTGCGTTGGCTTAGAAGTTTGATTTTTTCACAGCTCCAAGGGACAGTAGACCTGAGTATTTGATATAAATTTCAGCTTGATACCTCCACGCGTTCCTGAGAAAAAGGGTCTTGACAGACAGACAGACAGACGGATGGACGGACGGACGGACAACAAAGTGATCCTATAAGGGTTAAGTTTTTTCCTTTCGAGGTACGGAACCCTAAAAATGTAAAATTGTTTATTATTACAATATATTAACAAGACATTACAGTATATAGTAGATTAAACCGAGTAACTGAACTAACTAAAGAATAAGTAAAAAGTGCTGGTTTTTCTATTATAAATATAGACCTTTACCCTTTCTTCATTCTTGCATAAGCTAAAAACTAATTTTAAGTTTTTTTTAATTCACTGTAACTTTGAAAATAATTAAAGGCTTTTTCAACCGACTTCAAGATTTCGAAGGAGGAGGTTATCAATTCGTCGGGATCTTTGTTTTTGCGTTTTTTTTTTAATGTGTGTTCACCGATTATTCGAAGACGGCTGGACCGATTAGGAAAATTCTTTTTTTGTTTGAAAGAGTATAACTTCACAGTTGGGCCCATTGTAACCAGGTCCGGATCTGATGATGGGATCCTGGAGAAATCGAGGGAACTCTTCAACTATTATAGGCACACCTATAGTGTTTTGAGTATATTTTTTTTGAGTTTTGAGCATTTGCTTTTGGAAAGGTGGAGGCTAAGTGAAGTTGATTCTTTTTTGTTTAAAATTATTAATATTATTCTATTATCCATCAACTCACAAGACCTCAAAAATTTACGGCATACAATCGTCCAACTTGAAGCAAACAAGCATCACTCAGATCAGAAGAGTCAGAAGAAGTACCTACTTAAGGAGTTTAAGTACAATGACGGACTTGAATTGTTGAGTCATTTACGGTTGAAGCTATTTTTAACCGACTTCAAGATTTTGAAGGAGTTTCGTAAATCGTCGAAAAATCTGTTTTTTTTTAATGTTTGCTCAAAGGTTATTCGAAAACGGCTGAACCGATATGGAAAATTATTTTTTTGTTTAAAAGAGTATACTTCACAGATGTAACCAGTTCAGGATCTGATGATAGGATCCTAGAGAAATCGAGGGAACTCTTCAAATATGATACCATAGTGATTTAAATATTTATTACAGTAGCTCAGGCATTTTCTTTTGGAAAGGTGAAGTCTACGTGTAGTCGGTTTTTCTTTGTTTAAAATTATCTTTTGTTGAATACTTACTCAATGAAATGCCCAATGTAAAGACCGTACCTACTATCTACCTACTTACTTAATAGTACATTACTTACCAAGGACTGTAAAATAAAGAAAGCCCGAGATCGCAGGTATTTGTAGCCCGAGCCGCAGGCGAGGGTTGTAAATATGTGATAGAGGGCTTTCTTTTTTACTGCCCGTGGTGAGTACACAATTTTAGTAAAATTTATTACGTTTAGTAAAGATATCTAATATCGCTGCTTCGTAATTAGTACACAAACTGACCTATGCCCTAGGCACTAAGAGCCCGCTAGATAGGGTAATTAGATACTTGTTACATAGATTTTAAAGTTCGCCTTCATAATTACTATTTCAATTTCGATGACGATGCGTATAGGCCAGCAAAGATAGCTACCTAGTGATGAAGTATTCAAAATTACCTTCAAAGGTTCTTATTGTTAATCGAACGAGCGGAGCGTAAGCGAAGCAAGTTCTTACAAACAACTTCTGGCTACTGGGACGTCTCGGCATTTCGATGGCTTTTTGATTTTGATAATTTGTTCCGCGATAACTTTAAGTAACGCTTTTCTGATCTTCATGAAATTTGTTGGGGTTGTAGCAGAGATACATATAATTTGAAAGTTCGTATATGAGCAGGCTCTACTGAGGGGTAATGGAGCTAGAGGGCGCGAAAAAATCATCATAAGGGTCTTGTTATATTGGTCATCTCGTTTGCAAGGAAATCGCGAGTTCTGAGTTCGAGGCAGACTACTAATAACAATAGAGTCGTGTTGAGATCATTATGAACACCTCAAATGCTTAGCTAATTTTGCTACTGCGTACCAGGAACCTACATTTATGGACAGTGAACTTTGACTTCAGTGAGTACCGTCGAGTTCCGTATCTTCGCCTGGATTTTGACACATTTCCCAAAAAATCTTTCAATTTTGAAAGCATTTTAGTCCTTTATGGCCAAAAAACGTATTTTAGTACTCCTGACTATCAGTATATACCATTAAAGCTTTGAATTTCATTGGGTAACTTGGCAATAAATGGCCCCGAAGGCAATAGGCGAAGTTTGGGTGTTTTCTCCAATCTTCGCCTATGGCATGCCTTACCGCTAATTATAAACTTTTCTGGGACTTACACCTATCATGTCTTATCTCCCTGGAACGTGTTAATATAATATGAACCGTAACTACACCAGACTAGGCACATTTAAAAAAAAATGTGTAGTAGGCGAAGATTGGCAACAGTCTGAAGTTGTTTACATACATTTTCTAAAATGATGCTAGGGCTGCCAAAAATTAACCAACATGTCAAATAAAGGAGAGTAATGGTTTATAAGTAAAAAAAATGTTTATTATATAAACAAAAAACGTATCTCTTTTCGCTTATCAGTATTTTCGTAATTGAGATCAAATCAACCTTTGGCTTCTACACATAATTACCTTTTTAAAATGAGACCGTACAACCGTACAATGATTGCCTTCTAAGGGTCCCTTGTTCATACCACGTACCTACTAGTAATACTGGGTACATCTACATATATCTTTATCTTACTAACTTTCCTCCAAATCGCTAATCCCATTTCCGAAAAACCAAACATAATAAACTATGTACATTTGGAAACAAATTTGACAACCCTAGGGGTAGGCGAAGTTCGGTAATAAGATGGCCGCCAAATACCCTCACCAATGTTTTATCCAATTGTGACTTCTAAACGTAAGCTAGCCATTAAATAATAGTTACATATTAAAAAGAAATAGTTACAGGATATAATCATGTAAAAAGTTTAACATTACCTGGCCTGTATCACTGTTTAAAACTGAAGTTAAAACACTGGCTTAAAAAAACGTGTGGTCGGTGTCGCGCAAAAACCTCACTGAATGTCAACTATATGAAGTTAGCCACAGATCGTTCGAAGAATGTTGACACCCGTAAGAAATACTTTGTATTTAGTAGTTTTGTGTAAGGCTTGCACTAAAAACATTTTGTTAAAGTCAATTTATGTTAAAATAGGCGAACATAGGTAGCACAGGCGAAGATACGCAACACGACGGTACGAAAGAGACATCAAAGTAAGGCAGTGTATCTCGTTTTGATTAAGTGTGTAATCACGTCGTTGAACACTAATGGCATGAATATGTCACTCCAACCCTTACAAGAAACTAGGACGGGCATTATTGAGCACCAATCAATAGCCTTGGAAGCAGCTGCAAAAACGAGCACGGGTCTGACGGGTCTCGTGGGAATAGAGGATTTATGATATTGGTGTAGATAAAGTTCATAACACCTTTTTCTATAACTCCCGCTGCGTGTAATGCACGCTTTATGAGAAAGTGTGATGAAAATATCATTAGGCATTGAACTTGTTCATAATATCAGATAACTAATGCATCTAATCACGCTTCAAAAGGCGTAATATCAGGCTAATTGTCAGACAATACAAGGACAAAGGCGTTCTTCGAGCTCATGGCGTATTGTCACGATTTGCCTCACCTTTTCGCCCACACGAAAGGTCCCTACAGATAAGGAATATTTATCAATATTGGCAGCTTTCGCATGCTTGAATATACTACTGTAGTGAAAGTAGAATAGGATAATAGTTATTGTGAATTGTCATATAAAATAAAAGTGAATAGAAATTTCCGAACGATTGTTTTACTTTACAACAACACAACACAAGTAGGAATTGCCTTGCGACATATACAAGATATCTCTATACTCCGCTTAGCGCGTTATTTCTTTGAAACCTAAGCTGCCAAAAAGAAGGGGTGCGGGAGGGGAACACGCAATGCTAGACAGGGAACGCGCTATTGTTCCGTGGGGCGTACGAGAGAGTCAGACATTAATGGTTGCCATGGAGACGTAATAAGTTTACTGTCACTTCCAATAATTAGTGTCTCACTATGGAGTGAAATTACGTCAAGCCTGGCAGCGGGGGTCGCCCGGCTATGCGGGGTCTTGGGGTAATTAGTATAGACTAGTATGGCATAGGCCTTGAGATGAAATAAAAATAAATAAATGAGATAGGAGAACAACCGGTGATTTCGACTGTAGTGTGCATTCATTTTATTATGGTAAGAATACACAGCGTATTTATACTTGTGGTCGGGCGACCTTATCATAAACATTTATTATATTACCACAGGATATAAGGTTTTTATTACTAAGCGCGCAAACATACTATTAAATTTCTATATATTTTTTTATACCACGACAGTGGCAAACAAGCATACGGCCCGCCTGATGGTAAGCAGCTACCGTAGCCTGTGGACGCCTGCAACTCCAGAGGTGTCACATGCACGAAGCCGACCCTTTACAAAAAGGATGATTCACTGTATTGACGGCTAAAGGAACAAAAGGGTCCCTTATAGTCAACACAATGGATACTCTTTGAGCTCTTTGGCAACCTTACTCACCAGCAGAAGCACAACACTATGAGTAGGGTCTACTGCTATTTGGCTGTGGTTTTCTGTGAGGTGGAAGTACTTCCCCAGTCGGGCTCTGCTCCAGATTTGAGCGAGATGTCATTCGCTGTGCAGTGCCCTACCACACAGCGAGAGATGACATTCGCAGTACCCATACCTCTCTTTTAGACGTCGTTTAAGGACATACCCGGGGGGTCCAAAGATTTATTCATTCAGGCAGTTTTTTTAACACATCCATACATCAAAACCTTCCATGTGTCCAAGGGTGTCCACGATTGATACCGAATCCTGGTCAGACTCCAAGGATTCCGTGCCTGTCTTGTGTCCTGGTATACCCTTGCTATACCTTAACGATCACGGCCGCCTCCTGGGCTACCGAAGATACAATATCTTTCGTTACAAGTAACGCGTGTTCAAATCACATAAAAAAACCTTTTAAATTCAATCCAATATCTCAAACATCGTAAAAACTGCAACTTATAAAAATTTCAGAAACTCTTAGCTGGATTTTGAAATATTTCTCAAAATGAAACGGAGATGATTCGATCTCTTTTTAAATAATTTTAAACAAAAAAGAACCGACTACACTAAGCATCCACCTTTTTAACACCAAATGCTCGATCTGCTGTAAAAAATACTCAAATCACCATAGGTGTGCCTATAATAGTTGAAGAGTTCCCTCGATTTCTCCACGATCATCAGATCCTGACCTGGTTACAATGGGACCAACTGTGAAGTATACGCTTTCAAACAAAAAAAGAATTTTCCAAATCGGTCCAGCCGTATGGACCTTCGGACCTTCGGACCCGGGGTATGTCCTTAAACTACGTCCGGACTTGGGTATGTCCTTAAACTACGCCAAAAAGAGAGGTATGGGCACTGCGAATGGCATCTCGCTAAGTGTGGTAGGGCACGTTCAGCGAATGTCATCGCTCAAATCTGGAGCAGAGCCCGACTGGGGAAGTACCTCCACCTTACAGAAAACCACAGCCAAATAGCACTAGACCCTACTCATAGTGTTGTGTTCCTGCTGGTGAGTAAGGTTGCCAAAGAGCTCAAAGAGGACCCAGTGTGTTGACGATGAGGGACCTTCTTGTTCCTTTAGCCGTCAACACAGTGAATCCTCCTTTTTGTAAAGGGTCGGCAACGCGCATGTGACTCCTTTGGAGATGCAGGCGTCCATAGGTTACGGTAGCTGCTTACCATCAGGCGGGCCGTATGCTTGTTTGCCACCGTCGTAGTATAAAAAAAAAAAAAAAAAAAAGCCGTCTTCGAATAATCGGTGAACATACATAAAAAAAAAAATTGCTAAAACAAAGATCCCGACGAATTGATAACCTCCTCCTTCGAAATCTTGAAGTCGGTTGAAAACGGCTATTATTAAGTATCTCTTTTCATGTTTGTCACGTCATTTAGCTAAAGATCGAGTACGCTTTGCGATACGAGCTCTTTCGACTGATATGTGGAGAAGTATAGTACAGTCGCCATGGGATATATCGGAGCGGCCAAGATGTACAAAGGTTTCCGCTTCCCAAAGGTTGTCTGGAAGAGACCGCTCTTTGGCGATAAGACCGCCCATTGTTTTGCCTCTGCTTTTTAGGGTTCCGTAGTCAAATAGGAACCCTTATAGTTTCGCCATGTCTGTCCGTCCGTCCGTCCGTCCGTCCGCGGATAATCTCAGTGACCGTTAGCACTAGAAAGCTGAAATTTGGTACTTATATGTATATCAATCACGCCGACAAAGTGGTGAAATAAAAAGTGGAAAAAAATGTTTTATTAGGGGAACCTCCCTAACGTGTGATATATTGTTGGATAGGTATTTAAAAATGAATAGGGGTTTACTAAAATCATTGTTTGATAATGTAAATATTTTCGGAAATAATCGCTCCAGAAGTAAAAAAAATGTGTCCCCCACCCCTCTAACTTTTGAAACATAAGTTTTAAAAATATGAAAAAAATCTCAAAAGTAGACCTTTATAAAAAATTTCTAGGAAAATTATTTTGAACATGATAGGTTAAATAGTTTTTGAAAAAATTTACAAAATAATTTCTGAACTAAGTTTGTAATTTAACCGTATAAGCAGGTGTTTATTGTACTTGTAATTTCTACAAAATCACAATGAAATGACGTGCTTTCAAATAAAGTTTTGAAAAAACCCATTTTTTAACTCTTAAGTGGGGACACTTACTGTGACGGACGGAAAACTACGGAACCCTACACTGAGCGTGGCCCGACACGCTCTTGGCCGGTTTTTTGTTTCTGACTTTGTGTCTTGTATTTGAGGTGTGCAATAAAGAGTATTTATGTTTATGTTATGTTATGTTTATGTCCACAAACATCTGAACGCTATTGTAAAGGCGATAAGTGTATGTTCTGATATTTTTGAGTACCTCAGCCGCTCCGATATATTTCATGGCAACTGCTACTTTTAGAGCCTAAATGTTATACAGTCGCCATCAGATATATCGGAGCGGCCAAGGTGGTCACAAATATCTGAACAACGTCTCTAATGTCAAGGCGGCGTGCATTTCAGATATTTTTGAGTACCTTGGCCGCTTCGATATATTTGATGGCGGCTGTATAACATTTTTTCAACCGACTTCAAGATTTCGAAGGAGGAGGTTATCAATTCGTCGGGATCTTTGTTTTTGCTATTTTTTTTTTTTTTTTATGTATGTTCACCGATTATTCGAAGACGGCTATTGTAACCATGTCAGGATCTGATGATGGGATCCTGGAGAAATCGAGGGAACTCTTCAACTATTATAGGCACACCTATGGTGATTTGAGTATTTTTTACAGCAGATCGAACATTTGGTGTTGGAAAGGTGGATGCTTAGTGAAGTCGGTTCTTTTTTGTTTAAAATTATTTTTATACAATTAGGCTCAGATAGAAGTAGTCAGAAGCGGCCGAGGTACTCAATAATATCGGAACATGCACTTATCGCCTTTACAACAGAGGCGGATGTTTGTGGACATCATACAAAGAAGCCCTTTCATAGCATATGCGCGCTGATAATCTCGCTACAACGCTTTGGACGTCGCGGTATATGTTGTTCTTGCATTCATCAAACGAGCGAGTCCAGCGAAGCGATGTTCTCACAGAAAACTTCGGACACGACAGAACTGTCACCTGACTACCGGAACGTCCCTGCATTTCGATGGCACTTTAATTTATAAATAATAAATAAATAAATATTAAATAAATATTATGGGACAATCTTACACAAATCCACCTACTACCTAGTCCCACAGTAAGCTCAATAAGGCTTGTGTTGTGGGTACTAGGTGACGATATATATAATAGATATATACATATAAATACATAGAAAACATCCATTATCTCAGGAACAAATATCAGTGATAAACACACAAATAAATGCTCTGACCAGGATTCGAACCCGGGACCTCCTGCTTCGTAGGCAGAGTCACTACCGACTAGGCTAGGAGGCCGTTAAAGCACTAGACCCTACTCATAGTGTTGTGTTCCTGCTGGTGAGTAAGGTTGCCAAAGAGGATCCATTGTGTTGACGATAAGGGACCCTCTTGTTCCCGGGTTCGGGACCTCCTGCTTCGTAGGCAGGGTCACTACCGACCAGGCTAGGAGGCCGTCAACTTAGAATAGTTGTTCCGCGTTAACTTTAGTAAAGTTTTTCTGATCTTTATGAAATTCGTTGGGGTTGCAGCAGAGATAAATATGATTTGAGAGTTCTTATATGAGCAGGATCGATCAAGGGGTTATGGAGCTAGAATGCGCCAAATCGATCTTCATAAGGATCGTGTTATAATGGTCAAACGTTTGCAAGGAAATCGTGAGTTCTCAGTACGAGGCAGACTACTAGTACAAACAGCAACACTCTTAACTGTACATGGTGGACCTTATTACAAAAGGCATAAGGTCCACCGATGGGCAATTAACAATGTGGGCGATGGTACTACCTAGTCCTATCTTAAAGATGTAGTGCACTCACCAGGGCTGTCAGGAACGGTGTCGAAGTGGCAGTTGATCAGTAGCGCGGTGCGGCGGCTCGCGGGTGGCGGGCGGCCCCCGCGCGCCGATAATCTCGCTACCACGCTTTGGACGTCGCGGTATATGTTGTTCATGCCTGCATAACAATACCAGTGTAGCCCTCTATAAAACATCTTTGGCAAAGCTTTTGACAAACGCGCCGATAATCTCGCTACCACGCTTTGAACGTCGCGGTATATGTTGTTCATGCCTGCATAACAATAGCAAAGTGTAGCCCTCTATAAAACATCTTTAGCAAAGCTTTTGACAAACGCGCCGATAATCTCGCTACCGCGCTTTGAACGTCGCGGTATATGTTGTTCATGCCTACATAACAATAGCAAAGTGTAGCCCTCTATAAAACATCTTTAGCAAAGGTTTTGATAAACGCGCCGATAATCTCGCTACCACGCTTTGAACGTCGTGGTATATGTTGTTTATGCCTGCATAACAATACCAGTGTAGCTATCTATAAAACATCTTTGGCAAAGCTTTTGACAAACGCGCCGATAATCTCGCTACCGCGCTTTGAACGTCGCGGTATATGTTGTTCATGCCTACATAACAATAGCAAAGTGTAGCCCTCTATAAAACATCTTTAGCAAAGGTTTTGATAAACGCGCCGATAATCTCGCTACCACGCTTTGAACGTCGGGGTATATGTTGTTTATGCCTGCATAACAATACCAGTGTAGCCATCTATAAAACATCTTTGGCAAAGCTTTTGACAAACGCGCCGATAATCTCGCTACCGCGCTTTGAACGTCGCGGTATATGTTGTTCATGCCTACATAACAATAGCAAAGTGTAGCCCTCTATAAAACATCTTTAGCAAAGCTTTTGACAAACGCGCCGATAATCTCGCTACCGCGCTTTGAACGTCGCGGTATATGTTGTTCATGCCTGCATAACAATACCAGTGTAGCCCTCTATAAAACATCTTTGGCAAAGCTTTTGACAAACGCGCCGATAATCTCGCTACCGCGCTTTGAACGTCGCGGTATATGTTGTTCATGCCTGCATAACAATACTAAAGTGTAGCCCTCTATAAAACATCTTTAGCGAAGCTTTTGACAAACGTGACACCCTGAGTATCGAACGCAAGCTCTAATTTTAAGAGCGACAGTTGAGATATGTGAAGTCAAAGGTACATTGTCGGTTGTCAATGAGGCGTTGCTGCCATAAAAATCATTTAGAAATAAACTTTATTCACAACCGACAACCATGTACCGTTGACTTGAAAACGTCACATATTATTAGTTAAGTACTTTCGAAGAATGCGAAGGGCGTCACTAGCTGTATGTACATCTATAAGTAATGTTAACATGGTGTTAAGAAGTTGACATGTCGAGATGAAAACATGAAGAAATTTGAACTTCGAGACATGAGGTTCAAATTCCTTCAATATTATATCTTGGGTTATCAACTTCTTCGCGCCGTCTACGGATATCATCTTATCTTTTGCTATATTTTTCACCGTTTCACCTTGCAATGATCTTAATGTTACTGTACCCCACGTGGTACAGTCACCGGCAATATAGTATCTTCCAACACGAAGGCCGCAAAAATATGTGACACGTTCTTATGGCCCTACAAATAATATAGCCTCCTGCCGCCTACACATTAAAATTACCAAGAGAAATGGGTTTTTTATTTGTCAAAATTATGTTTTTTAATGCAATGGAATGGGACGCGTTTTGGGCGGTATTTTCTATAACGAGATATATTATCCGTCAAGGAAAGATAGCCAGACGGCTCCACTAGTAGACGGAGAGCTAGCCACGTCAGATATGACACAATAATGAGAGCGATGAAACCCCTGTCGTTAGGTAGCTATACTGTGCTTATTTCTAGATCCGGACATCTGGCAGCTGTAAAGTGCTGGAGGTCAAAGAATGCAAACCACTTTAAGAATACAAATCCTAGGGTTCTGGTCTTGATGCAGTATTATGAAAAATTATATAAATAATTAGATTGCGAAAAGTTTCTGATGGGGGAAAGTAGTCCAAAACGACGTATAATGTAATTCATAGTTGGTCGCATAATATTTCGGAAACAGAATGAGTAGCATTCTGTTTCCGAAATATTACGCAATGTTTTTTGTTCTAATGTTAAAATAAAGGCCCGTCCTCTATAAATCAGATAACTGCGACCGTGTCTACCTATTTTTTATACTTTTTTCCAATTCAAAAACTTTGCTAGTCTGTCACTCCACCCATTAAAAGCTGACAGATGCCCTGATCTAGCAATAAGGATAGTATTGCAATCTTACTAGATGGTTTTCATTGCTCTCATTATTGTGTCATATCTGACGTGGCCAGCTCTTAAACCATAGCCGTAAGGACAGCGCCGGCCGTAGCGCAACGCAGCTACAAGCACTCCCACCGCTAGCATTTTAAAGCACAAAGCACTTCGTACTTGTTTTATCCGATAAGCGCCGTATATTTCGCCTTATCCAAACATATGAGACTCACTCTCGCAACAAGCTATGTGGTTGCCGTCGCCGGTAACAGCGTGGATAGCTAATAAATATACATTTTACCTGAAATGATCGCAATGTTACACTGGCGCCCAACATTATAGTATTTTGTATAGCTAAATATATTACTGTAGATAAGTACCGCTATTACAATAAGCTGTCAATCCATTATTAATTTTGACGTAAGTATATGGCAAATCTGTCAACTGAAATCCTATTCTGATACTGGCATAATAATACTAACCGTCTAGGAACGACAGCGAGAAAGCTCCGCTAGCCGTATGGACGTCTATCTCAAGGATATGATGCGGAGCAGCGCCGGTCGCGATCTCGCGCAACGCAGCTACAAGCACTCCCACCGCCAGCACTTCGTTCTCGTAGCTTCCCGCGACCTGCGCAAACCACATTTACAGCAGTTACCGCCATAGATAACTTTTGTAAATCAAAAATTCGGAGGTATCCCTGCGTTCACAGCAAGTAATTTATTAAACTCATTGCACAGAAGAAAATCTTATAGTACCAACAAAAGGCGGACTTAATGCTATAAAGCATTGAGAGATTAATTGATCCTCGTCGGCTCCGCGGCTCGCGTGAGAGGGTCCGGCAGCACCAGTACCGCTAGCAGCCAGTACCATCCATGTAATACTTACCCTGGGACCGATGGAAGTGAGGTTAACAAGATGTCTGTGTGCGTGCTCAGCGATTAGCCTCATCGGCTCTGCGGCTCTCGTGAGCGACTCCGGCAGCACCAGTGCCGCTAGCAGCCAGTGCCAGCCATGTAGTACTTACCCTGGGACCGATGGAAGTGAGGTTAACAAGATGTCTGTGCGCGTGCTCAGCGATGAACCTCGTCGGCTCTGCGGCTCGCGTGAGCGGCTCCGGCAGCACGTCATTCGCCGCCAGCAATGCTAACGCAGCTAATGCGCAGCTCAGCGTGGCCAGCACCAGCCAGCGTAGGGATAGCGGCTCACGGACTAGGATGTTCTCTTTTACTTTCTCCATCTGTTGGAAATAAATATCTTCACACTACAATTTAACATTACAATGACTTTAATGAGGTTAACTGGAAGAAATCCCTTAAAGGGATAAGTTCGCCTTTGTACGTATATGTTGTGTTATATGTATTTCGTTGTGTTTTCTTGTACAATAAAGTGTTTTACTACTACTACTTTGTTAATTGTAATAAAAAATACCACAGGTTCAAACCTAGACTACAGCTTTTAAGAAGATTTACTCTATTCCCCGTGAGACTTAAATGTCTCTAATAAAACTATCTACATGTACTTTTTTTTGTCAGGGTAGTAGCTAGAAGGGGGCGGCATTATGGGGCAATACCCTACCTTAAAATTGGCCATACCTTAAGTACCTTAAGAGTCCGGTAAAGTTTTTTTTCTATTTCGCTCAACTTTTCGATACTATTTTACAATAACTAATAAGACTACTATTAGTTTGTATATAACTATATATATATGGTAGATCGTTTCTTTTTAAACTGTATAAGTGGAAACAAGTTATTGATTTTATGTTTCATTTATAAATAATTCACCTTCATCTCACAGCTGTTTCGTGATTTTTGCTTGGAGGTGAAAAGAGTAAGATTTTTTTGGATTAAAATGATATTAAACTAGTATGTAAAATATATAAATACGTTATAAAATGAGTCATTTAATGAATAAGTGGAACAGTTTTTTTTTCATTTTCATACATATTTTTTAAGCAAGAGTATGTTTACCTAGAACAATTTTAAGAAAAATCACCGAAGTTTAGGTGGTATTTTTGGGAATGTATTAAAGTGTTATATAAAAATTTAAATGTAGAAACAATCTTGGCTTTATGCTTTAATTAGATAATATAAAACATGTTGGAGAGCATGACAAATAATAATAAAAAATCAAACGACAAGTTTGCACGAATCAACGTAATCACTAAACAAGCTCTGCAAGAATTCAGTTTTAGGGTATTCAATAATAATGAACATGGACCAAAAGTATTTTTTTGCAATAACAAGACTTCAACCTATCTTTTGAAATGCAATTCATGTGCGTCATCATCATTATTAGAGATTTTCGTAACCTAACTGCAACTCTGGTTACGGTCCTGCCTATTGTAGCTCAGAAACGTCAAAAATGCGAGCCTGTGGCCCTTATAAAACGTGGTACGTGACGTCACGGGCCGCGTACCTGCGTAGAACTGTATGGAAGAAATACATTTTTTGGAGGACTTCTGTTATTTTAATTTACTTAAAACTTGTATTAAAAATGCATTTAGTGCATAAAAAATAATTACCACTATACCGGGAATATGCATGCCATCGTCACAATTAATTATATACGTACTTGCCTATGAATTATATGTCAGTGGTAGGTGCACCTGGCATGGGTTGATAGGTACTAACAACACTTTAAATGCTAACCATAGGTAGACTTTAAAGCCTCACAATAAGGTTCATTATTAGTTAACTGTATCTTACGAGGGTGTCCACACCACACCAGGGAACCACAGAACCCCACCTACAGATCGATTAACCTGCGTGAATGAAATTAAGTACAACCACACGTATGGTAGAGATTTGTGTGAGTGACGTCCCATCGTATCGTTAGACCATATAGTTAGACAGATATTAGGTTAGGGTGCGTCCAATTTTTTTAATAACTATGATTTATCATGTCTGCCGCATGCCGAGCGAGCTGTGGGCCAAGATCGCCACCGAGTGGCAGCCCAGCTCAAAACGGGGATCTGGCAGACCTCGTCGGCGATGGCGAGATGAGTTAGACTCCATTTAAAAAGGAATGGCCGGATGCTCAAAGAGTACCAGTGTGTTGACGATGAGGGACCTTCTTGTTCCTTTAGCCGTCAACAAAGTGAATCCTCCTTTTTGTAAAGGGTCGGCAACGCGCATGTGACTCCTCTGGAGTTGCAAGCGTCCATAGGTTACGGTAGCTGCTTACCATCAGGCGGGCCGTATGCTTGTTTGCCACCGTCGTGGTTATAAAAAAAAAAGCTGCATAGAATCGGAAAGATTGGAAAATTGGAGGCCTTTGCCCAGCAGTGGGAAATTACAGGCTCTTACTTAATAATAATAAAATGATTTATCAGGGACAATTATACGTCAGTTTTAGAGGGAGGAAAGTTTAGAGCCAAATGTAATAATTTCAACCCTTTACGAAATACTACTATTTATTCTGTGCCTTTACTAAATATATAGGAGGATTCACTGTGTTGACGGCTAAAGGGACAAGACAAGAGGGCACTGGGTCCTCTTTGACCTCTCTGGCGACCTTAATCACCAGCAGGAACACAACACTATGAGTAGCGTCTAGTGCTAATTGGGGTGTGGTGTTCTGTAAGTTGGAGGTACTTCGCCAGTCGGGCTCTGCTCCACACTTGAGCAAGATCACATTCGCTGAGCAGTGCCCTACCACACAAAGCGAGATGACATTTACACATCCTCAGTGCCCATGCCCTCTCTTTTGTACGTAGTTTAAGCCGTTTAAGGACATATCTGGGTCATATTATATTCTACATTTTGCGAGTTAAAAAAATTTCTTTTTCGGACAAACCAGGTATCCATAGTGTTAGTAATAAACAAACGAAAATCTTAATCTAGTGTTAGTTTTAATAATTTAGTTTAAGTACCATTATACCTACACGTTACTTTTTATTTCAATATTATTAGAGAAAATATAGGTAGTAGCCATCAAGAGGAAATAAAAGGCGCCTATACAAATACCTACGGATGCACAATAACTTATCTAGGTACAATCTACAACAGTAATACATACTAACAATATCACACTTAGCTGACCAATATTATACCTAATATGGCTGGAATAAGGTATAATATGGCGCCGATGATCAGTAGTGTGTTGTTAGTACTTGTACAATTGTTTATTTAAGCCGCAGCGTCAAGACCGTTGCTGGGGGGGGGGGGGGGCACGTAGCTAGCTAATGCCTTAGTATTGGACTAAGAGCTGGCCACGTCAAATATGACACAATAATGAGAGCAACAATACCCGTCTGGTTAGATTGCTATACTATCCTTATTGCAGAGGGACGAAACCCCTCTCATTTATTTGCTATACTGTGCTTATTGCTAGATCCGGGCATCTGGCAGCTTTTAATGGGTGGAGGTCAGAGTGACAGACTAGCAAAATTTTTTAATTGGAAAATAGTAATACTAAAATAGGTAAAAACTGCCGAAGTTGTCTCAGTTATAAAGGACATGTCCTATATTTTAAGATAAGAACAAAATTTGCGTATTATTACGGAAACAAAAACAGTAGGCGACAAACTGTGAATTACAATATACGTTGTTTGGCACTACTTCCCCCAACATAAACTTTTGGCAATAATATAATTTAATTATTTATGTAATTTCTCATTACATTGCATGAACCCCAGAACTCTAGAATTTGTTTCCTTGAAATGGTTTGCATTACTTGACCTCCACCACTTGACAACTGCCAGATATCCGGATCTAGAAATAAGCACAGTATAGCAAACTAATGAGAGGGGTTTCGTCGCTCTTTTATTGTGTCATATCTGACGTGGCTAGCTCTCCGTCTACACACTCGTATTTCAAATCACACGGAAAGAATCTTAAACAAACTTGACACATGCTTGTTTTAAATCCTTTCATAACAATTAAGTCATCGGTGTGTAAGTGTGTAAATGTAAGACATCGGTTATACGCTAATTCTGGCGTCACTCCAGTCATAAGTCTTATTAGAGTTTTGACTGATGCCAGATTGGTGGAATATGGATGTGGCGGTCGGATCGTATAATCCGCCGTAGATTTTGATCGTCCCGCTCGTCACGGTGGCGGCAAGCGGCGGGCTCGCGCGACTCGATTAAAATCTATAGACTTGAATGAAGCCGTTTTGGAAAACAGCTACGGCCGCTCGTCTCTCCGATCGCCGCGGTCGCGGGTCGCGTGTTTCGGCTTTACGGCCTTAGCGCAGGGTTCAATCGGTGTGTACCTAGGTAATAATTTTAGGCCACTATGTATCCCTCACAAAAATATCTGAACAACGCCTTTATTGTCAAGGCGACAAAGTGCATGTGCAGATATTTCTGAGAACCTTGGCCGCTCCGATATATTTGTTGGCGACTGTACAGGGTTATGTCAGTAAGTCAGTTGTATAAGGGGAAACGTGAATAGCGAATGTTATACATTTATGTTCAGCAGAGGATTAAGGCGCGTGCCTACCTGAAATTACGTAAAATGGTTACTTTTAACGGCCTAAGGCTCGTAATCTATCCAATCACAAATTCTGAAAAAAAATATAGTAACTATTGATTTGTTATTAATATAATTATTGTTTGAAATATTTAAAAAAAGTAATTATCATGGCAAAATTAAATATTTAAATTAGGACGTTTTCAACATAAAAGTCGGTTTTGCTCCTAAACTACAAAATATATTTTCACGGTTCTTTCGACATAATATTGGCAACATATTTATCTTCAAAATTATTGTTTGATTTTGTTTAATTTAAAGATTTCGTTTAACAAAAACCCTTTTTAGGGCGATTTGGTGGAGTAAACCATGCGCGAGCCGCGAGCCTCAGTATACATAGGCTGCTATTTATATATCCGGAAACCGGGATTACAATCTTCTTAAATAGCATATTTGACCTCCATGGTAAAATTTGAACTTTTTTAAGTACTGGCCGGTATATTTTTTCTTTCTTATTAACGCTCGTGTTTTGTTTTTGACGGGTTTTAAATGTCATCTCGCAGCAAGAATGGAACTCACTCGTGAAAATATTCGTGCTATGATTTATTATGATTTTCGGCGTGGTTTAACGCAACAACAGTGCATAGATCAACTAACTTCAACTTTTGGTGATGAAGCCCCATCTAAAACTACTGTGTATCACTGGTTTAGTGAGTTCAATCGTGGACGTAGTATGCTTACGGACGAAGTTAAGGCAGGTCGCCCGAAATCGGTCGTTGTACAACAAAATATCGAGGCTGTGCGAAAACTTATAATGGACGTCCGACATGTTACGTACTGCGAGATAGAGGCGACTCTGGGTATTTCTATGACCAGCATTAATAGCATATTACATAATTATTTGGCTGTAAAAAAAAATTGTTCGCGTTGGATACCCCACAACTTAACAAAAGAGCAAAAAGATGCTCGCGTCGAATGGTGCAATATAATGTTAAAAAAATATAACCGTGGTGACTCAAAAGCCGTTTATAACATCTATACAGGTGACGAATCCTGGATCTATGCATACGATCCCGAAACGAAGCAACAATCAACAGTATGGGTGTTTCAAAATGAGCCGAACCCTACGAAAGTTACTCGTGCAAAAAGTACATTGAAACAAATGGTGGCCTGCTTCTTCGGTATTAATGGCCATGTAGCTACAGTGCCACTAGAAAACCGTAGAACGGTTAATTCAGAGTGGTACACGACCATTTGCTTACCGGAAGTATTTGAACAAATTCGTAAAACTAACCAGCGACGAAGAATCATTCTTCATCATGACAATGCCAGCTGTCATACGTCACGCGAAACAACTCTATTTTTGGAGGGTCAAAATGTGGAATTAACGGGTCATCCGCCGTACAGCCCTGACTTGGCACCCAACGATTTTTATTTATTTCCAAATATAAAGAATAAATTACGCGGTCAACGATTTTCGACCGCTGAAGATGCTGTCGACGCATTCAAACAACACGTTATGGAGGTACCTCAGGCGGAGTGGCAGAAGTGCTTTAAAAATTGGTTCACGCGAATGCAAAAGTGCATAGATCATCAAGGGGAATACTTTGAAAAACAATAAAACCATTTTCAGCCGTGTACGTTTGTTTGTTTTTTTGTTTCCGGATATATAAGTAGCAACCCTCGTAACTCTAGCGTTCGAAGGGGCAGGCTGTGCGCTGCGCTGCCACGATCGCGTACACAACGCGACCTTATAATAGTACGAGAGACCGATGCTACTTTTTGTTTGGAGCCTATACTTACCTTGTAGATAACGAACGATGCGCCAAGTACCTACAATTATAGCGGTGTAGCGCATTTAATGCCGTAACATACATTTACGGGAGGTTGTGAATGAACTCGATCGACGTATAATCAAAATAATAATAATAATAAATCCTAATATTTTTTTGAGATTGTTTTTTTTTATTGGTATTTAAAATTAATTACAGTTAATTAAAGGGTACCGCTTGTGGGCTTATTTTTATAAGATTAACGAGTTATGAAAATAATTTTACACTTTTTATATAAAATATAAATAATTAAACCGGCCAAGTGCGTATCGGAATACGCATGATGGAGGGTTCCGTACCTTTGATGAAATAAGAAGAAACTAATACCAAAAGTTCGTGCTTTGATAAAGTTTTATGATTTCCGAGTAAAATGGATGTGACATACGGAGTTCTTTATTTTAATTAATTTTTTATTTAATTTTGATTTAATTTTGATTTAATATTGATTTAATTTTGATTTAATTGTGATTCAATTTTGATTCAATTTTGATTTAATTTTCATTTAATTTCATTTAATTTTCATTTAATTTTCATTTAATTTTCATTTAGTTTTCATTTAATTTTCATTTAATTGTGATTTAATTGTGATTTAATTTTGATTTAATTTTGATTTACTTTTCATTTAATTTTCATTTAATTTTCATTTAATTTTCATTTAATTTAGATTTAATTTTCATTTAATTTTCATTTAATTTTCATTTAATTTTCATTTAATTTTCATTTAATTTTCATTTAATTTTTATTTGAGTTTTATTTAATTTTTATTTAATTTTATTTAATTTTTGTTCAATTTTTATTCAATATTTTTTTATATTTATTTAATTTCCTTTCTATTTCATTGTTATTTCAATATTTATTTCATTTTTTTTTTCATTTTTATTAATTTTTATCTCATTTTATCTCATTTTTATCTAATTTTTAACTCATTTTTATTTCATTTTTATATCCTTTTTATTTCATTTTTATTTTTTGTTTATATATTAGGGGTAAGTTGAAGCTGTACATTTTGTACCTATGGTTTACGATTTATTGTAAAAATTGATTATGATGATTATTAACAGAATTCACATTGCTTTACCTAAAGTTCTAAACATGCGTGATATGTATCCCAATAGTATTTAATTCACCTTTTTAAAGTATTATGTTTTTCCTCTACTGTAAGTGACTTGGTGAAAATTAAAATCATCTAGATCAATCCTATTTTTTACCAACTCAATATCAGTAATTGCTTTCAACTACTACTGCAATTATCAATTTTTATTTTTATTAAGTAGTTTTTTTAACCATTACACTGAAATTACATGTACATGTCACGTATTTGATAGACTTAATATTCCATGTACAAATTGAAATTGATAAATATAATAAAAATTCGTAACATTTTTATTTCATTCGAGTAACAAAACAAGTAAGTAACGAGTAATAGAGAAGACCGAACCGCGACAGACGCTTGGACTATATCGCCCGTACTTATAACTCGCAGCGGTGAATCGCGAAATATACCTGCGGTGAAGCGGGGCCGGGGGGTGCGCAAACGCCAGATGCTCAAGGTTATCGAGGTAGGCACGCGTCTTAAAAACCGGCCAAGTGCGTGTCGGACCACGCATAGGAGGGTTCCGTACCTTCAATGGAATAAGAACCAAACTAATACCAAAAGGACGTATCTGATGCCTATGGAAGAAGTTTTTTGGAGATAACTCAAAAATGGCTGAACCGATAATGTTCAAAACAATTTTCGTAGAAAGTATATGATAAGGCGCATCTCTTCAATTTTTTTCATATTTTTTGAATTTACGGTTCAAAAGTTACGGGGGGGGCTACACAACTTTTCTGACTTTCGAAGCGATTATTTCAGACGAATCCATAAGGGTTCCGGTTTTGCCATTTGGCTACGGAACCCTAAAAAAAGCAACAAAAAACTTCCGTCTTGGGAGTCGCCTCAACCGGTGACTATGCGTCGGAATTCTGTTATAAAATAGTAGTTTATCTACACTCATATTGTAAGTTCTCTAAAACGTGTTCGAAAACGGTAGGCAATGGGTAGCATTACCACGACCGATTTTACTATGATAAGCTTTTTATCTGTGGCAGTAACGTAATTTTAACTTTACATGCTCAACTATTGATGTGATATGAGTTTTGATAACATAATGTACACCTGCACCCTCCCGCGCATCTGCCGACAGCCCGACACGCGCCTCCCCGACCGCCGGCACAATCGAGTTGGCCATGGCAGTGCAATGGCGGCCATTCTATGGTTTCCGAATACGGCATTTAGAATAAATAATATGAGTGTAGATAAAGCAGTGTATGCAACTGTACGCAATTAGGCCTTAAAACACTCGTGTGATCTTATTACGTAACAGTTACATAAACTACTATTATGTAACTGTTACGTAATAAGGGTCCTTACATACGAGTGTGGTTTTATGAAACGAGCCGCAGGCGAGTTTCATAATAAGATCACACGAGTGTTTTAAGGCCTAATTACGTACAGTTGCATACACTGCTTTATCTACACTCATATTATATCTCCTAAGTGAAGTGTTCGGAAACCATAGAATTACCGCCATTGCACCGCCATGGCCAACTTGATTGTGCCGGCGGTCGGGCGGGCGCATGCCGTTGGTCGGGAAGGAGGACAGGATTTACATTATGTTATCAAATTCGATATTCGGAATTTGAAACCCATAACGTATCAATATGAGCATGTAAAGTTAAAATTACGTTACTGCTACAGATAAAAAGCTTATCAGCCTACCGTTTTTGAACACGTTTTAGAGGACTTACAATGTGAGTGTAGATAAAAGATATTACCTCGTTCAGTTTAAGCGCATTATTAGATTCATGTCCAGAAGAGAGAAGTTGTTTTCCGCGACCAATCTGCCTGTGGAATGAGCTCCCTGCCAAAGTTTTCTCAAAGGACTACAATGTGGTGTCCTTCAAAAAAGGAGTGTACATTTCTACTGGCTCGCGCATGAGGTACCTCTGGAGTTGATATTGCAACTCCGCTACCGCAGCCATTAGGCTGCTTACCATCAGGCGGGCCGTATGCTTGTTCGCCACTGTTGTGGTGTTAAAGAAAGGAGTCAAATAGATAAGCTGTTAACAACCCATATTTTTCATATGATGAAATCTTGTTTTAAGTCTACAGGTCAGCAAACTTTACAACAACCTCTACCGTAAGTTTTTGCTAATTACAAGTGAGTAGGTAACATAATATTCATTTGCATATGGAGTCAAGTTTTTTTTCAAGACCGTCGAAACTAAACCTTTTTTTATTGTATGTTGATTGTATTATAAGAAATGATAAATAATAAACTTATAAAATAAAAAAGCCTTTCATTTCTGGGTGCAAAAAAAAAATCTAATATAAATTTCAAACTTAGTCTAAATTTAACTTAAATTTGTTGGGTAAAGAAACACACCAGAACCCTCTTACGAGGTATAGGCCTCCTCCAGAGTCTTCCACCTCTCTCGATCTTGGGCCACCCATACCCAGTTGGCCCCCGCCAACTTGACTATACCGTCAGCCCAGCGTGCCAGTGGCCGTCTTGGTTTCCTTTTACCATCAGGACCTCTCCAGGCTGTTGCTTGTATAGTCCATCTTTCGTCCTGGAGTCTGGCAACGTGGCCAGCCCATCTCCATTTTTGTTTCTGGGCCTGGCATAGTGCATCTATAACCTTCGTCTTGTCTCTGATGATAGAGTGCCTGATCTTCTCACTTTTCTTTATTTTTAGCATGCTCCTTTCCATTCCCCTTTAGCATGAAACTATCATTCTTTTCGCCTTCGATGAGAATTTCCAGGTTTGACATGCGTAGGTTAAGGTTGGGAGTAAGCACATGTCCATTATCTTCTTTTTGAGCTGAACAGATAGGTTACTCTTTAAGGTTTCTTTTAGGCTCCAAAACCTGTTCCAAGTGTTCTTGACTTTCCTTCCAATAAACTTATATAGATGTCATATACAAAGGAAAAAGTGACCTAGGCCTCCGGTGCCCAGGGCTGGGATCGAACCAGCGTCTTCTGCATTTGCGGCAGAGAGTTCGGATTGGAGGTACGGACTCATAATGTTCTACCTTAGATGATTGGCTGAAATGCGCCTTAGCATTTACAAAGATTGCATATACACGGGAAATTCGACCGGTGCTGCTGTAACCCGGGTGGCCAAGTGGTAAAGGCGTCTGCCGCAAATGCAGAAGACGCTGGTTCGATCCCAGCCCTGGGCACCGGAGCCTAGGTCACTTTTTTCCTTTGTATATGACATCTATATACGTTTATAAGTCATATAGTAGTGTGTCTACTTAAAAATAAAACAAATCAATATATTTATTAAAAATAATTTGATTTGTTCTTCACTTGATAAATAATAATTTTATATAGCACATCAATGTTGCGGGGATCAATGTTAATCTGCGTCCGTAGGAAACACCTTAGACAACCCTACACGTGATCCCTGGCTGGTGCTAAAAGAGTAACAAACTTGGCAGCTGCACTGTCCCATCTGGACCTCGCAGTACTCACTCGATTTTCATTATCATCTGCTTTCCCATTACTACTACCCTAGGGAAGAAATACCTATATATATCCAGTGACATGTAGCCATACGATTAATAAATAAATATAGCACATAATAATTATAGCATAATTTATTTTAAAAGTTAAAATTCACATCAACTATTTCACTGTCACAATTTGCTTCACTCATTGACCTCAGTACAGTCAACATTTTCATTGTACAGTCGACTACAAAAAGATATATACACTTTTGGACCTTATTACGATTGAATAAGGTGAAAAAGTGGATATATCTCTTTGTAGTTAACTATATGTAGAGGAAAGTGACTATAAACAGAGATCCCACTTAGCGGTGCCTAGCACTCAATAGTTAAACAAAGTGTTAGTTATTGCTAGTTAAACAAACTGTTAGTTATTTATATTTTTATCACAAAATTAAGTGAAGCATCAAATAGCTGTACTCACTTGTATTTGGACACTCTTAGTGCTTGAGGAGACCTAAGCTCTCCAAAACATGTTGCGCATAGTTACTAAATACAATTGAGCACAGCCGTTTGACGATTACACAGTGTTAGTATGTCTTACGAAAGTATGAATTCAATAAAATTACTAATATTCAAAATTAGGCTTTGTCTATCATATCAATATTATTTTTTTATTTATAAGAAGCAGAATATAGGCAGTCGAATAGCTAAAAATCAACAACAAAATACTCCAACCAAAAATGAGCATGTACCCTTTAGGTATGAATCATCACATATAATGGTAATAAGTACTACTAATTTAAGAGCTTAAAGATACAGAATATATCATAATATAAACAACTAGCTTTTGCCCGCGGCTTCGCTCGCGTTAAATTCTCCATACAAACTTCCACCCCCCATTTTAGGGAAGTGGGGGGTTAGAAAGAGACAAAAAGTAGCCTATGTCACTCTCCATCCCTTCAACTATCTCCACTTGAAAAAATCACGTCAATTCGTCGCCCCGTTTTGTCGTGAAAGACGGACAAACAAACACACACATACACTTTCCCATTTATAATATTAGTATGGATTAGAATGGATATTTCTTGTTTTCAAACACAACTTTTTTTACGTCTATTTGACCGATCCGCTACTTTAATTGCTTTTTTTCTGTAATTGCCCCGAAGGTGTCGACCGTGACTGATGAGATGACCATATACCTATTAAAATGAATTGGTATTTTTGCAATACTTACCTACTGAGCAACTAATACAATTAATTACTTTGACAAATGTAGATCAACCCTCCGTGATAATAAATCTCTATTTCAATGTTACGTATACACGTATAGTATCGGTGATAAATACATTTCTTATTAGAAGTAGACCACAGTTCAAATACTTATATTATTACCTTAACAGTATTGCAGCGCGCGTAGTTCTGAAGCGTGTGGCAAACGTGGTTCAAATAAATTGAAGTGATTGCTTCAGCTAGTAATAACGGAGCTTTTTCTCACATTATATTTTGCCGCATAAATCACAAAACATCAGAACATCACACAACCTTGACGCACGGCAACCACAGACTGACTGAAAAAATAAATGAAATGAAATGAAAGAAATCAAATGCAGAATTATAATTGACGTTAATGACAGCTGTCACAGATTACGTAATGCCAAGCTGTTTCAGTTACTTAATAAAACGACATAAATGACCTGGGAACCGAATCATTTTTGAGGTATAGTCCAAAACACATAAGTTATCAATTAAAATAACGTATGTACAAGGACAAGCAACGTTATATTTTGTTTTTATCGAAAATGACCTGGGAACCGAATCATTTTTGAGGTATAGTCCAAAACACATAAGTTATCAATTAAAATAACGTATGTACAAGGACAAGCAACGTTATATTTTGTTTTTATGCTTAATTTAATCTTAATTCAAAAAGTACTACTGGTATACTTGTAGCATTAACAATGTTTTCATTTTAAAGATATCCATTTTCATGATTGCTAGTCAAAGAATATAATACTCACTATCACACTATTGCTAGATTGCTAGTCAACCACTGACATTTAGATTTCTATGTAGTCAACAGAGTTAACAATAAATAGGCATTTTGTAGCGCATCCCTGACTCACGTGCTGTCACTTTCACTTGTCATGGAATGGAATGGAAGTTGCTTGCATGCATGTCATTATGCGATGTGTGTCATTACCTTTTTGACGCTGTGATCCATAATATTGTTTGTAATTAACGGTTTGTGTTACGCTCGTGTCCTGTGTGATTAAGTAAACCGTGCAACATGGCGCAGTGGGAAGGTTTCGGCGTGTCGGTGCGCTGCGGCTCCCCGCTGGGCTGCTACCAGGGCACGATACTTGCGGCGGATGGCGCGTCCATCACACTCACCAAACCGTTTCGCAACGGATTCCCTTATCCCAAGGCTCAGGTTACGCTAAAGTAAGTTTATACAGCTACTCTATGATCATGTCAATATAGTAAGTTACTTGTGGAGTGTGCAGCAGCCAGCTAAACCTACTTGGGAGCACCAAAGACTGAGGGTATTTTTGGGTCAGAGTGTACTACAAAAGGGGGAGGGCGACTTTTAACCAAAGGGGGGGTACACTTACTACCGACTTCGAGATGCTTTGGTGTGTTTGCTCTGCTACATCCCAACCAAAATTTATGTAGTAAAGTAGGCAGTTGAACTGGTTAACATTTTGTTTTCCATGCATCATATAAATATGGAGTGTTTTGTTACTTTTACTGAAATTATAAGTAATCTGTTTTATCTTTTATCTAACAAAATTATCTTACAAAATTCATCTATTCTATGGTCACAATATTACTAGAAATAATAAATGTTTCATTCTAGTGCAGGGGTCTTCAAACTACTGCATCATCTAACCAATTAGGCTGGAGAAAAGTGCTATGCTGTATTCCATAGTAGGGATGTTACAGAGTTCCGGTTATGTTACTTTCAAAACAGAGGTTACATCGGATGTTGCTATGCAACGGGGGAAATAAGCGGCATACCTCAAAACAAACAGGTTCTGCTCGTGCTGCTATCACCGGGGCTTTGATTCTGGTTTCACTTCTGTTTTCGGTTCCGATTCCGTTTCTGGTTTCGATATACTCACGGTGGTTCGGGTCCACACCTGACGCACTGCCTCGCGAGGCAACTTGGCTACTGTGGACGTGCCTTGGCCGAGCCTCCTCGCGAGGCGGTGCGTCAGGTTTGGACCCGCCTAATAAGCTATCA
The DNA here is from genome assembly GCA_947086415.1 of Pammene aurita. Taxonomy (NCBI): domain Eukaryota; kingdom Metazoa; phylum Arthropoda; class Insecta; order Lepidoptera; family Tortricidae; genus Pammene; species Pammene aurita. The sequence continues at coordinate 33,590,477 of OX352302.1, read as the reverse complement.
ACATGTTCTTGTGCATTCAAGTTCAAACAAAAAGGAACAGGCGTTACATATTTACACCAATCATAGCTACTCAACCCCCTCCACTCAATATTAAAAACAGAAATAATATTTGAACATTACAGAGCATCAGACATCAAATCCCTAGAGATTATCTCCAACAAGACATCACGTGGAACGGCGCAAAGCACAGTCCCAGTGGTTGGGAAGAAGCGGGTGCCACGAGCAACTGTTGGTGAAAGTCTTCAGCAGCAGCAGGAACTGCCACCCGCACCAGCACCGCCAGTTGCTAACAAGGGCAAGCCAGCAAAGAGCAAGCCTATTGATATCCAGACGAGGCAGAATAAAAATAATACTCATGCTGGTGTGTATGCTATTTTTGCTATCTTACATTGAATGATGATCACGCAAAACAGGCACAAAATATAGACGTCGAGTTGCGGAAAACATTGAATGATAACAGCACGGCTAGCACGTCTTGCAAGAGTGACTAAAGTAGGGATAACCTTGTCGCGCCCGCCAAAAATCTCGCTTTTCGGTAGCATAACATGCACCTGCGGCTGCAACTGACGCGAAGAGAACTCAAGGTTGTGCTAAGGATTTTAGTTCAAAGTCGCGAGTCACTGTCATTTTATGACACTGGCATTTGATCGCCAGTCTGTCGTTCCTTTCACGCGCAAGTTGTGCTACCAACTAGCGACAATGTATGAAGTCGTGCAGATCTGTTTCTTGTCGCTCCAGTCGCGCGTAAGACGTGCTAGCCGTGCTGGGTGAATTTCTCAAGCGTTTTAACGGCCGGTTCATTTGTGTTACGAATTTATGACATAACAAGATGCTACATTTTTTATAATAAACACAAAATCTGTGGAAAATTGTGGGTTAGCTATAATATAATAGTAGTTTATGCAACAGTTGTATAAGAGGGGTCAAAAAAGGTGAGTGGCGTGGGTAACAATTTGAGCCGTAGGCGAAAATTGTTAAGAAAAACGCCACGAACATTTTTTTACCTACTTATACGACGTTGCATACAATACTTTTTCTACGAATACACTTAGTTTTACATAAAATGCGAAATTGAAATCTTCATGGATATCGCAGTTATTTTGTCAACATAATCAACAATCATTTAAGTTTTACTTTTTAAAACACTATTTTTCAATAATACTAACATTACTAACACAAATACCGTCGTTATTTGATCAATTATTAAAGAGCTACAGAGATTACTAAAAATACCTAAATTACTTTCAAAGTTTGCAATTCGCCCCAACAAACGAACGGGAAACGTAAAAAACGAAGTAGGTCTGTGGTTCTTATAATTTTTTCTTTTTTAAAGTTTTTTTTTCTAAAAACGCTGCGTTTATTTAGGTTTCTTAGGTTGGCAGTAATTTATTTTATATTAATAGCCGTGTTTGCACGCGATTCCGCGATACTATTTTGGCGCTTTTATAGAACAAGTGTTATTTTGGGGAATAGACTAGATAGACTTTTCATCGAGTGTATTATCTATGTTCTTATAAAGGTGTTAACGAATGTATAAATGACAGATAAAAGTACAGGAGTAGAAAAACATATGTTACGAATTACGAGCAACTTTTATGTCACAAAAATTCGTAACACAAATGAGCCAATGGTTGAAAGGCTTGTGAAATCCACCCAACTATGTGTTCATTGAATTTATGGATAGGGTAGCCACATCATTTTCTCAAATACGCAATGAAATATTGTAGTTATGATCTTAATAAGGAGTTCGGAATTCGGAAATATCCCGTTTCGAGCGCAGCAACTCGAGGGGGCTGTAATGAGATTTTGTACAACTCTTCAGGCCTTTGCCTGCAAAGTAATCTTGGCGTCATATATGGTGGCTCATTTACGAATCTTGATTGTGTTGTAATGGAAGACATGACATGATTGAGACTTAAAATAAACGGCTATTACGACTGTCCAGAACTGACCGACTTGTTCCCTCTACATTTAAACACGCGCACAAGAGGACACAACTTTAAACTAACAACAACAATACATAATAGGTACAAATATCGGCAAAAACTTTATTGCGAACCGAATTGTAAATACTTGGAACAAATTACCCTCCCAAGTTGTGTACTCCAACAGTGTTAATCAGTTCAAAAATAAATTCGACAAACTATCTAAAGCTGTGAATTAGTGCTTAATGAACTATGATTTAGACTTATCAGCGCGAGCTGGCTGTCTAAAACGTAATAATAATAAAAACATGTATCCAAGACCGTACTGGTGTACATAATATTGTCTTCGGTTGCCGCGATAGTTATTCATGAAATAAAACAATTAAAAACGGATTTTATCGCGTGTACTGAGCTTTAAAATGGAACAGCTTAAAAATGGAAAAGCCCCCGGTGAGGATGGTATTACTTCAGAGCTTCTGAAAGCAGGAGGAGCTCCTGTTATACAGGAGCTGCAGAACCTCTTCAATACCGTCCTTCACAGTGGGAGAACTCCTAAGGCGTGGAGCGGGAGTTTGGTGGTGCTGTTTTTTTTAAGAAGGGTGATAAAACCCTCCTTAAAAACTACAGACCCATCACACTTCTGAGCCACGTCTATAAGCTTTTTTCACGAGTGGTCACGAATCGGCTCGCCAGGAGACTCGACGAGTTCCAGCCAGCGGAACAGGCTGGGTTCCGCGGAGGATATGGCACCATAGACCACATTCACACAGTGAGGCAGATTATACAGAAGTCCGAAGAGTATAATCAGCCCCTGTGTCTCGCTTTTGTGGACTATGAGAAGGCCTTTGACTCCGTGGAAACTTGGGCTGTTCTGGAATCCTTACAGCGATGCCAAGAGGGAGGGAGGGATAGACAGGGGGATGTCATATCCCCGAAACTGTTCACAAGCGCATTGGAAGACATGTTTAAGACGCTGGACTGGAAAGGTAAGGGCATAAACATAAACGGCGATTACATCTCACACCTGTGATTCGCTGATGACATAGTCGTAATGGCGGAGTCGCTAGAGGAGCTGACCCGGATGCTGGACGGCCTAGCTTCAGCCTCGCGACGCATCGGTCTTGGCATGAATTTGGATAAAACCAAAGTCATGATCAATGGCCACATTGATCCAGGACCGGTCGTCATACATGGCCACCTTCTTGAAATTGTTTCTGAGTACACCTAACTTGGGCAGATCCTGCAGTTAGGTAAAAACAATTTCGAGAAGGAGGCCAAAAGGAGGATCCAGCTAGGCTGGGCAGCATTTGCGAAACTACGCCGAGTCTTCTCGTCATCCATACCGCAATGCTTGAAAACGAAAGTTTTTAATCAGTGCGTCCTACCCGTAATGACCTACGCAGCTGAGACGTGGCCACTCACGGTAGGGCTGGCCCACCAGTTCAAAGTCGCTCAGCGAGCTATGGAAAGAGCTATGCTCGAAGTTTCTCTGAAGGATAAGATTCGTAACGAATACATCCGACAGAGAACCAAAGTTATCGACATAGCTCAAAGAATTAGCAAGCTGAAGTGGCAGTGGGCCGGCCATATCTCGCGAAGAACCGACAACCGCTGTGGTAAACGTGTTCTTGAGTGGAGACCGCGACTCGGCAAACGTAGTGTAGGACGCCCTCCGGCCAGGTGGGATGACGATCTGCGAAAGACTGCTGGCAGGTGCTGGATGCGGCAAGCTGAAGACAGGGCGCTATGGCGCTCATTAGGGGAGGCCTATGTCCAGCAGTGGACTAATATAGGCGGATGATGATGATGATGATGATGAGCTTAAATTACATCCCGACGTTTCGAACACTTTACAGCGTTCATGGTCAACGGGTCGACACCCGGGGGGGACCCGTTGACCACGAACGCTGTAAAGTGTTCGAAACGTCGGGATGTAATTTAAGCTCAGTACACGCGATAAAATCCGTTTTTAATTGTTTTATTTCATGTATCCAAGACTTTACGCCGTGGTAATAGAGTCGTGGCTACATATTTATTATTATTATTATTATATCGTTTTAGACAGGCAGCTCGCGCTGATAAGTCTAAATCAAAGTTCACTAAGCACTAATTCACAACTTTAGATAGTTTGTCGAGTCTATTTTTGAACTGATTAACACTGTTGGAGTTCACAACTTGGGAGGGTAACTCGTTCCAAGTATTCACAATTCGGTTCGCAATAAAGTTTTTGCCGATATTTGTACCTATTATGTATTGTTGTTGTTAGTTTAAAGTTGTGTCCTCTTGTGCGCGTGTTTAAATGTAGAGGGAACAAGTCGGTCAGTTCTTGGACAGTCATAAACTCGTAAGTATTTTTGTAACATGTATTCATATTTCCAGACGTGACTGTACTATTTCTGAATTGGTAACTTCATTTGCAGGTAGCTACGGTGCCTCTGGGTCTACGCCAAAGACTCGCATGGCGGGCGGCGACAAGGCGCGCCGCCGTAATGAAGCCTGCTTCGGTTCTGCAGCTTTGGAAGCCGTTGACAATGACTTCGACTTTGAGGGGAACTTGGCGTTATTTGATAAAGAGGTATATATCGATTGAGGACTCAGTATTTGTTTACTTTTATACACATATAAGAAATACTCGCCCTCAGCCCTCCCACATATACACATACAAGCCATCTGGTCAACTTCACTGCGCTTCGTGTGATTGCGTTTTCAAGACGAAATTTTGCTTTGTAAGTCATACTCGAGCCTTTCATAATCCGGGAAGGAATAATTAACGGAGTAACTGTTATTGGATATGGTGAGGAGAGAAAGCATGAATGATAAAGACCTCTTACATTGGTAAATAAATGTAAAATTTTTGTTCTGAAAGCATCTAGTGATGGTTCGGAAATGGTTTAGTTGTTTCTGTGTTGGGGTTTTTTTCAATTTCTTTAACATTTTCTTCCTTTAAGAAAGTGTTTACCTATCTATTATTGAGTTAGAATAGATTGAATTCGTTAGGACATCTAGACAACATTCTATTGCTGTCATGTTGCTTGTTTTGCCTGTAAACATAGAAATGGAGATGCCTGTAAGTATAATTAACACTGACTACCGAGAACCCGCCTGGTAGGCACTCGTAATGTTTGTTCAGATGCCGGGCACGCGGCGTGCGGCATTGCATTGCACGTCGTAGCCCGCCTGGCGGGTTCTGTCGGTTTTTGGGATACTGTTTAAAATTTTGCCCGGTTGCGAAAGTGGTAAGTACTACCTAATTGCAATGCAAGTGTTTGCCGTCATTGTTTTTTGACACATTTTGGGAGTATTTGGTTCATAGATTCATAGATTCATTGGTATTAATCATACACTGTCAACATAATAATATAGTTAAAAACTTAATTAATAATTAAGATTTCATAACAACAAGGTTGTGTAAAAAATTAACAATTTAAAAGATTAAATGAATAAATATTATGTATAAATACAATAAGAATAAGTAGGTAAACATTATCTATATATATAAAAGAAGAAACTGACTGACTGACTGACTGACATATCAACGCACAGCCCAAACCGCTGGGTCTAGAGATTTGAAATTTGGCACATAGGTTCCTTATAAGGTCTAGGGGAGCACTAAGAAAGGATTTTTCAAAATTCACCCCCTAAGGGGGCAAAATGGGGGTCCAAAGTTTGTATGGCGAATCAAGATTTGTTAGATTATTTTATTCGAAACTTCACAGGAGTATTCCTAACGATAAATGAGTAAACACGTGTTTCAGGTTTTTTGAAAATTCAGCTCCTAAAAGTGGCAAATGTGTTTACAAAGTCTGAAAATCAACATGGATATCGTATCGTTTTTGAGTACTTATAGTACGCGGGCGAAGCCGCGGGAAAAGGCTAGTAATGTCATATATGGCGACTTGGGCATTTTCATTCATCCAAGAACTCGTCAACTGAATAATAGGCCTTCAACAGGCAATACAATTTAAATTTATTTATAAATTGACGCTGTGTCAATATTTCTTATTCCCTCTAGGATTTTATTGTAGATTATAGCACCCATTATACCGAGAGACTTAGCCGTTTTCTGTAGCCTGTGGTCAGGAATAGCCAAACACGGTTTCCTCCTTGCGGAGTTACTTGGGGTATCAACATTGACACGCGAATTCCTTATAATCGAAGCGTATTGTTAGGCACTGTGGCAGGCGATGCGCCCCGATGTGGTCCGCGTGGCGGCGGCGCGCGACGAGCTGGCGGCGGGCGGCAAGCTGCGCCACGACCAGAACGTGCTGCCGTCCGCCGGCGGGCCACGTGCCGCGCCCGTGCTGGTGCCGGCGGGGCTGCGCGGCGCGCGCGACTACGTGACGGACGCGGGCGCGCGGCTGGCGAGCGCGGCGGCGGCGCTGCGCGGGCGGCTGTGGGCGGCGCTGCGCCGCGCGGACGACGACACGCAGCACGCGGCGAGGGCGCTGTTCGCGCGCGCCGCCGCCGACGTCGCGCTCAAACTGGTCGGCGGTACTCGCAGGTAAACTACTTTTTTTTTTAATTGTTATTTAGCTTTTTTCCCACATTAGTAGTCCCCAAGGGTATAAGCCTCCTCCATCTGTCTCCACCTCTCTTTGTCGGTGGCAACATCAATCCATTTATTTTTAATTTTTTCTTTTTTATGAACAACTTATCTACCCTCCTTATCTTATCTTAAGACGATGAAAAGACCGGATGCCCTTGAGGATTCGAGAATTTGGCCCGGCCAATTTTGCTCCTCAGCGCCACTGACAAGTGAGCGGACACTATGCTTAACTACTTACAGCCGACTAACGGACGCAGTAAAAATCGATATGGCTCACAACAGATGGCGCTGTACTCCATAGAATTACCATAGATTAAAGAAGAAAATTGATCAGACATCGTATATAGGAAATTATTTAATAAAAAATATAATTGTACACTTACATAAAAATGTACAAATGTTCTCATAAAATCGTGCGATGTATCAATTTCGGTATATCCCGCCGACCCTATTGCAAGTGTCACAACGGGAATAATAGATGGCGCTGCTTGAACTCATAATTATTTTTACATGTTTTTAAAGTGGGGCATTCCACTCATACAATAATGATCGAGCCCCGGTAAGGCGTATCGATGCGAGGTTCAAATCCTGCTGGGTTGATTATTTTTTCAATGTTTTCAGTGTTTGTATTTGATTGAATAACATACTATTGTATGAGTGGAATGCCCCACTTTAAAAACATGTAAAAATAATTACTCAATATAACATTTACAAATACGTAGGCACGGCTTTACTATAAATACAAATATATTTAAGTATGTTTAATGACGGCGTAGGCACTTTGACAGTTGTGACCTGTATCGTACCTGATAAAGAACTCTGTAAATCGTTCTGTCAACTTTTTTCTAATCTCAAAAAAAATTTACTATAGATATGATTTTCACGATAGAAAAATAAACAGTACAACCAGTAATATTTTTTATTTTTACAAAAATCACTAAAATCTGAGTATTTATCGTGAACATGTAGGTTTAGAGTTGTTTGCTTGTTTGTGTGTAAGCTGCCACCGGAGTCAAGGGAATGTCAGTGGATCCATCTGGTTCTATCACCATTTATGTGTAGATAAGACGTATCTAACCATTTTTAAGGGACCATCACCATTGACAATAGTTACTGGGTAAATTGTTATTCTTTATTATGTACTTGTCTCTGGCACAGATACGAGTAACTTGCCTGTCAGGCGGTGTTGTCTTCTGATACTCTTGATCCTGAGGTACATTTTCCAATCTGTAATAAAAGATGTAGTTTTAAATTATTTTTCAAAGCATAACTATATCCAAAACTGACAGAACATGTAAAATTTAAAAAAAGTTGTAATCGTTCGTATGTGGGCCATGCGCTTGTTCGTTACCGTCACGATATAAACTCAACCTATCAGTAGTCAGTAGGTAGTACTGACTCTGAAATTTTATTACATCTATGGCAACAAAACCGTTTCAATGTCATCAACTGAGCATGTTACATTTAAAAGGCAGTAATAACCTTTGAAGACGCATTATGTTGTGCATCTTATGTCCGTGACAGTAAGGTGTAAAACGAAATGACAATTAAAAAACTGTTACTGCAGGTGGATTATTACGGGTGTTTTATTTAATCGCTTACCGAGTCAGCTTGTTGCGTGATCATAAATACCAGTGTAAAGGCGCTTGAAGTTTGACGCGTAATCGTTACGGATCTTGAGTTCACGTTATATTGGTTTTTCAAGAATGATAGTGCAAATTAGTAATAATTAATAAATAATATCTACATTATTCTTGGTCAACAAAATTGTTAGATATCTTAGCAATAAAATAAAGTGAATCTACCGCATTAATCTGACTCCACGTTGAGCGCTCTCGAAAGCATACGAGTACGACAAAGGCACTTTCCTCACATAAAAACATAACATTTCATACTCGGCGCGCGAAAAGCAAGCGTTTTGGCAATTTGCGACTAAAATTAACTGAAGTGGAGTTTAACAATTGTAAAACTATACCGACTAATTCACTTGAAGGTCATATTAATAATTAGTAACTTATAATAATCTTACCTTGAAACTTCAATCATGTGTTTCTGTTTGGCCTGATACAAGCGCCTTTTATATATTTTTCACTTTATTTCCCATTATTTACAAATGTACACAATTAAACTAGGTATAATATTTTTACAAGTTTTTTGACACTAACATGATATATATACTATATAACACAAATTATTAATTTTACGACTAGAAAATCAATAAGTTTCCGATATTTTTGATGCGCAGACGAGAAGCATAGGTCCGTCTAGCACGGCGCGTCAACGCGCACTGTCTATTTGTACCGGAGTGAAGGAGAAGCACTGCGAGCGCAAGCCGGCGGCCGGGCCGTAATCGCAAAAGTGTTAATAAAAAAAAAACAGTGCACTTTTTGAGAAATAGAAATCTACGAAGTTCTTAGTTTAGTCAAGTAGAAAATTTGTTTTTAATTACAGTCATATGGGTCAATAACATAAAGCTATACGACTGTTTAAAGGCAAATTTAAGAGGTAACTTCGGAATTATTTTCTATCGAGCCGATTTCGTCCAACTATGTTTTGAAAGCAACTAAGTTCTCGAAAATATAATGAATTTTAACATATATTTTTCTTGCTTTACCAAACCATTTAGTTTCTTTTAAAACACTGTTTAAGTAACTTCAATTTGGAGGTCATCGGCAGTATTCATCCTCTTAACTTATCTTATAAACAACTTTTTTTTGACGTGACAACGTCTTATAATTCGATGGAGCCGGCTGCTCGCACGAAAAAACATGACTCATGCGGCGTTACCTCGCTCTGAGGCGTTCCATTTAAGGCTTGAAGTGCAAGCGAGAGCGCGGAACGAGCGACAAAGAGGCACAATCGGCCTTCGCGTTCGGCAGCGTTCGACATCTGTCTCTCTCCTACTTGAGTGAGCGATGCGTCCGCGTGGACAGCTGCTATACAATAATACATTTACATGTTTTCGTCAAGTATGAAGTGCAGTGAAATTAGATAGATAGATAGATAAAAGATTTATTTGAATTCTGCAACACACAACAGCAAAGTACAACAATAACACAAAGAATCATTTGAAAAGTAAAAATAAAATGTAACAAAACATGAGATGAGGTAGTACGAATGGTAGTGTGCGCTGCAGCAAAACAAAAGGGTTCACAGCTCAGCTTTACGCTTCACTCTTTCGAGCAAAGCACTGATACTTCTGCTGAAACCCAGGCCACATTAGTTTCAACTGAAACTATATAAAAAGGTAGGTACTCGAAGGCGCAAAATGTATTTACGTTAATACTTGTAGGTACAAAGTGGTGTATAATGTGCAATGTGTGATAGTGCGTGTGTTGTGCAATAGTGTAAAATAAGTATCTTGAAATTAGTACAGTCTAATACATATATGTACATAATATATAAATCAACAAATAATAAAAATATAAAATGGACGAAAATGGTGTGAAACTTGACCAAGTCATAATTTAGATTCTGAAATCCGCAACCAAATAACCGTAAGGTATCCTGTTTTTTGTTTTTCCAAAAGTATCATTTTGAAATGGTGTTTGAAAGATAGTTTGGTTTTCAACCGCCTTACAGGTGGAGCGATGTCATTCCAGCATTTGGTTGCGAGATATCGGAAGCATCCTGTGAAAGCAGCCGTTCTATGAAGGTGCATTTCTAAAAGACAACGCCGAGTAGACCTAGTGCCGTGACGATTATGAAATTTAGATATATTTATTTTAGGATAGAGGTAGGTACTCGGGTGTTTTAGAGTTTAGAACGCCAAAGAGGAGACATGCAAGGTCTACGAGACGACATGTTCAGCATGGACGATTTGTTTAAATATGGCGTGATGTGGCTTCTTGGAGGGATAGAATAACAAAACCTATAGCATGCGTTTTGGACTCTCCGTATTAAGCGACGAGTTTTCTGTTGCAGACGTGGACCGTAAACTACATCACCGTAATGAAGCTTTGAGAGAACCAGCGATTCACATAAGAGATTTCGTATCCGGTACAAAATCTTTAAGGGGGCGTCCATTAATCGCGTCATACGTTTTTGGCTTGTTTTAGACCCCCCCCCTCCCCCATGGTGATCTTTGGTGATATTTTCATGACCCCTCCCCCCCCCTGTCCAATATGACGTGTAATTTTTTGCTAACTAAAGTAAGTACAGTTTTCTAACACGTGAACCTACTTACGTAACGTACGTACACGTAAAGGGTAAAAAAATGAAAGTACATGTATACATATAAAATAAAATTATCATTAATAGAAAAAAAACCGGCCAAGTGCGTGTCGGACCACGTGGTTTCGTACCTACTATCGAAAAAGTAATATCAAAAGGTCGTATCTGCGTATGAAATGAGTTTTTAGGAGATAACTCAATAATTCCTAAACCGATAATGTTCTCAATTTTTGGATCTCCGGTTCAAAAGTGACACAAGGGGGACACAAGTTTTTTAGACTTACGGGGTGATTTTTTCTTAAAATATTCACTAATAAAAATAAAAATTCAAACAGACCTCAATGTTATTTTGAATGACCTATCGAGTGATGTGCATCATGTCGATATTTGGAAACAAAAAAAATTTTTTGGCAAATAATTACATGTATGGAGTAGTGCCCCTCCTTAAAATATCTTTTTCAGCAATTTTACTACAAAACTAAGTAGCAGCATACAAAAATACACCTTATATTTAAATATTTATTAAGATACGTTTTATAGTTTCCGAGTAAAATGGCTGTGACATACGGACGGATGGACGGACAGACGGACATGACGAAACTATAAGGGTTACGTTTTTGCCACTTTGGCTACGGAACCCTAAAAACCTACTTCACAAAATAATATGTCAAACGCCATTAATAGTACATTACTGCAGAGACCAGTAAGTAAGCTTTCCTGGCTGAGTATTTAGTAGCCGTCCGAGTCGAAGACGAGGACGGCTATAATACGAAGCCAGGAAAGCTGATTACGGTCGAAGCATGTATAGTGCTTTTCTCAAACATGTAAGGAAATAAAATAAAATAAAACACAGGGGTATATGGGTATAAAAATTTATTTTATCATATTAGGTATATCGCTAAAATTAACACAGGGTTATTTACATTACATACAAAATAGTTGCAGAGACAAGTCTTTATATAAACTCAAGAGCAAAAATATTAGGTCACTTTGTATGAGAAATCAGTACAAAGTGACCCGTTACTTTTGCTCTTGAGTGTAGATATATAGTTATTGTATTAGATATATCAGCCCATTATAGTTACTATAATAGTTCATAATTATACTAAACTATTTAAGGGCTCACACACACACAAGAGACTTTTCTCGGCTACTTTTTTGCCCTTCATACCTAGGAAGAGTTGTGAAATGTATGGTGCCCCATACATTTCACGACTCTTCTCTTTGTATGCGCATAAAGTGTAGCAAACTGCGACAAAGAGAAATAAATCGCTCTGAAAATAAGTTGATCGTGCATACGCCCCCTAAAAGTTTTAATTATAAATCATTTCAAAAGGTTGGCTGCTATTGCCAGTTTCGATTCAATAGACACTGCAACATGGTACACCGTCATATCTTTCAGCTCAACCTTTAATACAAAATATAATTTAGAAAATCATTATACTAGTTTCTGAACGATATGTCACAACGAGAACGACCCATGTGAAAAAAATATTAATATCCTCAGGTGTGTATCAGGTGTTTGGTGGGGTGCACATCCATTTTGTTTAAAACTAATGTACAATGCCTTAATAAGGAGTATTTTAGATTATGGGACTTTCTTGCTAGAACCAGGAAGCGTTGCAGGATTCCAAAAATTAAATAGTATACAGTCTAAAGCTCTTAGAATCATTTGTGGTGCCATGAAATCTAGTCCAATCAATGCAATGCAAGTTGAGTGTGTTGAACCACCACTTCATTTACGACGTCAGTACCTTTCGGACAGATATGTTTTGCGTTGTTCCCAATTTTCAAAACATCCTCTCTGGAATATCTTATCTAATCTTTCACTTCATATAGATACTTCAAACTATTGGAAACACAAGAGTCCTCCTTGTTTAATTAAAAGTTTTGACAGGCTTAAATCTATTCAAGCTCCTACTGTTAGCTCTTCAACACTTCCAATTTTTCAGTTTGACTATGAATCTTTAACACTTGTCCCATCAGTTCTACTGGATATAGGAATTTCAAAGAATGATGTGGAACAAAATCAACAATTTCTCGGTTTCATTGGAACAAATTGCCAAGGCGCTCATCACATGTATACAGATGCTTCTAAGCTGTCAGTCAATGGCTGTGTTGGCGTCGGAGTACTCCATACTCAATCTAATATTTATCAAAAAATTAAGCTGCCTCCAGAATCTTCTGTTTATAGTGGTGAGTGCTTTGGTATCCTGAAAGCAATAGAGTTCATCATTATTATGCACCTCAAAAAAACAATTATATTTTCAGATTCTCTAAGCTCACTTCAGGCAATATCTAGATTCCCATTTAAATCTAAATCGAATAACCCACTTATTTATCAAATTCGCAGCCTACTGTTAAAGGTGTCGCCTTAAAGGGTATTCTGTTTCTATCGCCTGGATCCCTGGTCATAGGGGGATTAGAGGGAATGAAAATGTAGATGAGATAGCTCGAGATGCCATTATTTCTGGGGACATGTTTCCATATAAAAATATAGCTGAAGACTTGCTGGCACTACCTAGGCTTGCCCTACGAAGGGCATGGAAGAAACTGTGGGCATTGGGTGCAGGGGCGTTTCATTATCGGCGCATAGAACCATCAATTCCTGTTAAACCATGGTTTTCTAAAATTACCCTGTCTAAACCTGCTACTAGTATGCTAATCCGAATGAGGTTGGGTCACGCATGTACACCAGAACACTTGGCACGACTGCAACGTGTGCCCAGTTCCGCATGTAGTTGCGGAGCTGATCCTGCGGATTTTAATCATATCTTTTTTGCTTCTAATTGTCAGTTATATGATCGCTCTGAATTATTTAACAATCTGTCAATCCTTAAAGTTCCGTTTCCCACATGTATTTCAACACTCCTTCATATTAACGATAACGATATATCTATATCCACTTCTATATTCCCCGTTTTACTCGTCTGGCTGAATGCGCCAGGAGCGCGATGCCATTAAAAAAAAAAAAAAAAAAAAAACAAAAAAAAAAAAAAAAAAAAAAAAAAAACGACCCAATGGAAATTGACATTTATAATAACCTTAAATATTTTTTCAACATATCGGAACTCGGACGTCGCAATATTCGTTGGGAATAAGGGAACAAACAAACATAAAGTGGCTACCTATTTACATTAACTGTACAGTACAACATTCATAAAAATGAAATCATGAGGGGACTACCTACAGGTAAGATTGAAATGCAAAGTCTTACTAATACTCACTAAACATTCTTAGTGTCTAAGATATGACCACTTACTTATATTACGTACTTTATCATACATTTAGAATCAATCATAACGTGAAAACTTTGTCAAAGTTATTATTAATTTATGTTGAATGTGATATTGGACATGTTAGGACAGTTACTTATAGATATTTTTATTGTTTTTCCAGGAACAGAAATGTTGGTTTGTTGTATATCTGTTGAAGAACCTGCTTGTGATGGTACGATATGTGCGGTGGACTGCTCGCTATTTCCAACATCTTGATGAGAAGGCGGTGGCTGGGGATTTGATTCATGCAGTGATGGTTGTGGACAATCTGTCAAATTTTGAACCTGGCAATATGTACTTGAAGATGAAGGTTGAACTTGAATGGATGGAGGTTGTTTTACATTTTGCCGAATGAAACCTGGAGGATCTTTGGAGCAGCCTGGTTGTGGATTTTCATACAAAGATTCATAATTCTGATGCGAAGAGTTGTATTGATTTTCTGTGTTTGTGCTACTTCTTAATTTTATGTTTTCTGTAATGTTTTTTGATAGTTTGTCCTTGTTTCCTATGGAGTCTTCAATGTAACCTTCTGCAACCTTATCCGACTTCCAGCCACCATGCCTTTTAAGAGCTAGAAGGTCGGCTCCAGAGTCTGCCAGAAGTGTTGCTGAACTACGTCGGAAACTATGTCCAGTATATAAGTGCGGGTCATCTAAATTTAAAAAAGTTGCAATTTTCTTAGGCATTGAAGCTATGGTATGCCGTCCAATTACTTGTTTAGTGCATTTGGAATTCTTGTAATTGAGAAACAATCTATCAGTAATTGTGTCCTTGGGCCGCAAGTCATAATATTTTTGAAAAATATTTTTAAATTCATCCCGGACCACAAATGATCTATCTATTTTTGTCTTAGTGTCTCTCAATTGGATTACGATTATATCGCCTTGAAATTCAATGTCTTTGGTAGTAATCATACTTAATTCCAATCCTCTGCATGCTCCTGTTATGCCCAAGATCATGGCTACCTGTAATAGATAATAGTAGATATATATTTCATTACCTAGGCTTTTTTATTAAATGAATTAAGACTTTTTTGTAAATATTCAGTCATAAAATTTTTTTTTTTTTTTTTATGAAATAGGAGGCAAACGAGCAGACGAATCGCCTGATGGTAAGCAATTAACGCCGCCCATAGACGCCCGCAACACCAGAGGGGTCACAAGCACGTTGCCGGCCTTTAAGATGGGAATACGCTCTTTTCTTGAAGGTTTGAAGGTCGTATCGGTCCGGAAATACCGCAGACGACAGTTCATTCCACAGTTTTGTTGTGCGAGGCAGGAAGTTTCTCGAGAAACGCACAGTTGAGGACTGCCAACCATCTAAGTGGTGATGATGGTAATGCTGTCGCGTAGGACGATGGCGGAAAGAAGCGGCAGGGATTAATCCGAACAATTCCTCGGAGCACTCTCCATGATAGAGGCGGTAGAAGATGCAGAGCGAGGCTACATCTCTACGCAGCGCCAAGGAGTCAAGCCGATCCGTAAAATTCTGGCAGCCGACAATTCGAGTCGCTCTCCGTTGGATGCGGTCCAGAGGGAGAAGTTGGTACTGGGGCGCTCCCGCCCACAGATGAGAACAGTATTCCATATGTGGGCGTACCTGTGCCTTGTAAAGCTGGAGGCGGTGGGCCGGAGTGAAATACTGTCTCGATCTGTTGAGCACACCGAGCTTTTTTGAGGCCAACTTGGCCTTACCCTCTAAATGGCCGCGGAACTGGACTTCACTCGAAATGTCGACGCCAAGGATCTGGACACTGGCAGTGGCAGTTAAGGAAGTGCTCTCAAAACGAGGTAAAGCGGCAAACGCAAGCTTTTTGGCGGTAAACGCGCAAACCTGTGTCTTGGTAGGGTTAAAATGGACTAAATTTAGTCGACCCCATTCTGAAACTTCTTTAAGGGAAGTCTCAACTTCAGACACAAGTTTGTACCGGCTCTCAATGACATTCTCCCGAGAAATGTTGGTTCGGCCGGTGTAGTAGGCATCACCCGTACTATCGTCTGCATAACAATGTATGCCGCTAATCTGCAGCATGTCATTGATATGCAGAAGGAACAGCGTGGGTGATAGCACGCAGCCTTGGGGGACACCAGCATTCACAGACATGGAGTCAGAGCATTCACCGTCAACTACGACCTTGATGCGTCTGTCTGCAAGAAAGCTACTGACCCATTCACACAATTTCTCGGGAAGCCCATAAGAAGGAAGTTTCGATAGAAGTGCTTTGTGCCATACCCGATCAAAGGCCTTCGCAATATCCAAACTAACTGCCAATGCTTCACCCTTTGTCTCGATCGCCTGCGCCCAACGATGTGTCAGGTAAACTAGAAGATCACCAGCCGAGCGGCCCCCACGGAAACCGTATTGGCGGTCGCTGAGCAACTGGTGGTCCTCTAGGTACCGAAGGAGCTGGCAGTTGATAGTGGATTCCATTATCTTCGAGAACAGGGAGGTAATAGCTATTGGCCTGTAGTTGGATGGATTTGAGCGGTTACCTTTTTTTGGGACCGGGTGCACCAAAGCTGACTTCCACGAGATCGGGACTATGCCAGAAGAGTAAGAGAGCCGAAAAAGGCGCGTTAAAACCGGGGCCAACTCAGGAGCACACATCTTCAGCACAATCGCAGGGATTCGATCGGGCCCACTCGACTTATGAATGTCGAGGGAAAGAAGTGCTTTACGCAGTGAGCTTTGGCGGAACTGTATATCCGGCATACTGCTCTCACACTGCGGTATGGTCGGCGGTGCGTATCCCCCGTCGTCCAAAGTCGAGTTGGACGCAAAGAGTTTGCCTAGAAGATTGGCTTTGTCTTTTGCGTCGTGAGCCAACGAGTCATTTCCCATTTTCAAAGGCGGAAAAGATTGCTTACAGAAATTCCCTTGGATAGCTTTGGCAAGAGACCAGAACGCACGAGTTCCCGAGGGGAGGCGCTCTAGTTTCTCGCCAATTCTACCAATGTGCAACGACTTTGCCTTAGCAATTACTCTTTTGAGGGACCGGGAGGCAAAGTTGAACTCCTTTTTTAATGCGCTGGTTTTTTCATCCCTAGTCGCCGCTGCATTTACCCAGGCTTGGTAACATTCTTGCTTACGGCGAAATGCCTTTTTGCAGGATCGACCAAACCAAGGTTGAGATTTGCCACCAATAGGGACCGCAGAGGATGGAATGAAGAGCTCCATTCCCTGCAGCACAACGTCAGCAACAGAATCAGCGACGACATCAGGATCATCCGGCGTGAAGCAAACATGCCGCCAAGGGTACGAAGCAAAGAAGGACCGCATCCCGTCCCAATCTGCTGACTTGTAGACGGCGGCTACAGGCAACTCGCCGACGCGGCGGGCACATGAGTGGCACCGTACTTCGGATCAGGCAGTGATCCGAGGAGCCGAGTGGGGCTACGACGGATATTTGGTATTCGGCCGGATGAGAAGTCAGCAGAAGGTCCAACAGGGATGGTTCCTGGGTCTCCACATCTGGGATTCGCGTAGGCGCTGTAATCAGTTGTGTCAAGCCATTTGCCAGAGCAAAGTCGTGAACAGATCTCCCCGCATGATCGGTTTTGCTGGAGCCAAGCCATTCGGCGTGGTGGGCGTTAAAGTCACCAAGTATCACAATCTCGGCGGAGGGAATCTGCTGCTGCACAGAGTCTGTAGCCATTTGGATCTGCTCAATGAGTCGGTCAGTTTCGGCATTACCGCTATGGGACCTATACAGACACGAGTAAACGCGAGGATGGTCATCGCAGTCTACACGCAGCCACAAAATGGAGAGGTCCATACCTTCAAGATTGCTGAGGCGGCGAGAACTGATATCATCTCTAACGTACACGCATACCCCGGCCCTGGGTATAAAGGAGTGTTCTAGTCCGTATCCCGGGTAAGAGAGGTAAGATGTGTCCGCTGGAGACGATATCTGCGTCTCGGTCAAAAAGAGCAAGGCCGGCTTTGCTGTCTCGAGGTGTTGGTGGACAGCATTTAAGTTTGAATGTAAACCCCTGATGTTGCAAAAGTCCACGGCCAGCGTAGCAGGGGGTGCCGTAGTTACTTTACTCTTGCCTCGGTCAGATTTGCAATGATAGAGCGCCGTTTTGCCCCCCCCAGAGTACGAGGGGCAGTCTGGGCGTCCACGCTCAGGTACAATGTATCCTGAGCATGGAAGCCCAGAGAGGGATTCTCCAGTGCTAGCGCAGCTGGTACCCTCCTGGGGTAGTATATTTTTTAACTGCGCCATCATCATGGGGGGGGGGGGGGGGTTGGAGCTCTGGGAACCTTACTCACCACCAGGAACACAACACTACATACCTAAAAAAAAAAGTAGCAGTGTTATTATGGCTGTGGTCTTCTGTAAGGGGGAGGTACTTCACCAGTCGGGCCGCTCCAGATTCAAGCGTGATGACAAATCGCTGTGCCCTACCTCTCATTGGAATTAATATGTAGAATATGTTATTGGTGTCCTGATTAGTTTTAGTTAAGTTTTTTGTTAGGTAGGTACATTCATTATTATTTATTAAATTATAGTCAGACCAAAACTTTTTTTGTTATTTTTTGTATCTTATTAGTGCAAATGTGGTTTTGCTAGGACACTGGACAGAGCAGTAAATTATCAAGATTATGTAGTTACTTCATTTTTATGCAAGTAGGTATGTAAAATATGATTAAATAGTCAGATTTGCTTACCTTTATAGCAAGATATGTATCATCAGGTGCGCAGTTGAGGAAGGTTTCTATGTTTTCACTGCTAAATATTCTTGCTTTCTTGGCCTTGTACCCAGCTGAATTCCTTTTTAACCAAGCACGTAAGTTTGAAAAACTCTGCATGTCAATATTATGTTTCAGCTGCATTGTAGCCTTCATCATGGAATACATTGCCCATAATGATGATGGCTTTTTCGATTGAGCCATTTCTGTGAAATAGGCCAGGAAAACTGTTTCCGAAAAGCTATGTGCATTTTTATCTGCCCTCCATTTAAGGAAACTTTCGTAACATGTGATATACCTCTCTTTTGATTTAGCTGGCAGCAAATTGTTTAAAGCTAATTGCGCCTCGGCTCGTAGTTCCGGAGGGGTCCCATCAATTTCCATGTCGTTTTCGTCAGAAGTCATTTTATTAAAAATTTTAATACTATCCAAGTATCCAAGCAAGATAAAATTATTCGTTATCGATGAAAGAAAACGATGCAATAAAATATATGTATTTTCCCTCCAATTTTTTTTTTTTTATGTTCGTATTTTTCTTTGAACTTGTTACCGGTTATTCGAGATTAAACTGTCTTTGTCGATTTATTGTAACATATTCGGTTTTAAAATAAAGTTTTTGGTGTGTTAATAATAGTTTTATTTATAAGTATTACTTTTTGTACCTACATAAAAACCGGAAAACACAGAAAAATATTGCTGACCTTTTTTTTCTGGCAGAATGACTCGAGCCTTTGGCATAGTAAGATTGATCAAAAATTTAAAACAACTTCAGTTACTGGCTGAGTGATTTAATGTTGTATGAAAATCCTTTACGTACGTCGCGCTGAACCTGCCTTGGAATAGAGTCCCTACTGGTCTCTAATTACTAACGTAACAGGAACATTTCCGAGCATGTTTGAGAAAAATAACTTACACACATCCCAATCAGGATTGATGGATGGTCTGGATGTGTTAGACTCTAAATCAGAATGACCGAATGGTTTACCTAAGTTTCGTTAAAAAATTCTGGACCTATAGTATAACCAGCGTCTGTTACACCTCAAGCATAGACAGATAATGTAGAACATGCATGAAAAATAGTTAATTGAATTTGTTCCATAAACACGTTCAACAACCCCAAATTAATATAAATAAGTGGAAATCCGTAATAATTTTAAGTTTTTTAAAGATATTGCGGTTTAAAAACTTAAAATTTTAGGCATTTTTTTTATACCTTAAATGTATTTTCGAAACTTCAGTTCAATTACTTATGTTCTAACAAGAAAAAAAATGTACGACAACTAAGATAAAAGATATTTATTCTTCAATTTAGGCACATTACAATGCACTTATGAACGTCAGAGAGAAAAAGAAAAACTACCACCGGTTCTAACCCTACACCTCTGACCCGAGAAGTATTATTTTATGACCGGCAAGAAACTCGGCGGGACTTATTTTTTCAAAACAGTAATACAGTAATATTATATCTTAAAGATACACAATAATGCGTAGTTCTATAAGAAGACATATCAAAACAGCTTGAGAGATAAGAATAATAATAATAAAATCCAAATCTGATTGCTTCACAAAACGTTTGATATGCTTTCCTATCTAAACTGTGTCCTCTAAATCTTAGATGATTTTGTAGTAGTTTCTGGTTTGGGCCATGCATGTTTGTCCGTCATATAGTCCTCGACCCTGTAATAACCCTTTGACATTAAACTTTTTTTCAAATATTTCTTAAGAGCGGGAAATGATAAATTTAAAGCATCGACGGGTAACTTGTTATAAATGTGAATATCTTGACCAAAAAATGACTTATATGCCTTGCGGATACGACTACTTCTGATAGCAGGCTTGTTTTTATTTCTAGTGTTATAGCTGTGGATGTCAGAAAGCTATATAGCTAAACGCATTTTTTCGTGCCTAAAATTACAAAAATCTCCCAAAAACTTGTTCCTTCCAAACAGTTTTCTGCAACTTTGTGGTCGGTGACGTCACAATCCTCACACTTTTTGTATGGGGCGTTTTGACGCGCGGCGCAGACGCCTAACGTATTTTCACATTTTTGACGTTTCAGGGCTATCTATAGCAGGTAAGATTTGACTTGGCCAGTTTTTATCATAATATATTGAATAACTTTATAAAATGACTGATGTAATGAAAACTGGCCAAGTCAAATCTAACCTACTTTAAGATCTCACATTTTTAAATAACAGCAATTGTTATAGGTATCCAATAAAGCAAAGAAATAGAGTTTAATACTGTTCATAATATTATTTTGTTTCTATAAATACATATTTGGATTTTGCATAGAACTTGGCACTCATCTCCATTCTTTTTGCGGCGAAGCCCACAGCCAAGCATAATTTTTGTATTGAACTTGGCTCTCCTTTTTTACATTTATGTTTTTGGTGGGATTTTTCTTACACTAGTACCTTCACCACTAAAAAAAAAAGCAAAAAGCACTTTTTGGTTGGCCAGAGTATAATTTCGGTTTGTAAGATCGATCGGCGTTAACACGTTGATTGCCACATCACGCGACGTCGCGTGAAGCAGCCCTTTACGCTATGACCGGTCACGCGACGTCGCGTGATCTTGTAATTGTTTCACTTGCACTCGACAGTTCGCTCGCCGCAGCAGTACTGTGTGGGTGTGTTTGTTCGCGTATTTTTTGTTATTTCTCGGCAAGTTTCGCATTTTGTTATTGAAATACTTAGTTTTTATAATGAGCACTAATTCACGGCCGACTAAAAGGCCAGCAAAGCCCAGTACATCGCGAGTTTCGGCTAAAAAACGACTTAAAAGTGTGGAAGTGGAAGAATTATTACAGGAGTCAGACGAAGATATTTATGCAGGGAGTGATGTGGATGATATAGACTGCGTAGCAGACGAAGGTAATGCTAGTTCAGATTCTGAAGACGATGAGGAGGGGGAGGATGAGCAGTTGGATGCTGAACAATCTCTCGCTGCCTCCAGTCGTCGACGTCCAGCGTCGCGTCGATTGTCGGTGCCTGTATCATCTACGCTGCCTGCCCAAGGACAGCCCCAGCCTACCCAGACCCCAAGGACCGGAACGCAGCAGCCATCCAGAGCAGGCTCTACGACACGTTGGACTACCAATTCTACTTCGATGAGAGATTTCCCTTTCACTAAAGTAAATGAACTGCTTGTGCCAGCGCCAGAAAATCCTAGAGGGTATATTGATTTATTTCTTACTGATGACTACCTACAAAAAATCGTCGATTGCACCAATAGGCATGCAGAAAAAATGGAAAATTCTTCGCAGCATCGCAAATCTCGTATTGCAAATTGGAAACCGCTAACTGTTGAAGAATTTAAAATATTTATCGGTTTACTTTACCACACGGGCACAGCGAAAATGAACCGCGTGGTTGATTACTGGAAAAAGCACCGACTATATAAGTCGGTTTTCCCGGAATATATGTCGAGAAATAGGTTTCAACTTATTTTACGATGCCTACATTTTGTAGAAGAAGGTGACGATCCTGCCCGCATGAATAAATGCAATATGATAATAAACACCTTCAACGACACCATGGACAGGATTTATTATCCCGGCAGGAACTTGTCCTTAGACGAGTCTATGATTTTATTTCGTGGCCGCCTGATCTTTAAGCAGTATATAAAAGGAAAGAGACACAAATACGGAATAAAACTGTATATACTGGCAGAACCAAACGGAACTATTATAAGAGTTCATGTTTTTGCCAGTACCATGGATGAAACTTCTGGCAAGGGACACACTGAAAAAATTGTAGAAAAACTATTGCAGAACTATTTCAATTCCGGTCACGCTGTCTTCATGGATAATTTCTACAACAGCTATAGCTTAGCTATAACACTATTAGACAAAAAAACTCACTGCACTGGGACATTGAACAAGAAACGGAAAGATAATCCATCGGAAGTCATTTCCAAGAAACTAAAAAAAGGTGAGAATATATCACGTTATCGCAACGGTGTTCATATCGGAAAATGGAAAGACAAAAGAGAACTAAATTATATATCCACGCAATTCGCGGATCAGATGCAGGAAGTTACCAACAAACGAGGTAATATTGTTATGAAACCAATAGCTATCATAAACTACAATGAGAACATGTCAGGTGTAGACCTGCAAGACCAAATGCTTAGCTACTACCCATGTGAGGGGAAAGCTCTGAGGTGGTACGTAAAAATTTTCATACATGTTCTGATGATGAGCATGATAAACGCCCAATGCTTTACAACAAACGCTCAGGCAAGCCTAGCTTGTCGTTATATGATTTTCGACAGCAAGTAATCGAGTCATTTTTACCGGAACGTCGAGTGGAACCACAAGTGGTGTCGCAGGCGTCGCAACAAAAAGAAAACCACACACTAACCAAAATTGAGAAGTCTAAAGAGCGTTGTTTTGGCACAGGTAGAAAAGCGACTATTACAGCCAGAAAGGATTGTAGACAATGTTACTCAAATAAGAAAAGGGTAAATAGTACTATGGAATGCAAGCAGTGCCCAAATTCCCCCCCCTTTATGTTTTGATTGTTTTTTTGACCTGCACAAGTTTACTGGTTTGTCTAACCAGCAATAAGTGAATTTTTCTAAGTGTTAATTATTTTTTGTTATAACTGTTCTAAGAGTTGATTGCTACACAAATTTACATAACTAAAAGAAGTTAATCCTATGTTGTATGTTGATTATTCTAATAAAAGATTATATAATTACATTTTGAATGTTTTTTTTTTACTAAACTAAGGTTTTTTTTTACTAAAAAACCTTGGAAGCAAAAATCACGCGATTTCGCGTTATCGGCCATGTGGGCAATATGTATGTATAAAATACGTCCCAAATGGCCGATCACGCGTCTTCGCGTGACCAAAACACATCACGTGAATTCGCGTTATCGGCCATGTCGGCAACATTCATGAACAAATGTGTCATGTATGGCCGATCACGCGTCTTCGCGTGACAAAAATATACATATATATATATATATGCATTTATATATCATATAATAAAAGATTATATATATAAAAGTAATAATAAGACAATAAAAGTCTAATTAAACGATTTTTTTATTTTGGCCATCTGTACAAGTTCTGCATTTTGGCTTGGCAACGAACGTGAGGCTTGTATTAAAAAAAAAAATTTGGATACTAAATAATACTTATCCCATCAAAAACATGAATGTGAAATGAGGGCCAAGTTCAATGGTCAATCCTGAAATTTATTTATCTATATATATATAAAAGAAGAAACTGACTGACTGACTGACATATCAACGCACAGCCCAAACCGCTGGGTCTAGAGATTTCAAATTTGGCACATAGGTTCCTTATAAGGTCTAGGGGAGCACTAAGAAAGGATTTTTCAAAATTCACCCCCTAAGGGGGTAAAATGGGGGTCCAAAATTTGTATGGCGAAATAAGATTTGTTAGACTATTTTATTCCAAACTTCACAGGAGTATTCCTAACGATAAATGAGTAAACAAGTGTTTCAGGTTTTTTGAAAATTCAACCCCTAAAAGGGGCAAATGTGGTCACAAAGTCTGAAAATCAACATGGGTATCGTATCCTTTTTGAGTACTTATAGTACGCGGGCGAAGCCGCGGGAAAAGGCTAGTAACAACATAAACAATATCATTTCTTCTTAAAACTCAGGATAATATATTGAAGCATAAATTTTGACTTGTCTAGTTCGGTGCTGCTCACGAGTTCTATTATACTTGAACTTGGCTTGACACGCTACCGCGTATCTAGATTATTTATTGAATTTCTTCTTCGAGTCCGTATGTTCAGCGCCTTTGGTTTCTTTATGTTTCGCCTTTTTGTTTTTCCATAGTTCTAAAACTTCTTTCGTGACTCCAAGCTAAAATGTAAAAAAATAGTACTTTATATACAATCGTGACAATTAAGAGCGTTTCAGTCGAGTACCATGTCACCACTCTGAGTGGCCTTAGTACTAGGTATGAGATTGAAAAGCTAAATTATGTCACTATTGTATACAATACTTTTTCTACGAGTGCTCAATATAGGCAAGCTGGTAAGAATTGAGTTCGACGAAAGACCTGCTGCCTCTATACAATTGAGTAACTTCAATCTCCCAGATTGTGCCCCGGCCGGGAGGGCTCGGGCAACAGTGTTACTATATTTTATGAAAATCCTTTGCACAGTCACCGGCAATAGTATCTTCCTACACGAAGGCCGCAAAAATATGTGACACCCTCTTATTCGTAGGGCCATAAGAGCGTGTCACATATTTTAGATAGGAAGATACTATTGCCGGTGATTGTACCATCGTTGGCGATGCTACAATATGCAACCATAAAAGCTCTATCGAAAAGTATGCACTGTAGTAGTTCGGTCTACGCAATCTCAATTCAAGCATTACAGTCGACGAGTAGAAAAACTAGTATTAGACAGTCAAGTGGTATATTTAATAAGGTTACAAGAATTAGAAAAAGTCTTCCGCTTGTGAATTGTCACTTGTAGCTTTGTAAATAGGCCACAGGTAATATAGGCCTTGGGTCAATTCTTAGACAATTCAACCAACCGGAGCGGCCATTGATAGGCGTTCCCCTCTCACCCTCTGCCGAAAACATATAACCAGTGGTCATATTTATTGTATGGACTGACCACAGATAAGGTAACCACTAGATAAGCCTTATAAGGCGACTTGCGGTCACCACTCGTCGGAGCCAATGGATTGATAAATTGCGCGAATGTCCGCCGTGCCGTTCAGTTGCGTCCATGTTTTAGACCTGCACGTAGTGTGGGTGTATGCAGGAAAAAAAAATACGTATGAAAACTACTCAAAATCCTGCCATATTGTAGTGTAAGGTGGTGTGGCAAATGTTTTTAAACGTTAAGAATAAAAAGAGTTGGAATTACATTTCACTTATACTTCAAAATCATTTTTACTGATATATCGGTCAATTAAGAAGTAGTTAGTACGGCCGTCTCTTTTTATCATGTTAAGAATGCAATGTGCTATTCCTTTCTTACGAAAGCACGTGTACGATAGTGATGTGCCGATGATGTGTACCGGACTTATATACCGGCACCACGTACTTTCGACTTACCAAATATCGAAATATATGGAAAACAGGAGATCTTTGTTTTATTTTTATTTTTTCTCTCTTATTCAGTCGGTAGTTTTTTTTCACATAGGTATAATAAATATGGGTATTAAGGGTGCCATATGAGCGTTGCTTCTAAAAGTACTTTCAATGCACAGATAAGGTAATTTCAGATTAGTCTTATAAGGCGACGAGGTAAAATTTATCGGTACGTTTTTAAAGTAGGCAAATACATACGAGAGGTATGGGCACTGCGAATGGCATCTCGCTTAGTGTGGTAGGGCACGTTCAGTGAATGTCATCTCGCTCAAGTCTGGAGCAGAGCCCGACTGGGGAAGTACCTCCACCTTACAGAAAACCACAGCCAAATAGCACTAGACCCTACTCATAGTGTTGTGTTCCTGCTGGTGAGTAAGGTTGCCAAAGAGCTCAAAGAGGACCCAGTGTGTTGACGATGAGGGACCCTCTTGTTCCTTTAGCCGTCAACACAGTGAATCCTCCTTTTTGTAAAGGGTCGGCAACGCGCATGTGACTCCTGTGGAGTTACAGGCGTCCATAGGTTACGGTAGCTGCTTACCATCAGGCAGGCCGTATGCTTGTTTGCCACCGTCGTAGTATATATAAAAAAAAAAAACATTGCATTATTATTTGTTACCAATTTAGTAAACAGTAATTACCTCTATTAATAACAACAAATTACGGTACGGTACGGTACAGTACCGGTTACTTTTAGTACACATGTCCCATCACTACGCTATCGCCCACCCGCCCCTCACGTCTTCCTCAAGACTTGGTGACTATCGCCGCGAACCAAATGAGCTACATTTTTTTTCTTATTATATGGCTTTTACTCCTCGCCGGTTTAAGCGAGGTGAATGCTGCCAATCTCGAGGTGTATACTTTTGATTTTGTTAATCTTTAGTAATATAAATAAAAGTAACGTTGTTCGGTTGAGGCCTTGCTGATTGTAAGGTGATAGCCTCCCTACAAACACGTGGGTGGCCGAGACCCCGGATAACCGTTTGTTCAACTAAAGGGAGGTTACGCGCGTTTTGAGACTGAACTTTTCATTAGCTGCACACTTGTTCGTTAAGCCGGCCACACACGCTAGGTTTTGCGTGTCGGTTTTGCGTGTGCAAGCAATACCAACAGATAACAGGCAAAAAATATCAATTTGTGTATTTCAAATTTTGCTTGCGCAGGCAACGAGCATGTCACACACACGTTCAGTTATAACCTAGCGTGTGTGGCCGGCTTTAGGTCACCGCATAATAAGCTGTCAATATTACACATTGAACTACGTAAATGAGCAAAAAACAAAAAACTATTCTAAACACGCCGTCGCCATCTTGAGCTCAAACGGTTATCCATGAGCAACATTATTACTCTATAGGAGGTTCTCTGTGGGACTGACGTTTATCTGACGTGGCTATTTGTACGTTGTATAGCCATACATTTGACGTTCCCCTCCCCCGCAAAACTCGGCAGACTTTTTTTGTATTAGAAAATGACAAACATGGCCGCTCCGGTTGGCTGAATTTTCTAAGGGTCAAAGTAATGTCGCTTGGATTAGTATTGTACAGGAACGTTCGCTTGCAGACTAGACCCTCGCAACGCGCACCAGCGGCCGTGCGCCGGGGTGGCGGCGGGCAGCGGGCCGGCCGCCGCCGCCGCCGTGTCCACCGCCAGGCTGCTCCGCTCGCACGGCGTCGACACGTACGTCGTACCACTCGACGGTTAGTGTCCCAGCTCACAGCCTAGCTGTCTATTACAAGCAAGGCTTTTCTCATCCGCCTCTTTACGCCGCGCTCCCCCCAAGGTTCCCCCAAAGCTACACTGGTATCGTTTTGTGAAAGTCGACACAGAAGCACTGGATGTATATTTTGCAGACTGTATCTGTTGTCATTTACTTGTATGAAAAAATTTCATCCACGAAGTTGTTAAAACTTTCGAACCTGTTTTCACCTTCAAGAGGTTGAGTTTCATTTGTGGCCCGAACCGAAGTTGAGGGTCATTATTAAGCGGTCTGAAACCTTCTCTATTAACGCACGTGGTCCATACCTACACAATTTTACGTCTTTTCTTGGGTATGAAGTGAGGTTTGCCCCTGCGCACGGGCAGCAAATGACACTATGCCCGAAGTGACGTAAAATATATTCCAAATTTCAATATTCCACCTTCATCGATTTTGGCTATCCGTTAAAGACTGTTCGTTTCTAAGTAAAGCGGGTAGTTTTATTTATTATATAATTTATATTGAATATACAACCTTTTTAGTCATTTTATTAAATAGCAACTGCGTCCTATGGAATGGAATGTTAATTCATTTTCAACCGACTTCAAGATTTCGAAGGATTCTCAATTCGTCGGGATCTTTGTTTTTGCTTGTTTTTATGATCTTTGTTTGCTTGTGATTATTCTTTTGTTTGAAAGAGTATACTTCACAGTTGGTCCCATTGTAACCGGGTCAGGTTCTGATGATGGGATCCTGGAGAAATCGAGGAACTCTTCAACTATTATAGGCACACCTATAGTGATTTCAGTATTTTTTACAGCAGCTCGAGAAATTGCTTTTGGAAAGGTGGAGGCTAAGTGAAGTCGGTTCTTTTTTGTTTTAAATTATCTCGTAATACTGAATATTTATATTTACAGACACATGCCCGTTGGTGACTCACGCACTGACCGCGTACCGATTGAGCGGCGGTCGCGTGCTCGGGCCCGCGGAGCCCCGGCCCGCGGCCGACCTGCTCCTGCTGGCGCTACACGACCCGGAGACGGCGGCGGAGCACCCGAGGTACCTTCTTGTAGATTCCAGTGTAGTGGTGACCTCGCTGACATCCGCACGGGGGCTGCATGTGTGGTGAGACGGGGCCCCGCGCCGCGGGAGACGAGTTCTTAAGAGAGCTGCGTATTGTTTTGCACACACGCAACACATTCTTAACACAAAGAAATTAGTATAGACTAACTGCCATGTGTAGATTCCGGTGTATTGTTGACTTCGTTGTCCTCTTGCGGAGGCTGTATGTTCGGGGAGACGGGGCCCCGCGCCGCGGGGGCCATGCTCTTAAAAAAGCTGCATATAACGGGTGATAACAAAAAAATGAGAATTCTTTCAGAGGCAAAAAATAATAATATCCTATACCTTTTTTCACTTTTGGATGTTCTTAGGCAATTGACACATAATAGTTATTTACAAAACCATCAATTCACATAGGAATAGGACCTTTGGTCAGCTGTTAGTCAAAGTTTAGACACTATGTCCGAACAAGATCGTTGGACGGCATGTTTTTCCCTTTTGTGCACATATGACCTTGATCCCTTTTATCAAGTGGGTAAAATTTTCAGCTCTCCGATTGTTTAAATACTAAATTACTATATAACTAAAAATATTTTGCATCCAGCCACATTGTGAAAAAAAATTGAGGTATCGGATTTTCACTCGACGTCTAAAATTAATGATTTTCATGTGTGATTTCGAATCGTCCAGCGACACTGTGATATAAAATTTATTTTTGCTGATCTATGTATTCTAGTAATCTTATCTGCTAGCGGCATTCTAGACCTATCTTTTTAAACATCGGCAAACGTAGGTACCGTTGGAAAACTTGAAATTTTTCGTGGCAACTTGTTGGCTGGTGGAATCATCATTAAAGATGCAATTCTGTTTGTTCAGTCTTCCCTTGATCATTAAGTTTGCTAATCTCCCGCTATCATTTATGTAAACTACAGCTAGGGATGTAAGAATTCTACAAATAGTAGATACAGTGGTTTTTGTCCATGTTTAAGTTTGAAATATAAAAAAGTACAAGGGATTTTCGCATAGCTTCTTGTTTCGACACCATTTTTTACAAATACAAGTGCTTGAAAAAATAAAATAAACAAAATTAAAGAACCTCTAAGACATCGCCACAACTTCATGAACAAACTATTTTGTTTACGTAAATAGTTTAATTTTTATGTCTAAAGAAAATGAGTCTCATTTTTTTGTTATCACCCGTTAGTAGCGCAACACCAATGATAATACATGTGCACAAACACACACAAATTGCATTCTAACTACAAAGAGTTATACTGACTGCAAGATCTCGTGTAGATTCCGGTGTATTGTTCACTTCGCTGTCCTCTTGCGGAGGCTGTATGTTCGGGGAGACGGGGCCCCGCGCCGCGGGGGCCATGCTCTTAAAAAAGCTGCATATAGTAGCGCAACACCAATGATAATACATGTGCACAAACACACACAAATTGCATTCTAACTACAAAGAGTTATACTGACTGCAAGATCTCGTGTAGATTCCGGTGTATTGTTCACTTCGCTGTCCTCTTGCGGAGGCTGTATGTTCGGGGAGACGGGGCCCCGCGCCGCGGGGGCCATGCTCTTAAAAAAGCTGCATATAGTAGCGCAACACCAATGATAATACATGTGCACAAACACACACAAATTGCATTCTAACTACAAAGAGTTATACTGACTGCAAGATCTCGTGTAGATTCCGGTGTATTGTTCACTTCGCTGTCCTCTTGCGGAGGCTGTATGTTCGGGGAGACGGGCCCCCGCGCCGCGGGGGCCATGCTCTTAAAAAAGCTGCATATAGTAGCGCAACACCAATGATAATACATGTGCACAAACACACACAAATTGCATTCTAACTACAAAGAGTTATACTGACTGCAAGATCTCGTGTAGATTCCGGTGTATTGTTCACTTCGCTGTCCTCTTGCGGAGGCTGTATGTTCGGGGAGACGGGGCCCCGCGCCGCGGGGGCCATGCTCTTAAAAAAGCTGCATATAGTAGCGCAACACCAATGATAATACATGTGCACAAACACACACAAATTGCATTCTAACTACAAAGAGTTATACTGACTGCAAGATCTCGTGTAGATTCCGGTGTATTGTTCACTTCGCTGTCCTCTTGCGGAGGCTGTATGTTCGGGGAGACGGGGCCCCGCGCCGCGGGGGCCATGCTCTTAAAAAAGCTGCATATAACGGGTGATAACAAAAAAATGAGAATTCTTTCAGAGGCAAAAAATAATAATATCCTATACCTTTTTTCACTTTTGGATGTTCTTAGGCAATTGACACATAATAGTTATTTACAAAACCATCCATTCACATAGGAATAGGACCTTTGGTCAGCTGTTAGTCAAAGTTTAGACACTATGTCCGAACAAGATCGTTGGACGGCATGTTTTTCCCTTTTGTGCACATATGACCTTGATCCCTTTTATCAAGTGGGTAAAATTTTCAGCTCTCCGATTGTTTAAATACTAAATTACTATATAACTAAAAATATTTTGCATCCAGCCACATTGTGAAAAAAAATTGAGGTATCGGATTTTCACTCGACGTCTAAAATTAATGATTTTCATGTGTGATTTCGAATCGTCCAGCGACACTGTGATATAAAATTTATTTTTGCTGATCTATGTATTCTAGTAATCTTATCTGCTAGCGGCATTCTAGACCTATCTTTTTAAACATCGGCAAACGTAGGTACCGTTGGAAAACTTGAAATTTTTCGTGGCAACTTGTTGGCTGGTGGAATCATCATTAAAGATGCAATTCTGTTTGTTCAGTCTTCCCTTGATCATTAAGTTTGCTAATCTCCCGCTATCATTTATGTAAACTACAGCTAGGGATGTAAGAATTCTACAAATAGTAGATACAGTGGTTTTTGTCCATGTTTAAGTTTGAAATATAAAAAAGTACAAGGGATTTTCGCATAGCTTCTTGTTTCGACACCATTTTTTACAAATACAAGTGCTTGAAAAAATAAAATAAACAAAATTAAAGAACCTCTAAGACATCGCCACAACTTCATGAACAAACTATTTTGTTTACGTAAATAGTTTAATTTTTATGTCTAAAGAAAATGAGTCTCATTTTTTTGTTATCACCCGTTAGTAGCGCAACACCAATGATAATACATGTGCACAAACACACACAAATTGCATTCTAACTACAAAGAGTTATACTGACTGCAAGATCTCGTGTAGATTCCGGTGTATTGTTCACTTCGCTGTCCTCTTGCGGAGGCTGTATGTTCGGGGAGACGGGGCCCCGCGCCGCGGGGGCCATGCTCTTAAAAAAGCTGCATATAGTAGCGCAACACCAATGATAATACATGTGCACAAACACACACAAATTGCATTCTAACTACAAAGAGTTATACTGACTGCAAGATCTCGTGTAGATTCCGGTGTATTGTTCACTTCGCTGTCCTCTTGCGGAGGCTGTATGTTCGGGGAGACGGGGCCCCGCGCCGCGGGGGCCATGCTCTTAAAGAAGCTGCATATAGTAGCGCAACACCAATAATAATACATGTGCACAAACACACACAAATTGCATTCTAACTACAAAGAGTTATACTGACTGCAAGATCTCGTGTAGATTCCGGTGTATTGTTCACTTCGCTGTCCTCTTGCGGAGGCTGTATGTTCGGGGAGACGGGGCCCCGCGCCGCGGGGGCCATGCTCTTAAAAAAGCTGCATATAGTAGCGCAACTCCAATAATAATACATGTGCACAAACACACACAAATTGCATTCTAACTACAAAAAGTTATACTGACTGCAAGATCCCGTGTAGATTCCGGTGTATTGTTGACTTCGCTGTTCGCTTGCGGGGGCTGTATGTTCGGGGAGACGGGGCCCCGCGCCGCGGGGGCCATGGTGTTAGTGGAGCTGCATAATGTAGCGCAACACCATCGGTATGTGCACACACATATGCACAGGCACATGCTAAATACAAATAAAGTTTATTTAAAACCATTATTGAACTGGGGTTTTAGTTAGTTTAAAACGTTTTAATAAAAGTCTGGACTATATTCATGTGTTTTCTTTGGAGAAAAAGGTAGTGGTTAAACGGCAAGCAGATCCGAATGGTTTATTTATTTTTTAAACTTAAACTTTCTTAGTTTGATTGTCAAAATACGCAACTTGACCGCATCATCAATATACTTGAAATTTGAAGTGGGTAGGTACCTACCTACCTTCTTGCGTGGTAAACACATAGATCGTATACCTACATATTGATTAGTAGAAAAAGTAAGTTGAATATTGTGTTGTAGAAGAATACGCAATTATTTTTTTACTTTTTAGTGCATATTAATTTGTTTCGGAATAGTTTTTTACCAGCGATTGCGTGTCTAGAATTATCTATTTCCGTTTTTCGTTTTTGGTTTGTTATAATAATAAGGTAAGATTATAGTACACGTTGGATAAATGAGTAAGTAATAAGTTTAAGTAGTCGTATATCGAGTGTCGAGTATATTCTTTGGCTGTATACCTACCTTTTACGTATACATTTAAAATACTGATATCCCATAAATAATATTTAAACGCATATTCTGGCATTCAATGGATCTTCGAAACATGATTTTTTAAATATTTATGTGACCACAATTGAACAGGAATATTTGTATCGGGATAAAACCCGGCCATAATCAAGCTACTACATTATATATCAGTGTTACTATTGATGTAAAATATTATAGCAATGGTTGAGATCATAACTTTGTATGTTGATAATGATAATGGTTTATATGTCAAATTAGTTGTGAGTTTTTGACAGCTTTGGTTACAAATCGAGTTGGCCTTTTGCTTAGAGAAGTATTTTTAATGTACTAATCTGAACGCTCCTGCCATTCAATATAAACCATTTTGTATGGCAAATATCTTGAATTAAAATACTATACGTAAACATAACTTGGCACGTAAACATAATACTTTTATAGTATACAATTAAAATGACTGAAGAGTTCTCTGCCTTTTCGTCAAATAACGTTTCTCAAACTGTTTCATTTGCCAACTGTGTCATTTGGCATACTGCATTTTTTTCTGAAACTATAAGAATTTAAGGATTGTTATAAAACAAACCTAACCTAACCTATATGGTTCTATACGATGATTATAAAGCAAACCCTGAAAAGTTTACAGTTTCAGAAAAAATGCAGTATGCCACAGTTGGCAAATGAAACAGTTTGGGAAAAGTTATTAGGCGAAAAGGCAGGATCCCTGACTGAAGTCTTAATTGCTTACACATATATTTGATTAACACATTCAATGTCGAGCACCCGACTATCGGGTAATTTATGATTTCGTATCGAGGCCGGACGACCCGATAGTCGGGATCGTAGTACTACAGCTTTATATGACGAATTTTTTGTGGCCTGGCGCGGATGTCTTGTCTGGCTGGGTGGCAATGAATGTGTTAAATTAATATCCTTTGCACGCCACTTGTCGGAAAATGTGGCAGAGGATGGTCTTAATCCAAGCTAGAAAGCAAGCAGTAGCTGTACACCTGAATCACTTACTACAACAATGTTTTGTAGCATTTCATTGGTTGGCGAGAGTCACTTAGTGACATTCGACCAATCGTAGCGTAGAAAGTAAATTGTCCAGTCCTCCTCCCCGACCGCCGGCACAAGGTGGTCGGGGAGGAGGGTTTCGCTTCTTTTAAATATTTTCCATAAAGGAGGATGCCCAGATTCATATGGACTCTGGCCTAAAAACCAATATTTTTTTTTTTTTTTTAATTTCGTTTTACCAAGAAAAACATATACATAATATAAATGCATAATTTCGCCAAACTGTAGAACAGTTTGTTGGCACATAATATAAATGCATAATTTCGCCAAACTGTAGAACAGTTTGTTGGCGGAGCGCTCTATACAAGTTTTGGAATACTAGTTTTAGAATCTATTGCTATGTAGTTACATCAAACAACAACATATCAATCCCATTACAAGTAGGTAGTAATGCAAAGCAAACACATGCATGAACACACAATCTCACACACACACACACGCACACACACGCACACACGCACACACACACACACACACACACACACACACACACACACACACACACACACACACACACTTACACACACACACACATACACACACACACACATATATATACAGAGACATATTTTAACAATGGCTTACAGAGTACTTATTTATTTAGCAATATTTCTTTGAACTTTGCCTTAAGAGTTCCAATTTTTAATTAATTTTCCTCAAGTAAAATTGGATATTTATTACAAATTTGGGGTGTTACATATTCTTTGGTTCGTCTCCCGTAATAATTCGACGCACTAATCTGACATAATTTCTTCTTTTGAGATGACCTAGTATTATAACGATTACGTGTTCTCTCAACTTTAAAATCTTGGTTATAATAACATTCTATGGCGTGGAGATATTCTACTTTACATGAAGCGGGGAGGATTTTACAAACTAACAACAATTTTTCGTAATTGATTCTACATTCATCTCGCACATTTTTGTTAACTAAATATTTTAACAACCTTATTTGCAGTTGCTTAATTTGGTCCAAGTATGTCTTAAAAGTGAGTCCATAACAACTTAATCCATAACTCAGCAATGAGTCAGCAAGGGCGTGGTAAACAATATACAGGGTGCGTTTATTCAGTATTCTATCTAAATGATAAAACTGGCCTAAGACGGATCGAAGCCTATTGCAAACTTGATTTACATGCAATTTCCAGTTGAAGTGAGTATCGATCAGCAATCCTAAATATTTAAAGTTATCAACTAATTCTAGTTCATTACAAGTACAGTTACGCTTATGGTTGTGTAGGCAGTTATATGTATGACCAAAGATTTTAATTTCAGATGAATTTATATTTTTTGCTTTCTTATTGTAGGGTGAATAGGTAAATGTGCATACATTTAGTTTTGTCTATATTCAAAATTATCCCATTGTCATGGGCCCATTTGGAGACGTTATCGATATCCTCCTGTATATTGCTTACCATGTCCGCGATATCCCTACCAGTAAACAGTAAGCCCATGTCATCGGCATACATATAAACCTTACAGTTATGGACCACATTCGACACACTGTTCACATGCATAATATATCCAATTGGTCCATACACCGAGCCGGTAGGTACACCAAGATTGACTTGCGCCTCTGCACCAGACGTTCCGCTGACAACCTTGCGTAAGGTTCGGTTTGTTAGGTACTCACGGAACCATCGGTTCGTGGGCCCTCGGATACCACATTCGTCCATCGCCATTAACAGCTGATCATGATCCAGTGTGTCGAATGCTTTCCGGAAGTCAATAAAGAGTGCCAGTACCTGCTTTCCGACATCAAGATTACGGTTGACGTAATTAGTAAAATGGGTCAAGGCCGTAGCGGTACTCCGGCCCTTCCGGAAGCCGTGCTGCGCTTCAGATAATATACCGTTATGCTCCAAGAAAGAACTCACTTGTTCCATAATATTTTTTTCCACTATCTTGTTTACAACAGATAAAATAGCAATCGGTCTGTAATTTGAATAGTCCAAGTGAGATCCTTGTTTAAATATAGGCCTAATTAAAGATTTTTTCAATAGATCGGGATACATTCCGCTAGCCATGCACATGTTAATGAAGTTAGCTAATACTTTACTTAATTTTTTTTTTACATATTTAACGTCGTGTACCCTAATCTTGTCTATGCCGGGTGATTTTTCACAACTCAATTTTTCAATTACTTTCTCCACTGTAAAGGCATTTACTTTCCTAAACCTAAAAGAGACAATACTTTTTTTTACATATGAATCTCGGTCCAAAAACTTTTGGTTACAATTATGCTTTATGCCTATAATTTCTTGGGTAATTACTACATATATTTTTTACGTCATCAGTCTTGTCCAAGTACCTCATTATTGTTTCATCTACATTACTCTTTTTTCGCCCTAACCAGTTATTAATGGCCCTAACCAATTTTTTCTAAAATCACCTTCACATTTTTTTATCTCATTCTGTCTGTTTATTTTTGGCAGCATCTATAATTTTGTTTAGTTTATTTCGGTATCGAGTATACTCTAATCTTTTACTCATATTTTTCGGACAACATTTCCACGCTCTAAACAGTTCATCTCTTCTGTAAATCATATTTTCTAATTGTTTATTAACCCACGGTTGCGATTCTCTTTTAGAGTTTCGTCTTATTTCAATTAGCGACTTACTATAGATGCTGCCAAACAGATAACAAAATTTCTCGTAAAGAATAAGAGGACTATCAATTGTTAACAATTCGGACCAGTCGATAAGGTCCAGATTTTCTGCAACCAGTTTATTAGTTTATTACACAACGCATACCTTATTGCCGATGCATTCGTGTCAAAATTGTCTGCCTCGACTTCCATTAGACAAGCCATATGTCATTTGAAAGGTTTTTTCATATTCTAAAACGTTTTGTATGGCGGGAAATCTTAAATCGCTGTGTGAAACAAGTTATGGCAAAATAAAAACACATCAAAACATATGAAAAGGAATAGAAAACAAAAACATGACACAAAATTTTTATGCAGCGAAAACTTTTTCACACAAAGATTTGGGATTACCTGCTATAGTAAAAGTTTTAGAACTTTGAATAAGCTATCCAGTGACATATCGCTTGCCCTTATTGGTCAATAGGCCAATCTGACCACCCTCCTTTAGACACATTTGGATGAAGGGTTCCGCGATCGAGTTTTTCACTAGATGACAACCCCGTGGCGAGAGGTCTAGCTGTCATTATCTACCAATCATGTGTTTTTTTTTTGATTGGTGGATTTTGACAGCTGCTGTCAAAAAAACCTCTATAATTATATACAGACACTACTAAATATTCTGGTAATGAATTATGTGGTCATTAATTATATTTTCTCACAGTAGTTGTGAAAAGCACTACGTTATGCCTCGGACGAAAACTTTAACACATTCATTGCCACCCAGCAAAACAGGACATCCGCGCCAGGCCACAAAAATTTCGTCATATGAAGCTGTAGTACCACGATCCCGACTATCGGGTCGTCCGGCCTGGGAACGAAGTCATCAAATACCCGATAGTCGGGTTTTCGGCACTGAATGTGTTAAAGATGGACTCCTATATGGTGGGCCCTCAAACTCGAGCCCATCTTTGAGCGGTTTTCCAGCCAATCCAACAATGTACTATTTTTACACTACAAATGAAAATAAATAGAGAAATAGATTTAGAGTAGAAATTATGGTAACAAACAACACGTGCTCACCGATCAATAAAAGCGATCTCTCCCAGACGAACTTAGGGTAGCAGCAAATGAAAGAGTACATTGAAGTTAAATTAACTCTTTTAACGGGCTTGAGGGTGTGATGGACCGTAAACCAGGAACAAATTTCATGACCAATCGCGTCCCAGGCGATAACTTGTGATAAAGGGCGATGTATAATGAAGCCTCGTGAAGGTCAGCTGCCACTCCGTTGGTGGGTTGAGGAACGGCAGCTATTTATTCACTTAAAAAAACGGTCATCGCGTCAAGATTGAAAATTTCCCCAGATGATAGGTTATATGCTCTTACAAACATGAAAAATCGTCAGCTGGCTGTATCTAGATGGAAAGACCGTCAGCTGATGCCCTTTTTTTTTTTTTTTAATACCACGACGGTGGCAAACAAGCATACGGACTGCCTGATGGTAAGCAGCTACCGTAACCTATGGACGCCTGCATCTCCATAGGAGTCACATGCGCGTTGCCGACCCTTTACAAAAAGGAGGATTCACTGTGTTGACGGCTAAAGGAACAAGAAGGTCCCTCATCGTCAACACACTGGGTCCTCTTTGAGCTCTTTGGCAACCTTACTCACCAGCAGGAACACAACACTATGAGTAGGGTCTAGTGCTATTTGGCTGTGGTTTTCTGTAAGGTGGAGGTACTTCCCCAGTCGGGATCTGCTCCAGATTTGAGCGATGACATTCGCTGAACGTGCCCTACCACACTTAGCGAGATGCCATTCGCAGTGCCCATACCTCTCTTTTTGGCGTAGTTTAAGGACATACCCAAGTCCGGACGTAGTTTAAGGACATACCCCGGGTCCAAAGGAACTGAAGGCCAACAAAGGCCCTGAAGATCGTATGTTCACATGACCAGCTGACGGTCATTTCACTGCGATACAGCTGACGTTATTTTTTATATTTATAATAGGATATAAACTATCATCTGACAAAGTTTCAATTGGAACTCGATGACCATTTTTTTTAATCGATTAAATGTGTGCCGTTCCTCAACCTACCAACGGAGAGGCAGCTGACCTTCACGAGGCTTCATTACACATAGTTCTTAACCGCTTCACAAGTTGTCGCCTGGGACGCGATGACCAACGAAATTTGTTCCTGGCTTACGGTCTATCAGAAATTATGCAAAATTGAACCCTGTCACTTTCGTATTAAAAGTTCAAATAATGGTGAGAAATATATTCCCTTTGCCTTATAAAGGCTTAAATGTAATCTGTTATGGTATTATTATTATTTTTATCTACACTCATATTGTAAGTCCTCTAAAATGCGTTCAAAAACCGTAGGCAATGACCAGCATTACAACAAACGATTTCACTATGATAAGTTTCTTATCTGTGGCAGTACCGCAATTATAACGTTTCATGCTCAATTATTGATGTGCTCTGAGTTTTGATAACATAATGTACACCTGCACGCGCCCGCGGCCGGCGACACCCGCCCGCGCGTCCGCCGGCACAATCGAGTTGGCCGCGCCGACACAATCGAGATGGCCACGGCGGTACTGTGGCGGCCATTCTATGGTTTACGAATACGGCATTTATAATAAATAATATGAGTGTAGATAAAGCAGTGTATGCAACTGTACGTAATTAGGCCTTAAAACACTCGTGTGATCTTATTATGAAATTCGCCTGCGGCTCATTTCATAAAACCACACTCATGTTTTAAGGACCCTTATTACGTAACAGTTACATAAACTACTATTGATGACATCGACATTTAATTTTAGTTTTGTTTTAATTTATAACATTGTTCTGAAATGCTATGGATCATGGTTATCTGGGAATAAATGAATATTTAATTTAATTTTAAATATCGAATGATCTATAATTTCCTTCCAGCACCCCTCAAGTACTGGAATGGGCCTCCACCTCCCGCGGGGCCCTCGTGGTGATGGAGCCCGGCGACTCCTCCGGCCTCTGGGACGCCGTCCTGCTCTCCGCGCGCGCCGTCCTCGTCGCACTCCTGCCGCCGAGCCTGGCTGCGCCGGCGCCGCGGCTGCTATTGGCTAACGTGGCCCCGCCCACGCAGCTCTTCAAGTCGGTGGGTGTGGCTTATAGATCGCCGTTTGGGGCCGCGTCGGTGCTCGCGCTACATTTGGCTGATGATGATGATTAAGGCTTGCTTGGCGAAGATTTGTGATGAATAATGCCATTAATCTATAGTCTGGCAAACCATTTCTGTCAGTAGAAACGCGCGGCAAATTCAAAATACGTACATGTGGCAACCCTTTGTGATGACACATCGTATTTCATGACGAACATTTCAATTCACATTGAATTTGGTTCTAGTGCATTTCACTCTCTCATCTTAAGCGCGAGTGAGATAGAACTCCTGCAACGTTCCCAATTAAATTTTAATTCATTTTTAAGGCACATGTCAATTGCCTCAACTAGATTATCTATTGCAGTTGATGACAGATCAGACGAAATATATCCGTCTCCTTTATACACACCGTAAA
The DNA here is from genome assembly GCA_947086415.1 of Pammene aurita. Taxonomy (NCBI): domain Eukaryota; kingdom Metazoa; phylum Arthropoda; class Insecta; order Lepidoptera; family Tortricidae; genus Pammene; species Pammene aurita. The sequence goes on along the minus strand of OX352302.1, from coordinate 33,550,281 downwards.
TGTCACCTAATGAAAGGGGCGGAAATACCAACTAAAATTAATAATTTTGAACAAAAAAGAACCGACTTCACTAAACATCCACCTTTCCAAAAGCAAATGCTCGAGCTGCTGTAAAAAATACTCAAATCACTATAGGTGTGCCTATAATAGTTGAAGAGTTCCCTCGATTTCTCCAGGATCCCATCATCAGATCCTGACATGGTTACAATGGGACCAACTGTGAAGTATACGCTTTCAAACAAAAAAAGAATTTTCCAAATCGGTCCAGCCGTCTTCGAATAATCGGTAAAATAATACATTAAAAAAAAAAAAAAAAAGCAAAAACAAAGATCCCGACGAATTGATAACCTCCTCCTTCGAAATCTTGAAGTCGGTTGAAAACATAAAATTTGATGATCATTGCTGCTTTTTTCACTAATTCTTAGTGTTGTCACACTTTTGTTCGCTGTACTTTGCTACTGCGTTCGTTGGCTGGCCAGACTATATATTGTTTATTTTAATGGTTAACTTTGCAATTCACAAGCAATTACGACATTAAAGGACCGGACTTGGGAAAGACAATGTGACAGTCTACATCAAAAGGGACCATTTGGGCGCTTACGCTTTTATTACTCGAATACAATCCGCCAAGTGGTACCTTTTCATGTATACTGTGGCATATTGTTCTTGAGGCACAATTTTATTTGAATGGAAAATTCTTGAGGCATCTCAATAATTTATTTTATTAAGGTCAAATTGAGACTTGACAAAAAAATACTTAATTCGCAATTTGAGCGGTTAACTTTTTTTTTTGTACTACGACGGTGGCAAACAAGCATACGGCCCGGGTGGCCTTCTGAATGCCTAACAATGTTTGGCCTAAAATCACTTGGCCTAACTGCTATGGCCTAATGGTCACTTGGCCGAACAGTCACTTGGCGCAATGATAATTTTGCATAATGTATTGTTTCACCGAAATGTTATGTTTCCTAAGCATTTTTGTGCTAATGGTGAGTATCCCTAATGGTTTTTTGCATATTACATGAAATCCCTATTATAGCGTGAACTATAATGAGATGTCCGAACTGTTTTGGCCTAATGGGTGCTGCTCTAATTATATGTCAAATTTTATATGGTAATAACGATTCATTAAAATTGCTCCCAGAGATAGGTAGGTTAGGGTTATTTTTTTTTTATGATCGTAAAAACGAAACTGCTCCCAGAGATAGGTAGGTTAGGGTTATTTTTTTTTTATGATCGTAAAAACGAAACTGCTCCCAGAGATAGGTAGGACATACGTTTGTTAGCCTTTTCAATGATTAGTCGCAATGAAGCTTATTCCATGTAATATTAGGGTATGTTACGATTGCGGTAAGTGTCATTAGGGAAAAACAAATTAGGCCAAAACGAAATCGGCCATTGCGGCATAGGGCAACCACAATTCGGCCATACGAGTGTTAGGGCAAGTGATGGTTATGCCAAATAATGTTAGGCAATGACTAATTAGGCCAAAAAATTTTAGGCATCCAGATATAGATCCATACGGCCCACCTAATGGTAAGCAGTTACCGTACCCTATGGACGCCTGCAACCCCAAAGGCACATGCGCGTTGCCTACCCTTTAGGTACCTATTCACTCCTTTTTTGAAGAACCTCATACTGTAGCCCGCTGGGAAAACCTCGGCAGGGAGTTCATTCCACAGCCGCAGCGTTCGTGGGAGGAAATTCCTCTTGAACCGTACTGTGCGCGACCCATTAGGCTCCGGGGTGTGAGGATGAACACCCTGCCGGCGGCGAGCGGTGCGGTGATAGAAAGCTGCCGTGGGCATCGTATCAAACAGTTCTTCGGAGCACAACCCATTGTACAAGCGATAGACTGACTGATTAACTGATTGGCAAATCAAATTAGAATTTTATGAAAACACATAGATACAGTCGCCATCCGAGAGGCCAAGGTGGTCACAAATATCTGAACAACGTCTCTATTGTCAAGGCGATAAAGTGCATGTTCAGATATTTTTGAGTACCTTGGCCGCTCCGATATATTTGATGACGACTGTACATTAGTTGTAGTACCTAGAACAACAACCAGTAATACCTCATATGATTTGTAACAATGATTAAATAACTATCAATCAAAATACCTATAAATTGATACCCAAAAATTGAACATTGAAAATAAAATCGAAAAGTCCTGTGATGCCAAATCTTAAGAGCAATAATTTAATACAACTAAAAAAAATTGTGATAATAATAATAATATTGGAGAATCTAAGGTTTTTACCAATATTTATTATACTCTATTTTCCCACATTGTAAAATGGTGTTCAAAAGAGTTGTATTTCATAATTACCATTTAAATTTGTAACATTTCTGTGCATTCACGATTATATTGGCGGGAAAGGCAATATACTCCGACCAACTCAAGTCTTCACGCCAAGTACTACCACAGAATAACTAATAGTACTACCGTACAGAAAATTCACTCCTTCACAAAAGTCAGATTTAGGTATAAAATTATACCTATACTCGCCGCCTGCAAGCAAAATTGAAACTTATAACCGCGCACGAACCCTGAATCTTCTTTGCGCGCCGCAGTTTTATGACCGAGCTGTCGGGGTTGTCACCTGACAAGTTTTTGTACCTATACCTACTGATTTATTAATAAGATAATATGTAGGAACCACAAACGTTGATTCTGTAAACATAAAAATTTTATCTGGAGATAGTACCTATGTCTGATTCTCACGGAAGTAGGTATGCCACAGCCGTATTCCTTTGAAAATATATCGGTCAGTTCCTTATATTGTTTTTGGGCAACCAATATTATGTATTATATCTTTTATACGGGTTATAAATTATAATCGAGGTTTAGGTTTCGATAGTATATTTTCAATTTAGCGCGAGCACCACGTGCCACGAGGATAGTGCGAGCCGAGCGGCAGCCCACTGTCATACGCCTGCCCGGGAGGCGCGCCGGCCACATGTACCTACTGCGTAGTGACGCCCCCCTGGTACTACGTCGAATATGGTACTACCATACTTTGTCACTGCCAAGCCTGACGTAGTGATATCGGCGTCTGAGTGATGTATTTGAATATTACACGGCGTTCAAAATATTACTTGTATATAGTATGTACTAATAATCAGACAACTCTTTTGAATACCACTGTTTAATATACGAAGTAAGGTAACAATTAATTATTTACTTACTTTTCTATTTGACTGTATTTTTTATTTACTGCCATTTTTTTGTTTCTCCAAAACTTTCGAACAACTGTTGTCGATTTCTGACTGCATTTATTTTGCATAATATGACTTAATAATTTAATTTGTTAAAGCTACTTTTATTTGTATAATTTGCATCCATATTGTTTTTTAAAATATATTTTGACGCTGATATGGTGTTTTAATGTTTAACCAACTTTTAAACTTCAAGCGGACGCTGTCTATTACACACGGGGAAGGGAAATTTTATTATTTTGATGATAATTGAGGTTGAATTATAAAACTGAGGCCTGAGGCCGACGGAGCACTATCTCATACATTGCTGTTACAAGCAGAGAAAAAAAAACCGACAAAGTGCGTGTCGGACCACGCATAATGGAGGGTGCCGTAGCTTCAATGGAATAAGAACCAAACTAATGCTAAAAGGTCATATCTGATGCTTATGGAAGAAGTTTTTTGGAAATCATGTTTTTTGGACTTACGGTTGAAAAGTTACAAGGGGGGGGGGACGCTATTTTTCCGACTTTCGAAGCAATTATTTCTGAAAATATTCACTTAAACACAAAATGTTCAAAGAAAGCTCAACGTTATTATTAAAGACCTATCGATTGATGTGCAACATGTTGATATTTGGTAAAAAAAATATATTTTGAAATTTAGTTACATGTATGGAGCGCCCCCCTTGAAAATATTTTTTTCTGCAATTTGACTACATAACTAAATAGCGGCATACAAAATACACCTCATGTGTAAATTTTATTAAGATACGTCTTATAAGTTTCCAAGTAAAATGGCTGTGACATGATTGTTATATTATAATAATACATGAGGTTGAACTATAACACTGAGGCCGGTCGGAAACTTTTTACCAGCAGCTTGCCAGATACTAATATCTAGCTAACGAAATTGATGCGGGTCGCACTTTATTACTTATTTTTAGGTTTCCGCGTTAACGGGACCCTATAACTAAGACTCCGCTGTCCGTGTCACCAGGCTGTATCACATGAAAATTGATAGTTAGTTGAAATTTTCACAGATGATGTATTTCTGTTGCCGCTATGATAATAAAAAAAAAACAGAATAACATAAATATTTAAGGAACTACCATACAATACAACAGACATGATTTTTTTGCCGTTTTTATAGATAATGGTACGGAACCCGTCGTGCGTGAGTCAGACTCGCACTTGGCCTGTTTTTTGTGACTATCGGACAAAATGGTGACCACATTGTCGGTTGTCAATAACGACGACTTCTAATAGAAGGCTCGCGGGCCACTTGTTGCCGATCGCTGAACAGAGGATATAAATAAAAAAAACTAGTAAACATGTAAGTTTGTTTATTGATTGTATGATGACACATGAGGCTGAACTATAACACAGAGGCCGGCGGAGGCCGACGGAGCTCTACCGCGACAGCGGCGCCGGCACATTGCTTCAAACTAGAGGCGGCAAAGCATACGGCCCGCCTAGTAAGCTGAAACCGTAGCTTAGGTACGCTTGCAACATACTCAGTCATGTACAGTCGCCATCAGATATATCGGAGCGGCCAGTGGTCACAAATATTTGAACAACGCCTCTATTGTCAAGGCGATGAAGTGCATGTTTACATATTTTTGAGTACCTTGGCCGCTCTGTTATTTTTGATGGCGACTGTACGAGGATCATTTAACTCCTATTATACAGAGGTTTACTGTCAACATTATCTCGGCTCTTTTCAGATAGTGCGTACCCAACGTGCCAATCGTTAACGCTCTGTAGCGTAACGTAGTCGCCTCTCTATCACTCTTCCATATTAGTGCGACAGTGACAGCTGCGTTTCGGTCGCAACGGAGCGTTAACGATTAGAGAACTAGAGAATAGAATCGTTATTGCAAAAACCATGGTTGTACGTAATGTTGTTACAAAAAATTCAGAGACACTCATGGCACCCTGATAGGGTATTGCAGTAGGTCACCGAAGTTTCTTCCTACACGAAGGCTAACAAGCATACGGCCCGCCTGATGGTAAGCACTTACCGTAGCTTATGGACGCCTGCAACCCTAGAGGATTCACATGCGCCTTGCTTACCCTTTAGGAACCTATACACTTCTTTTTTGAAGAACCTCTTACTGTAGCCCGCTGGGAAAACCTCGGCAGGGAGTTCATTCCACAGCCGCAGCGTTCGTGGGAGGAAATTCCTCTTAAGCCGTACTGTGCGCGACACGCTCTTATTTGTAGGGCCATAAGAGCGTGTCACATATTTTTGCGGCCCTCGTGTAGGAAGATGTTGCCGATGACTTCAACTCACTGTACTAGCTATACGTAGGACTAAAGTTTGTCTAACAAGTTATGGTTTTCAGCAAAAGAAGTCATAATAGGACCACTTTTTCGGTGCCACTTGCGTTCAGACTATAAGTTTCTGTATTAATATGCGTTTAATGATGACATTCACAACTGTGTTAACAACTTAGGACTCAAAGGCAGGACCTTTTCTGTCAACACAGAGCATCCAAATATTATTGCTGTAATATATGCAAGGTATTTATAGACAAAATACTAAGACGCGTCAAGTCGTGCAAAATATCGTAGTTACAATTTTGGCAGCTGAAATAGATGGCGTAGTAAATACGCTGCCACTTTTTTTGCATTGCAGTTTCGGCATTTCGTGTTCCCCCATTAAATACGTAATAGGGATAATGACACATGTTGAATTTTGTTATAAAATTAAGTTGAATGGATGAAACATCTAAATATATAAAAGAAGAAACTGACTGACTGACTGACATATCAACGCACAGCCCAAACCGCTGGTTCTAGAGATTCCAAATTTGGCACGTAGGTTCCTTATAAGGTCTAGGGTTGCACTAAGAAAGGATTTTTCAAAATTCACCCCATAAGGGGGTAAAATGGGGGTCCAAAGTTTGTATGGCGAAACAAGATTTGTTAGACTATTTTATTCGAAACTTCACAGGAGTATTCCTAAAGATAAATGATGTAGGAGGAGTATTCCTAATGATGAGTAAACACGTGTTTCAGGTTTTTTGAAAATTCAACCCCTAAAAGGGGAAAATGTGGTACATACAAACATACCAGTCTAACTGAGAACGTCCTTTTTGAGTACTTATAGTACGCGGGCGAAGCCGCGGGAAAAAGCTAGTGGTCAATATACCTTAATAAAGTAAAAATAAAAAATAAATCTATTGAAACAGTTCCAAGATATCAAGGTTCAAAATTTCAAAATTTCATGATTTTTTTTAAAGTACGAAATTAAATAAAACCATGACACCATTCGATTTCTCACATATTACTGTAAAATTAATTGTATACCAACTAGGTACAACAAACTATATACAAAAACGCAATATTTCACTGTCAAGATAGAAATTTCATAATTTCTCCATACTTTAAACAAGGTGACGTCACTGTTGCATATCATTTTGTTAGGAGCGTTTTGAGAAACAAAAGCGAGTGTTAGATTTTGAATCTCATTTCTGACTTTTGTGTTGCTTTAACGCAATTGGCCCCATATAGACATTTAATCCTCACAACAAAACGAATCGATTGATACCATACATGAAAAAAAATCATCATGCCTATTATAGGTACCGGGTGTGGCCTGTTAATAGGAGCAAAAAATTAAAACGTAGATTCTACTCCTCAAACTAGACAATGTTTGTTCAACGACTTTTGAAAGTTATGTAGATTTTAGATTCTCTTTTTCAAACAAACTAAATAGTATTTTCAATGTACAACAAGTTCCGCCTAAATGACATCGCCTGTCAGTCTTGTCACCCTACAGATATTAATCAATGTCGTAGTACATTGCGTGTTCGAATAAACTTTAAACTGTGATAAAATTCAAACTACAAGATATTTTTAAAAGTTGTTGAACAAACGTTGTCTAGTTTGAGGAGTAGAATCTACGTTTTGATTTTTTGCTCTTATTACAGGCCACACCCGGTATATATCTCATCTAGGAGACTTATCGAACTAGGTTCAGTGTCGTAGGCTCTTATACTATTACCTTTGCGACTACAATATTTTGCACCACTTAACTTAATAGTACCCTTTTCATATGTAGTCCGGCGCTGCCCATTCAACAAGGTATCACTACTTATTATATATTTACATTTAAATCTCTCAGACGATTAGATTCTACAACTCATTCTCAACAATTACAAATAACGAATGTCGTCGAAGGTGCGGGGGCCGATTCTCGGAGCCGAGGGAACCGTCTTTAGGAAACGAAAACTGGCAAAATAAGCCTCTTACTAGGCATTATCTGAGACTCACTCTTAAAATGAATTTCAAAATATCATCTACCACTCTGACACTTGAACGGCTGTACGTCATCCCAATGTATACGACTTTCATGATTCACCAAGCTCCTTTCTTAAGGCTATATATTTGTTATTCAGTTAATAACCTTTAATTAATAGTTAGGTACCACTTAAGCGATTTGGTTCTTATCTGTACTTATATGGAGCTTATCACATTAACTGCCAGACGAAAAATGACGTCCTACTGTAGAAACCGGGCGTCCATAGCTACGTACAAAACAACCCGCCCAGCGAGTTGTCCGGCATCTGAGCAAAGTTTACGAGCGCCCACGAGGCGGGTTCTTGGCAGTGAATGTGTTAATTGTAAAAATAAAACGATTAGCTTCTACTTCTGCAGACTATACATTCAAGATTAACTGTGTACAATTAACGGCCGGTTAACAATCGTCACAAAACTGACGGACAATGTCAAATCACATACATTTTGTCAGCAATGTGACGGTTCGACGTTACTGAAATACGACTTATAAGTCTTGCTTTAAGTACAAGTTAAAATAAAAATGCCAATATACGTTGACAGAAAAAAACTAAACACCTTTATGCACGTGACAATAAAGTTGATATTCACATATTTTTGACGCAATATCCGGATGTATATTCCTAAAGATGGTTCCCAACGGCACCGATCGGAACCCGAAAGTGTCCGGACAGGGAACGACCTTAAACTACAACCGATGACCATACACGGTTCCCTTTGGCATCATGCTCACCGCTCTTTGGTTTTTACACGGCCAGCATCGGACCAATAAGCAATTCGAACAAACAGTCCAATAAGCAAAATGGCCAATAAGCAATTTGGGCAAACAACAAAGAAAGTTCTGTTATTGTCTAAGTAACTATCTATCGTAGTCTGTTCAAAATATACATCATTCAGCCAATTGAATAAATAAATTGCTACACTTACCAGCAAGTAACAAAAACTTCAATAACTGAAGAACAAATCAAATTATTTTTAATATATATTTTGATTTGTTTATTTTTAAGTAGACTACTATATAAATCATAAACTTATATAGATGTCATATACAAAGGAAAAAGTGACCTAGGCGTAGGCCAAGTGGTAAAGGCGTCTGCCGCGAATGCAGAAGGCGCCGGTTCGATCCCAGCCCTGGGCACCGGAGGCCTAGGTCACTTTTTCCTTTGTATATGACATCTATATAAGTTTACTTCAATAACTTTTAATAATTAATTAATCAATTATTTTTCATAATTAATAGCTTTTTAGCGATAACACCGCCAATTGTTTTACCTCTGTTTGTAACTTGTATTTTATGTGTTTCTTTATTTTGAGGTGTGCAATAATAGTACATTATTGCACAGGACGGGAAAGATAAATTCGTGGTCGAGCGATTCCGAAAATATAAGACGAGTCCACGAATTTCTATTCCCGCCGAGGCATATATAACGCTTTTCTCCAAATGTGCGAGGAAATAAAGTAAATTAAATAAATTACATATTTAGGTTAGCATTAAATATCACGAATTTATGAATTAGCTTCCATTTACAATATTTTTTTTTTAGTATAGAGCACTACTTATACTGCCAATCATCTGGCAAAGTTCATTCAAATAATATTTAATAATCCATCTTCGTCAAAAACTATGTAAGACAGTATTAAATATGCTCCTTTCACACAACTGTAAAAGCTTAAACCCTAAAAAAAGTGGTTTTGTCTATGATTATATGAAGCCGTATTCGCACGATCAGACGCGGTGGTCCTGCAAGCTATGACACAGAACGAGACAACCAAGGTTTTTGATCTCACTATCTCGCTCTATCTTATAGTTTGAAGGGATTGCCGTTCAGACGGTTGGCTGTTTGAAATGATATTTCTTAGTCGAATGAAATGTTTAAAAGGTAAAAAAACAATGCGGACGACAAGTCCAACTTGTCGTCTGCTAAAACAGGACAATAATGATTTTTATTTTTTTAAATTTGTATTAGTAAATAATGACGAACTTCACGTACTAATTTTACTACAGTAAGGTGAACATTTCCGAGCACTTTGGAGAAAAGAGTATTTATGTTTACGTTATGTTATAAATTATAATACGATCATTTTATTTCAATTTAAACTTAATTCATTTGTGAAATATTTGTGACAAATTCAAGGCATAACTGTAACCTTATCTTTTATGACATATTTTATAATTCACCAATCAATCATCTTTCAATCTTTGGTCATTTTGCTTGAAAAAATCCGATGCTGACCTCAAACGCATGTACAGTCTTAAGTCGCGCGGATCACTGTTCTAACTAATATTGCTAATATACAGACATACATAGAATACGCCATCCGTATCTCAGATCGCTTAGCGGGTGTCTCGTCAGGGCCTATGATGGTTGCGCTTTATTGTCTGTCACGTTCCAACAAGTATGAAATTGCGAGTGACATACGATAGATGATAGAAGCGCAACCATCATAATGCTAAGGGGTATAAATTAGCATTATAAGCGTACTGACTAACTATAGGTCCATAGTCCATATCGATTTGTAATAAGGTTCAAAAACAGTCAATTAATAGTGTCAAAGATTTGGTTAATTTTAAGCTTATACGATACGATAAGACAAATTGTACAATTTATTAGCGTTTTTGCCTTATCACAATCGAATACAGTCATACACAATACTAAATTTAAATAAGAAATGTGTGGTATATTCCTCTGTTTTTTTATGTATAAGCAAAATAGGAAAAAATAAAAAAGAAACCGATCCGTGGTATTAAATTACACCCTTTTACAGTCCGTAACAACATGTTACTAAGGCAAAGAAACACAATTTATCGTCATAAGACTCGGCTTGTGTAGATATTTTTGACATCTTTGTCCGTGTAAGATTTTTTGCTACCAACAGCACGCGACGAGAGCACACCGCTTTGGTAAAGGAAATTAGAGTCGATAGGGTTGGCGGTCGGCAGTTATATCAACATTGAAGTCAAGTGAGAAAATAAGAAAACCGTTTGGGTAAGTTAGGGTTACCAATTTTTGATGAACTAACGATCGTATTATTTACCCAGGACACAGAATAGATACTAGTATTTCATACAGAATGGCCACGCTATGCCCCGCCCCGAACGGAATTACCTCACCCCGCGGGGGCCGATTAGTAGCGAACTAGTAGGCTAACCCGTCAAGTTGGCAGCGCATCGATAGAAAGCAAGATGTCGGTGTATTGTAAAGCGTCATTGCGACAGCGGAAACAGCGCCCTAAGACGCACGCACACATTGAAGCGTGGACAGATGTGTCGTGCACGCATAGGCGCTCAAACGAATTTTGAAGTATGACGTGTCCGCCCTGTGCCCATAACTGCACTCAATGTGTTTGGTTAATATTATCCTTTCACTTGACTTATATATTTGTAGTAACCATCGACCGTCTTACATACGTATATTATGTTACATTGCACGATTCGGCCGAGGCCGCTTACTCTAGCTACGTATAGGAATAAATATTAAGACCGGGAAGATAAAGTACGTGCCGCTTACGCCCAGATCTGAAAGAAAAATACATTATTGGTACCATCGCCCACACTGTTAACTGTCCATCGGTGGACCTTATGCCTTTTGGAATAAGGTCCACCGATGTACAGTTAAGAGTGTTGCTGCTTGTACAGTCAACCAATTTGATTCCTAGGCCTTTCTAGAACCTTGTCACAATACCTAGTTTGGTAGCGAATAGGTTACGTTTATACGTATCCACGGGCAACTGTCATTACGACAAGGTTCTACAGTGACCTAGGAATCAAATTGGTTGACCGTACAATCATAAAGGCAACTATATGGGTGTAACAAATATACTGGTCATCCGTTTAAGGTATGCCCTTAAAATTGTTTTAGAAATATTGGAACCAGTTACCTAAAAATAGGGTATTAAACAGGGTTGTTTTCAAAACTCTCATTGTTAACTTACCCAAAGGTAAGCGCTTACCGAAATTAAACCCTAACCTTTCCCTATCAAGCTATTTTCCCTCTTTTGCTAAGACATTCGACAGGGAAACCACATTGAATATGGTTTACCTAATTCAAAACGGTTACCCTATCATTAGGGTTTCCCAGTGAGTACTGATCTATGTCTAATTTTACTAATGTTATGTCGTAACACCCGAAATGTATAGATAATAAGCCTTTTGTACTAATTTATGAAGAAATGTCCCATATAAATATCAATTTTCACCCTCCTACAAACATGTAATACTGTAAGCTTATTCGTTAATAAATATATAACTCACACGGCACATATCAGCCATTAGTACGAGCACGCTAGAAATCCTATAAAATAGACGAGCGCTCGTACTCATTGCTCACTTCTACAACAACCCCCAGCGGGGAAACACCTGCAACTACACTGCTCAGATGTCTTTACAAAGCTAAATAAGTGTGTTTATTCATCTCCCTACATGACCTGGTAAATGGTACAGCGGGTCAGCGCTGCTTGGTTCAACGTGGTAATCCGGTCTGCACACAACACAGCACAGGTTTGTTCCGCGATAACTTTAGTACCTAACGTTTTTCTGATCTTCATGAAATTTATTGGGGTTGTATCAGAGTAACATGTAATTTGAGAGTTCGTATATGAGCAGGTTCGATCAAGGGGTTGTGGAGCTAGGCGAAAAAATTAATTCAAAAGGGTCTTGTTACATTGGTCATCTCGTTTGCAAGTAAACCGCGAGTTCGCAGTTCGAGGCGGGCTACTATACTCTGTATCTTTAGGTATTTAAATAAAAGTAAATACGATCTACCCTCAAATGGCTCCTTAAGCCAGTTGAGGGTAGATGAAAACATTACACGATCAAATAATATTGGTTAAAGCCAGGTCGTTAAGTGAGAGATCCAGGCAGTTTTGTATTTGATCGGTTAACCAATAAAAGTCATAACTACCCGAAAATGTAAAAATTGTTTCTTTACTTTTATTTAAATACCTAAAGACATAGAGTATAGTATATATGTATATGTAGTAAGTTACCCGCAGCGTGGAGTCCCACGAGGCAGTCTTGAGCGCGCTGCCATCCGGCGCCAGTTGCACGCGCGACACCTGACATGGAAGTATTCAATTTAGAAAGTTAGCTCGCTTTTGTTAAGATTAAGGGGCTCCATGGCGCCAATGACCTTCGATCTGAATCCCTTAGTTTTCTAATTATTTTTATAGGTTATTATATTATCAGTAACGGCCTTAAACAATAGTATCCTATATTTGACATCAAAGTCGAACATTTTTGGCCAAAAAAGTGGTCATAAATTTTGTGATAATTAGTTTAAAATTAAAATCTCTCGTCAGTTTTTAGAGACGTCAAAGAGGAACCCTAATATGTAGATTTCGTATAAGATTCTTTACAACATTCGAATATCGAATAATATAAGTGTTTTTGAGACCATATTTCAAAAAATCATAAAAAAATAAGTGCTCATTTATTCAAATACTCATATTCAAATCCGCCTCTACAGAATGGAGATAAAAGATTCAAGAACCGATAGTCGTTGGCCTTATAATTCTAGCTGTAGTGCAAATGTTGGAATATCGACTCAAAACGTCAAAAATCGATAAAAAACGTGTGGAGGGAGACCCTTAACATGTGATACCAGAAAAAATATTTATCTGTGGTAACAAGTAAACGTATTTCAACCTTTTCAAAGCCAGGACGTTTAAAAGCGTCACTAGCTGTCACGCCCACAGCGCCAAGAACACCTATAAAATGGCTTACGCTGTCAAATTAACCTTCATTTTAAATAAGGCTTATATTGGCTAGTTTACGTCCGTAATCTTGGCGTGTAAGTGATGTTTTTGTATGTGACGTATGGCGTTCAAGGGGTTAATATTTTTCTAAGATAATTTTAAAATATCGAAAAGTTCGGAGATTAATTCAATGGATATTTTGAAAATTCTAAAAAACCGGGCAAGTGCGTGTAGGACCACATAATGGAGAGTTCAGTACAATGGAATAAGAACCAAAAGGTCGTATCTGATGCCTATGGAAGAAGTTTTTTAAGTTAACCGATAATGTTCAAATCAATTTTCGTTGATAGTATGCGATAAGGTGCATAATCTCAAATTTTTCATATTTTATGGACTTATGGTTCACAAGTTACAGGAAGTGGGGTAACAATTTTTCTGACTTTCAAAGCGATTTTTTCGGAAAATCTTTACTTAATCACAAATGTTCCTCGATGTTATTTTAAAAAACCTATCGGTTGATGTGCAACAACAACTGATATTTGGCAAAAAATGTTTTTTTGAAATTTAGTTACACGTAAAATATTTTTTCTACAATTTAACTACATAACTTAACAGCGGCATACAAAATACACCTTATGTCTAAATTTTATTACGATACGTCTTATAGTCTCCGAGTAAAATGGCTGTGACAGACGGACATGACCAAACTATAAGGGTTCCGTTTTTGCCATTTTGGCTACGGCTACTAAAAAGCAAATGATATGCAAGCAACTTGTATAGATGGATAATATGGATATATATAGTCTGGCCAGCCAACGAACGCAGTAGCAATGTACAGCGAACAAAAGTATGACAACACTAAGAATCAGTGAAAAAAGCAGCAATGATCATCAAATTTTATGTTTTTAATTTTAGTTGGTATTTCCGTCCCTTTCATTAGGTGACATTTACGGTGTGTAAAAAGGAGACGGATATATTTCTTCTGATATATCATCAACTGCAACAGATAATCTGGTTGAGGCAATTGACATATGGCTAAAAAATAAATTTAAATTTAATTGGGAACGTTGCAGGAGTTCTATCTCACTCGCGCTTAAGATGAGAGAGTGAAATGCACTAGAAACAAATTCAATGTGAATTGAAATGTTTGTCATGAAATACGGTGTCTCATCACAAAGGGTTGCCACATGTACGTATTTTGAATTTGCCGCGCGTTTCTACTGACAAAAATGGTTTGCCAGACTATACATATGTATATAATCTTACCCTGTGTTCATGGCCACACAGCACGCAGACCCGCTGAGCGCGCAGCGCGTCCCAAGCGCTGGCGGTGTAGTCGCTGTACCTGTCATACATTATACCAAAATATCGTCAGTTACAGTTAGGTGCATAACTGAGTCAAAATTAGTACCTTAGTAAAATGTAAATAATTTGATAACAATCAAAGTTACATAAAAGTTCTAAACGTAAAATATTAATCCTTGGGTACCGCTACAAAACTGCTTCACAAATTATTTTCTTCCGACTTATACATTTTTCTCAATTTCATACCGAAAACTGTGAAATTTCACCTAATTTATTTTTCCCATTATTTCATTTTTTCTTAGGCATTCCCAATTCAGTAACTCATTTAAAGTAAGGAATTCCACGACCATTATTTTAGTTATCAAACATTTAAATCAGGCTTATTTTTGTAATTAGTTACTGGCAATGTATTGTCAGGTGCAAAACTGAGTCAAGGCAAATGGCCGAACAATTTTCTCGTTAGTTAATTTTTGTAGCGGACTTCATTCTGAGATAACCATAAAAATACGTGAGTGATATAAAAGTCATACACCTCATTTTAAAGAGCATATAATGTACTATTTCAACTAATTGTCTTACCTGGTTGTGTAAAAGAAAAATATCAATATCGGGTTAAATAAAAAAAATGTAGTTTAACGGTTTTTGGTTCAAAATCATGGACGAATAAAAAAATCAAGATTGTGAATGCAATGAATCGAAATTGGCTTTCATATGGATACATAGCTGACACCGAGACGAACAAATATAACCTGAAAGTTTTTATTTTTTTCATAATTGATAAGACTTATCTTCATTTAACGATGTCGGTGCAAAACTGAGTCAGTACCAAATATTATCTAATAGAGAAAATGTTTATTTTTATCTACAATAACATAATAGGTCAGTAAGTTTATTAGCGTTGTTACCAATTAATAATAAAATAGTAACTTAATAACTAGCCTCTTCTGAAATAATGAAAGAAACATGTCAAAGTGATGCACATTGGTTCAGTTATGCACCTAACTGTATGTAAATGTGGTAGGCTGGCGGTAAGACTTTCAATCCGGAGGTCTCAATAAGTTTAATTCAATTGTGACATATTTGTGACAAATATAGGGCATTTTGTTATACTGTAGTTAGCCTAATCTTTTATGACATACCTTGCACTTCACATTTGCTTCATAAAGTTTCCTTATTGTACTAATCAATCGTCTTTAAACTCTTATGGCCTGTTTCACAGTCTCCAGTTAAAGCATATCTGGCAGATATGTTTGCTGTCCTTTTCTTTTATATGACTGGAAAAAAGGATAGCAATAATTTTAACTGGCAGATAAGTATATCTGGAGATTGTGAAACAGGCCCTTAGTCTTTTTGTTTGAAAAAATCCGATGCTGACCTCAAAAGCAGGCTTAAGTTACGCGAATTACTGTTCTAACTAATATTGGTAAAAGCGGTAAGACGAACGACTTCAAAGCCGGAGGTCTCAGGTTTTAACTCCGGCTCGTACCAATAAGTTTTTCGAAAAACAAGTGAAGTATTGATTGTACAAATAGCAACACCCTTAACTGATCATCGGTAGACCTAACGCCGGGGCAATAGGGATTACGGTCTAGGGTATTTTCGCCGAAAATGGTATTGCCGAATTTCACTTGCCAACCAACTTTTCACAGAAGTTTCATTTGGCAGAATTTTATTTACCAACTTTACATAATCCAACCTAACCTAACCCAATCTAGTAGGTAATTTTCATTTCCCAACCATGGGGTTCGGAAATGAAATGGTTGCGAAATAATTATTTGGTAAAAGTTATTCGGTCAAATGAAACGTCTGCGAAAAGTTGGTTGGCAAGTGAAATTCGGCAATACAATTTTCGGCGAAAAGGCAGGACACCAGGGATTACAAATGGTCAGTTAACAGTTAAATGGGCAGTTAAGCTGAAGACGCCAGTTCAAATCTAGCCTCGGACACCGGAGGGTTTGGTCACTTTTTCTGAAGTATATGACATCTATTTTCAGTGAACAGTGTTGGAGGTGGTACTGTACCCGGCGAACAGAAGCCGGCCTGACAGCGACCAGTCCACGGAGTTGACGCCGAAGATGATGGAGTCCTTGGCGTAGCGCGCCACCTCGCGGTCGGCGCGCAAGTCGAACAGGCGGCACGCGGCGTCGTCCGAGCCTGCGACGAACGATGCTAGGTTAAGAAGTCATCATCCTCCTAGCGCGTGTCCCGGCTTTTGCCACGGCTAAACTGCTAATCCCATGAATTGGCGTAAACACCAGCATTTACGAAAATGATTGCCACCTGACCTTCCGACCCAGAGGGGAAACTAGACCTATTGGCATTCTTCGGATTTCGTGTCCATTCTGTGTACTAAAGTCGTTTATCTACACTCATATTGTAAGTCCTCTAAAATGCGTTCAAAAACCGTAGGCAATGACCAGCATTACAACAAACGATTTCACTATGATAAGTTTCTTATCTGTGGCAGTACCGCAATTATAACGTTTCATGCTCAATTATTGATGTGCTCTGAGTTTTGATAACATAATGTACACCTGCACGCGCCCGCGGCCGGCGACACCCGCCCGCGCGTCCGCCGGCACAATCGAGTTGGCCGCGCCGACACAATCGAGATGGCCACGGCGGTACTGTGGCGGCCATTCTATGGTTTACGAATACGGCATTTATAATAAATAATATGAGTGTAGATAAAGCAGTGTATGCAACTGTACGTAATTAGGCCTTAAAACACTCGTGTGATCTTATTATGAAATTCGCCTGCGGCTCATTTCATAAAACCACACTCATGTTTTAAGGACCCTTATTACGTAACAGTTACATAAACTACTATTTGTCAATAAACATTTATTTTATCACACAATAACTGTTACGTGAGTTCCTAGTACTTTTAATAAGTTTTAGTTAATTGCAATAGAAACGTGGTTTCTAAAGCACTGTAAGATTTAAAAATAGTTGTAAAGTTTGACTTTAAAAACTATTTTTAAATTCTATTGGCATTTTTC
This sequence comes from Pammene aurita, assembly GCA_947086415.1. NCBI lineage: Eukaryota > Metazoa > Arthropoda > Insecta > Lepidoptera > Tortricidae > Pammene > Pammene aurita. The sequence goes on along the minus strand of OX352302.1, from coordinate 33,532,775 downwards.
GTATTTCATAATGTCCATTCAGTGTACTAAATTAAATTTTAGTCAATAGTAATTCATTTTATCATTATCATACAATATAAACCAACATTTTCTTTTCAAGTATTTATAGAACAAGTATACGACTGCTGTTACGCGTGTTCCAAGTAGTTTTACAAATTTTTACCTGGTCACAATAGAAGCGTGGTTTCCGAAAGTGTCAGCACACAACTGCGACCATTCATTCTATTACTTGTTAGCTATTAGGTGTAGTAAAACAGGATAAGTAGGTCTGTCTGTACTGTAAAGGTTTAGTACCTTTACAACCTCTCTTCTCGAACACCTAGGAATTCCCACGTTCTATGTCAGACGATGGGGATTCATTCAGAAACAGTCGGAAAGTGGCAGTCTAAACAGATAGTTGAAATGATGTAGCTCATTGCTTAGAAGAAAATACATATATTATTATAGAAGATATGAAGCAGTATTAATTAGCCACCCCGACAGTACTCACCAGTGGCGAGCGCGTCGCCGCCGGGATGGAAGCGCACGCTGGTGACGTCGGAGCGGTGCGTGTCGAAGGCCTGCACCGCGGCGCCCGAGCGCGTGTCCCACACCAGCACCGCGCGGTCGGCGCCGCCCGACGCGAACGTGTCCCCCGTGTCCGCCGGCGCCAGGTCCAGCGCCAGCACGTCGGCTGCGTGACCCTGAACACATTAACGGCGTTATCACACTTGCGATTTGCAAGCGAGTTTTGTATGGGAGCGAACACGTTTTTAAATCGCTCAAGTGTGATAAGGCCCTTAGGGACACTCTTACGGCCCTTACGAAAATCAATATATCCGGAGTAAGTTCAATAAGCTTGCGTTTTGACTGCTGACGACGATATCACCTAGGCCGATAAAACTAAGTCCGTGAACACAATTACAACGAAAAGTAAAGTTTAAATTTAACGGGGGGGGGGAGCGGATCCATCCCCGGAACCGGCAGCAGCTGCCTGTCCGTCCACGTCCGTCCGCTGTCGACACGTCGAGGCGGTCCCACCTAGATGGTCTGCAGCAGCTGTCCAGACTCCACGTCCCAGAGGGCAGCGGATCCATCTCTGGAACCGGGAGCAGCTGCCTGTCCGACCCCGACCGCTGTCGACACGTCGAGGCGGTCTCACCTGGAAGGTCTGCAGCAGCTGCCCGGACTCCACGTCCCAGAGGGCAGCGGATCCGTCCCCGGCTCCGGTGAGCAGCTGCCTGTCCGTCCACGTCTACTGTCGACACGTCGAGGCGGTCTCACCTGGAAGGTCTGCAATAACTGCCAGGGCTCCACGTCCCAGAGGGCAGCGGATCCATCCCCGGATTCGGTGAGCAGCTGCCTGTCCGTCCACGTCCGCTGTCGACACGTCGAGGCGGTCTCACCTGGAAGGTCTGCAGCAGCTGCCCGGACTCCACGTCCCAGAGGGCAGCGGATCCATCCCCGGAACTGGTAAGCAGCTGCCTGTCCGTCCACGTCCGCTGTCGACACGTCGCGGCGGTCTCACCTGGAAGGTCTGCAGCAGCTGCCCGGACTCCACGTCCCAGAGGGCACCGGATCCGTCCCCGGAACCGGTGAACAGCTGCCTGTCCGTCCACGTCCGCTGCCGACACGTCGATGCGGTCTCACCTGAAACGTCTGCAGCAGCTGCCCGGACTCCACGTCCCAGAGGGCAGCGGATCCGTCCCCGGATCCGGTGAGCAGCTGCCTGTCCGTGCGCGGGAACAACACGGACGACACGTAAGAGGTGTGCGTGGCCACGGTGCGCTTGCGAGTGGCGCCCTCTTCCTTGTTCTCCTCGCCGAGGGGGAAAACGGTCACTTTGTTATCGAGGCCGCTGTGGACGAGTTGTGTACATTATTAGCGGTAGCAACAACAGCATGCTCAGCATGCTGCGGATGTTGGCCAAACGTCTCGACTGCCAGCTTACAAAATACCTTCTGAGTCAGTGTGATTATTGGGAGGTGAATCTTTATGCCTCTCGTTGTTTTGTACCTACGTAATACTCGTAAGTACCTATTACTAACATAGTAATTAATGTACCTAAATATAAGATTTTACTAACAATTCTATGGATTTTTATGGTCCGAAACAAACAGTTTTTATTTTATTTTGAACACTAATATGATGTTTATTAAAACCCGTTCAATTAAGTATTAGTGCACCGTTTTGTTTACAATGATGACTACACAAACTGTAGTCAATTAATATTATCCCAGCATCTTTATCGAATTCTGCGAAATGATATATATAGGTATATTCAGGCAAAAGAAGAATGCCTAATATGTCATGGTAATGGTGTACTTTAACATCGGATGGAGATTATTAATTAAAATGTTTTGCAATAATTTAAAACAGAATTTCGAGAGTTTTTTGTTGTTAACTTATTAATGATCTGCTTTTAAGACACTTTAAAACTGGTTCTTTAAAAAAGGAGTGTCCCAGTGGGTTCTTAAAGGGTAGGCAACGCGCATGTGAATCCTCTAGAGTTGCAGGCGTCCATAGGCAACGGTAACTGCTTACCATCAGGCGGGCCGTATGCTTATTTGCCACCGTCGTGGTATAAAAAAAAACTCTTTGCATATATTTCCCTCGTTGGGTTGGGAGCACAATCTAGTAATCTACTAAGTAATCATTTTATTAAAAAAAAAAATGATGAAGATGAGTGCTTACCCAGCGGCCACCATATTGCCGGAGGGGGCGTACGCGCAAGCCATGACCCACGTGCTGGGCATGGCGATGGTCAGCTCCTTCGTGGCCGAGAACGCGTCCCATATGATCACCTTGCCGTCCTACAACAATGGCGAAAGCATGCGTCTAAGTTTTATAGAAATTACTTTTTCACACCACCTATTCGTATACCGGCTTTTTCTTCCCTGCTAGGAGGGAACAAAGTGGCACTTTTCTGTTTTAGGACATTTGTTTTTTTTCAGCCAGTCCGTCATTACAAACAAATTTGTCATTAAATTAATAGATTCATAACTATCGGGAAGCTCACTAAGTACATATAAAGTTAAAATAAATACGATTCAACAATAAAAAAAATATTTTACTCTAAGGTGGTGTGAAAAGCAATATGTGTCACATAGGAGCAAAACTATTTTCAACTTGGGCGTTAACACTTGAATCCCTCACTACGCTCAGGAGTCTACTTTAGAATCCCTCGCTACGCTCTGGATTCTATTATAGACTCCATCGCTTCGTTTGGGATTCAATATACGCCCTCGCCGTAAATATTTCATTTTGCTCCCTTGTTACACAATCTACTATTTTTTTGCAGAGGGATCTCTTTCATACTCGTAATAATAATAACGCACTTTCAACGAACGTAAAGCGTAGAGTCGTGGCCGGATTACACGCGGCAAGGCACGTATGCCCGTAGCAGTCGCGCGTAATGTGATCAGGATTGCCGCGGGAGGCAGCTCATACACACATATGTTCGTTGGTTTGCCACGGTCGATCATGTCACGCGCATGGTCATGCCCTTCTAAACGTCTTTTCACTCTAGGTGTTACGGACAGTCTCCTCTGCAGGGCCTGATGGAGGAGGACGAGACAGCCGCCCACGTCATCATCACATGTCCGGGGGTGGCAGAATACCGGGCGAAACATCTTGGTTCGCCGAGGGCACTCCCGGGAGTCGTCGGCAACATGGTCTGCTAGGCTAGGCATCCTGGAGGAACTGGGTAGGCACGAATGAGGACGCAAAATAGGCGCAACATATAGACGTCGAGTTGCGGAAAACAGCCCGCGTTAACCTTAACCTTAGGTATAGTAAATAATTTTCCAACTGGATCTGGGACCTTTTAACATGCCAGCAAACATATCGGGTTTAAGAGATTTTTTATTTCTCAAAAAGAAAATGTTACAACTTCACTTAAATCAAGTTTTAACACAAAATAATAATAATAATAATAATAATAAATACTCTTTATTGCACACCTCATACAGTTACAAGCACAAATTTTACAATTAGATAAATTTAGGTAGAGGTAACAACAGGCGGTCTTATCGCTAATGAGCGATTTCTTCCAGACAACCTTTGGGTAGTGGAGTGGAGTGGAAATACTTATTAGTAGTTTATGTAACTGTTACGTAATAAGGCCTGATTACGTACAGTTGCATACACTGCTTTATCTACACTCATATTATTTATCCTAAATGCCGTGTTCGGAAACCATAGAATGGCTGCCATTGCACCGCCATGGCCAACTCGATTGTGTCGGCGGCCGCGCGTGCCGGTGTACATTATGTTATCAAAAGTCATAAAGTATCAATATTTGAGAATGTAAAGTTAAAATTACGTTACTGCCACAGATAAAAAGCTTATCTCATCATAGTAAAATCGGTTGTGGTAATGCTAGCCATTGCCTACCGTTTTTGAACACGTTTTAGAGGACTTACAATGTGAGTGTAGATAAACAATTTTATGCTACGACATGCAAAGAAAAATATTTATTAATATAACTTAAGTATTATTTATGTTATTCTAAAGCGGGTAGACCACAATATCTACCCACTTGATAGTTGCTAAGCGCTGCATCCGACCGCCGCGCCGACACCGAACGCCGGCCATATGCTAGTCGGGAGCAGCTAATACATAACATATATCATAATCATGGAAATAATCGTACCTGTGATGAGGAGACAATGTGTCGCTTGTCCTGCGACCAATCGGAGCAGAGCACCTTAGCCTGGTGCCCCTTCAGCACCCGCCGCGGCTTCAAGTTGGGGAAATTGATGCTCTCCAGGCGCTCCGCCACGCTTGCCACTGCAACCAATTTTAACATTTATTAAAATAACTTCAATGGCAAAGGGTTATTACAGGGTCGAGGACTATATGACGGATAAAGATGCATGGCCCAAGCCAGAAACTACTACAAAATCATCTAACATTTGGAGGACACAGTTCAGATAGGAAAGCATATCAAAGCAGTTCGAGTTGGATTTTATTTTTTACTAGCTTTTGCCCGCGGCTTCGCTCGCGTTAAATTCTCCATACAAACTTCCACCCCCCATTTTAGGGAAGTGGGGGGTTAGAAAGATATAAAAAGTAGCCTATGTCACTCTCCATCCCTTCAACTATCTCCACTTAAAAAATCACGTCAATTCGTCGCCCCGTTTTGCCGTGAAAGACGGACAAACAAACACACACATACACTTTCCCATTTATAATATTAGTATGGATTAAACAATAGGAACATTGTCTGTCTCTCAAGCTGTTTTGATATGTCTTCTTATAGAACTACGCATTATTGTGCGATTACTGTTTTGGAAAAATAAGTCCCGCCCAGTTTCTTGCCGGTCATATCATAATACTTCTCGGGTCAGAGGTATAGGGTTGGAAACGGTGATAGTTTTTAGGGTTCCGTAGCCAAATGGCAAAAACCGGAACCCTTAAGGATTCGTCATGTCTGTCTGTCCGTCCGTATGTCACAGCCATTTTACTCGGAAACTATACGACGTATCTAAATAAAATTTACACATAAGGTGTATTTTGTATGCCGTTAAATTTAAAAAAAAATATATTTTTAGGGGGCGCTCCATAGATGTAACTAAATCTTAACCAAATATCAACATGTGACACATCCATCAATCGATAGGTCTTTAAAAATAACATTGAGGTTTCTTTGACCATTTTGTGATTAAGTGAATATTTTCTGAAATAATCGCTTCTAAAGTCAGAAAAATTGTGTCCCCCCCCCCTGTAACTTTTAATCCGTAAGTCCAAAAATATGAAAAAATTTGAGGCGATGTGCCTTATCATATACTTTCTACGAAAATTTTGAACATTATCGGTTTAGCCATTTTTGAGTTATCTCCAAAAAACTTCTTCCATAGGCATCATATACGACCTTTTGGTATTAGTTTGGTTCTTATTACTAAACATCGGTATCAACGTTCAAATTTCATCGCAAAGTACGGTTTGCAGAAAAACAAATACATCTAGTATTTTGAACATTTATTTTTTATGAACTAAAAGAAAGACGCTAAATAGTATTTTATACAATCGTGACATAATGACGAGCTTTTCAGTCGAGTACCATGTTTAGGCTAGAAAGTTTTCTGAGTGGTCTAAGTAAGGTACGAGATTGAAAAGCTTAATTATGTCACTATTCTATTCCATTTCCACACTCACTGAGGTTAGGGAAGGTTAGTCAAATAAATTTTCATTATTTGCATTTTGCGCATATTATATTATTCAAGTGTAATAATATGGTATTTCAACTTCTTTGCTGTTAGACAGTTCTTTGATAATTTGTATAGTTTTGTTATCAAGGTTTTTCTTTCAAATATTCTTTAATTTTAGATAAAGTTGTCTGCCTTTTTGGTGTAATTTTAAATTTTTTTTTTTTGCAACCAATGAATGGTTTTTATTGTAACTACAGAACTCAGACTGGGATCTAAAAACAATTATTCATACTTAGCAATTACACTACAGTGTTTATCCACTAATAGTAACTCAACATTTAATTTCCGGTTGCGGAAAATTTTCTTTACTTTAGCTATATTGCACTTGATTCACGCGAATTTAAAGCGTCGATAACAAATTTGATTTGAGCATAATGTTTATGATAAGTGATAATATTAGGCAGCATTTATCCATGTGCCCCATCTATTTAACACTCGTCGGGGCGAAAGAGGAATATTTTCACACATTTCTCGAAATCATTTTGTGCTTGAAGGTCTGAATTACAGTTTCGATTTTTTTTTGAGTCAATCAAACTGTTTATGGCAAAGATTTACGATTTTTTTTGTTTATGGCAATGATTTTGAAGTATTTCTGCGACTCTTTTAAAGTTTAAATTAGCTGCAGCATAATTAAATTTAAAAAATAATAAACATTATTATTAATTAAATATTCGAATGTATTTATTTTTTTGCTATCTCTACTGGGTGCCATGAAAATAGAACGTTGATACCGATGTTTACTTATTACATTGGAGGTACGGAACCCTCCTATGCGCGGTCCGACACGCACTTGGCCGGTTTTTTTCTCTCTCTGACGTTCATAAGTGCATTGTAATGTGCCTAAATTGAAGAATAAATAAATATCTTACGAGTATATATATATATTTTTAACGTCATCAATCATCATCCTTCTAGTGTTTGGTGTTTATCCTGAGGTAGTCATGAGCCTAGGTATCCATCTTCAAACACTAATCCAAAACTTCAGTGTGTGTTGTGATAATTTAGTAGACACAGTGAGTGTGGTTTGTAACATGAATAAATCATTTCATTTTATTTCATGTCGAATGAACCTAATACGCTGCCGAACACTTTAGCAGCGCCAGCGCAAGTTTGTCTTCAGCAAGCTCTATCAGAGCGCGCGCGATGCGCTGCGCGGCTACGGTAGAATTAATAATTCCGCGGAGTGATTTGACAGAACTTTACATACATTTACCAACCGCTTTGTATGCCGAGAGCTGTCAAATCACTCCACGGAATTATTAATTCTACCTTAGTCGGCAACGCGCCTCGCAGTAGCGAGCCACGGACCGGTTCGAATCGCACTCTCAGTGTTTGAAGACCTAGGCTCTCCGAAACATACACCGTGGGCTGGAATACCCGACAGATCTTAACCACGAATTTCTAAGACCAAAAGAAGGAAAAAATATTATGTGACTTTAGGTCAATTTCGCCAAAAATGAAAAAAAACTTTTCGTTTTTTTTTCCATTTTTTGAATGTTTATTGCACATGAAAAGCAAATGTTATTAATAAAATTATCGCCTAAAACAAATTGGTACATTTTGTAAAAATTTAGTTTCTGCAAGGTTTTCCTTGTCACTTTGATATCTGTCAATAAGACGTGTGAACTATGTCTAATAGTGGCAACAACGCCATTAGAAAGGCGTTTTGTGATGAGTATAAAGAGTGCATTTTTTTTAAATTGGTATTAACTCTGAAACTAGGCGTATTCTAGAAAAGTTTATAGGACATTTTAATATCTAAATATGATCAGGAATACACTGTTAAAATCTGTCTAGTTAAATGGGCCCACGGTGTATAAAGAAACGTGAGTGCAATATGTTAGTGTGCCTCAATTTTTTTTAAATTAAATGATGTTTCTATTTAGAGATGCAACCAACCACCAAATAATTTTCTTATTAATAATTCATAATTATTTTACATGATTTTTTTTAAAGTGGGGCATTCCACTCATACAATAGTATGTTATTCAATCAATTACAAACACTGAAAACATTGAAAAAATAATCAACCCAGCCGGACTTGAACCTGGCATCGATACGCCTCGATATCGATCGATAGGCGTATCGATGCCAGGTTCAAGTCCGGCTGGGTTGATTATTTTTTCAATGTTTTCAGTGTTTGTATTTGATTGAATAACATATTATTAATAATTATTATTACTTTATTACGTCATGTGATTCTTCCATTCAATAAAGGGCATAACTCGATTTTTGATTATCGAGCGCTAGAATTCAAAGAATTTAACCTGGTATATTAACGCACACAAAAGTTTGTCGCCATTATTTACGCATGAAATGAATAGTATAAATAATCATGATATTAAACTACTATCACTGTTAATTTAAAACATCATTTCTTCGTTTTATTCAGAGTTTTAAATGTCATATTTGAGCGATCGAATTTCAAAAATCACCCCCCTGCTCTAATTCGTTTAAACTGATATTAGACATTGCAAACAGTAGGGCCCAATCTGTTGTGTAGCCTGCCTCTCCCTGCCCCTCCATCAGCTGCCTAAGGGCTCTAAGTCTTATTATACCTCCCAACCCCACAGATTGGGCCCTACAAATTGCAATGTCTACTACCAGTTTTAACTGTAAGCAAAACTTTTCCGGCTATCGGTTTACGGGTCCCGGGATACCCGGTATCCGGCCAAACTACTACCCGTTGCATCTCTAAATTTCTATTTCAATTAAGATCAAAGGGATGTATGAGACAAAGGATAAAAAAAAGTTTATTCTTCAATTTAGGCACATTAAACATTAAGATTACAAAAAACTATGATTAGAATGTGTGATAAGGGGTCATACTCGAGTTGCTGAAGTCGGGGCATCTGCTCTCAGCATGTCTATGTGTATATAATGCCTGGTGACTTTCCAGATGGCTGTGCAGAAGCAATATCCAGCAGTTTAGTTGCTGAGTATGGACTTCAAAAGTCTATCCCAGACCAAGCTGATGTTTGTGGACCGGGCAGGCAGAGGACAGGTGAATTAGCTGGCCTACACACAGTGCAAGAATTTGTTTACCTGGGGTCATTGATCACTACTGACGGAGACTGTGATAAGGAAGTAGTCAGAAGAGCCCAGATCGCTAAATTAGCAGTGAAGCGATTGGAGAAAATTTGGTGGAACAGAGGAATAGGCAAGCAGGGAAGGGAGATGGACCTAAAAGCACGCACTCGAAGCAGGAACGATGCATTTGAGATGTGGTTTTGGCGTAAGATGTTGGGTATCTCTTGGATAGTACACCGGACCAATGCTGCCATCTTGAAGTAACTCAGCATTAGAATGCGTCTGTCAACTATATGTATGCAACGATGTTTCCAGTACTTCGGTCACATGGGCCGATGCAATCCAGATAATGTGGAGAAGCTTATCGGCTAAGTGGAAGGAAAAAGAAGCCATGGAAAACCCACCAAATGGACCGATGTGGTGGAGGAAGCCTGCCAAGCAAACCTGCAGACATCTATCCGAAATGCTGAAGATAGAACCATATGGAAACGTTACTTGAAAAAAGTTGCCGACAGAAATTAACTTGAATAAGAAGCCTGGGGTCCACTTGGCAACCTAATCTCATGAGTTGGTGTAGGCACTAGTTTCTACAAAAGTGACTACCTTCTGACCTTCCAAAGCAGAGGGGAAACTAGGCCTTATTGGGATTAGGTCTGGTTTCCTGATATTGTTTTCTTGCACCGAAAAACCCAGACTACATTATTAAAAAAAAAATCATGATCAAATTTATTCTGTTAAGAAATTCATTCAATTTTCTCTTATGTGAATGATTCCCAACGAAATCATTTTGAATCATTTTAACGAGAAAAAATCGATATGAGTTTATTCTTTGGAATTTTTATTCAAAATTAATGATTTTATTCCCGAGTGCCCAACACTGGTCCTAACTTAGCATCCTTATTAGGATCCTAACTTTATTTACTAGTAAACTTATTTGCTAAACTAACACTTGACTAAATCATTTAGGAAGCTGATTTAGGACAAACATAACAGGGCTTTTACCTTTGTACAGAAACACTATGAAAATGTCACTCAAGGTCTAAGGAAGTAACTATTAGAACTAGTACTAGATCAGCTGGGCTCAAAACCCGACATAATAATCAGCAACTCACGCGTAACATCGTTCAGCTTCTGTCGTTCTTCCTCCAACTTCTGCTTAAGCGCCTCCGCCTCCCGCAGCAGCGACTCCAGCGTCTCCTCGGGGCTGGCGCCACCCGCACCCGCACCCGCCTGCGGCGCCGCGCCGCCCGTGTCCGCCGCCATGCCCGACAGCCTGGCCCCGGAGCCTCGAGGGCTCACTGGCACATCCCTACCACAACCCGACGCTAGGCGCTAGGGCGCCTGCCAGCGGTTCTCACCCCGCTTCAGGCGTTTCACGTAACGCTAATCGGACATCCCGCGCGAACTCTGCTCAGTTTGTATCATAAATTAGTTTTCAGCGCAATCAATAAAGATTTTCATTCAACTTCGATTCTACAAATGTCAAAAGCCGGAAACGAGGTCGCGCCACAGATTGTATAGATTTTTGCAAGACAGCTGTTTACGCTAATTAGTCACGAAGCAGAGTTTAAAGCTATGCCTTAAACATTTCCTTCTTAATTTTTCAGCTTGTAACGCGGTAATGTATTATACTGCTCAAACTTAGAGAATTCAATCAACCGGAGTCGCCATTGAGAGGCGTTCTCCTCTGCCGAAAACATATGACCAGTGGTCATACAAATGTATGTACTGACGTTTATCTGACGTAGCTATTTGTACGTCACCTACGAATAGCCATACATTTGACGTTCCCCTCCCCCGCAAAAATTGGCAGACTTTTTTTGTATAGACAATGACAGACGGAGTAGCCATGTCTGAATGTTAGAGTAGACATCCAGGTTGAATTCTGTAAGTGCTCAAAGCCAGAATTTAACTAGAGACTGGACACGCGTACTACCGTAAGGGATAGACAAAGATGACGATAAAATCAATTCTACAGAAAAATTTACCATTGTTTTCCTTAGCCGACACAACTTTCTAAGAAAAATATCAGCTTTACTCATAGTAAACACAGATATTCTTGAAGAAATCGCGAATTATATCTGTTTGTGACCCTCCACTGCTATAAGTAATACAAAAAATGTGAGACTATGACAAGGACCAACGATAATAGCACCTTCTCTGTCGTACCTATTGAAAGTGTAATAAGACCATCCCGTTCGATCTTGGTATTGTTATTGCTAAGCCCCGTTTATACCTTTTATCCTATGTCTATGCCTCATTGCGACACGATAAAACGTCGATAATGATTATATCGAGAACTAATCTTGCTTAAGTCATCCCTAAACATAGAAAATTCGGTTGGTACCCCCGTATAAATGTCACATCTCTAGTGACACTTGTGACATTGACACTTGACAATCACTCGCAGCAAACTTCATGCTGCGCGCCATCTTGTTCCCAACCATTGTTCGTCTGTCACTCGAGGTCGCAGCAGTGCTCGGATATTTTCCCCATCCGCCCTGAAATACCATCGATTGACCGAGATCCATTGCCGCGAGGTCGTCTGAGCTCCTCACAGGACACAGAGACGGCTCCACCATGCGTCCCGCGCTCGCCTGCCTGCCTCTGGCTGTGCTATTTATAGCCAATGTACTCCCTACAAATGCACAAAGTAAGTGATCCTAGCGAATATTTCATATAATTAGTTTTATTTATATCATTGATTGGCCTCGGGTATACGTCTCGTTTACGTTGTGGGCCGAGCTGCTACGCTCTGCCTAACGTTTTTCGTCCTGCGTTTATGGACTAAGTAGGTACCTATTATGGATAGTTTTTAATCTGTTATCTGAGCATTGCGCCTCGGTTCGGCCTCCATTGGACGTTAGTTAGTAGGTTGTCGCCCTCCGTCGCGGTCTAGGGATGATGTCACTTCTTCCTTTATATTGTTTATGAACTTAATGATTCATTCTACAACCCATACATTTTTATTATATTTATTATTCCATAGACTACAAATACATTGTTTATGTTTTTGGAATCCAATAAGAGTAATGAGGTGTTATAGTTTCTCATGCAAGTCAGGGTAGCACACCACTAAAGTAGCTTACCTAAAAGGGATATAAATATCTTTGTCTCATTCATACCTTGTTTTTCCCCAGACTCACTTTAATAATGCTTGTTTTATCTTAGCAAATAACTAAATGCTTTTATAACTTCACTAAGATTGTTAGTTTTCAGTGATAATGATGTCATTATTTTAGATAATTATCTTTAGTTGTGAAATTGTCTCAAGGTGATCAGTTAATGAAGGCATTTTTTAGTTCCAACTCAATTTAATATTTACTTTTTATCATTATGCTTTATATTGTTTTTCCTTAATATCTGTTATGAAAACATGTACTAAATATGATGAACAAATCTTGGTTTATATGGTACAAGAGAATACAAGTGGTCAAGGAAGCCCATTTTTTTTATCTTGTTCTCCAAAAGTAGAGTAGGAATTATCAATAGATATTCCACACATAACTTTTTATCATGATTATAATCGCAGATGATAATATTTTTCTTACATTTAGGTTAAATTTTTACCCTAATTTGTGTTTATAGAAATCATTTACTATATTTTTTTAGGATTGTATAAATAATGGTAGATTTTCATATATCTTTATTTGTCTCAGCCATACCAATGAAATAATTAAGTCCAACATAAGTAATTTAAATCATGGTTATCTGGGAATAAATTACTATTTAATTTTAATTTAGTTAGACTCAATATGAGAAACATTGTTTACACACTTTGAACAAAATAATCTCCTTTCTTATCTTTTGCTGTAACGGGTACAACATAACAATTGCAATGTTGGTAATATATTTCTACAGAGCACTACGTAAACATTTGGCATATATATTTCTTTCATCAGATATATCAAAGCAACCATGTGTTTGGAATGTTAATTACATGCTCAGCTATTTTTGAATACTTCAACAGCTTTGTGTTAGCAAATAACTAAATGCTTTTATAACGTCACTAAGGTTGTTAGTTCTCTGCGATAATAATGTAATTATTTTAGATAATTATCTTTAGTTGTGAAATTGTCTCAAGGTGATTAGTAGAGGGCGGAGTACCGGTGGCAAATTTCACACAAAAGGTATGGAGTCGTTTTTATAATTATTATTTTAGGCTTGAATAATAAAATTATTCATTTACCTAATGTACTTAGTATGGTACCTACTCGTAAATTGGAAGTAAGTACTTAACATTTATTTTCATAAATCGATTTCAGGAACACCTAAATGTTATGTCGTAAATGTTTTGGGTTATTTTTCAATTTCTTTTAACAAAGTCACCATTCATCGATATAATATTTTTTACCATATGCAACCTTTCTTTTCAAAAAGTTACAAATTTACAAATTTATGAGACATTTAGAAACTAATTATTTGACATTGTCAATTTAGACAGCTGCTTTACATCTATATTATCTGAATTATTATTGCGTCGGCTAAATATTTAAAACCGAAAAATATCAAGATAAATAAGCCATGTGAAGCAACAATTCTGCGGATGATAGAACCGTACGAAAATCTTATATATAATGAAGAAGAATGTAGCATTCACTGTATTTCTTGCTCAGTGGATTTAAAGCAGTTGAAAAAATATAATGTCGAAAAACACGTTAACAGTAAACAACACCAAATTAACTGTGGAAACCAAAATGGCACCTTTGCCTATGATTTATGCGTTTTCCTTATAGCGTGTAACATCCCATGGAAAAGAGTTAACCATCCAGAATTTAAAAAGTTCTTTGGAAAATACTTAGATAAAGGCGTAAAACTTCCCGAAGAAAGTGTTTTGAGAAAATACTATCTTACCAGAATATACAATGCGACCGTCAAGCAAATACGAAATACATTTTTCGATTCCAATTTATGGCTTGCGGTGGATGAGACTTGATAATTTCGGTAATTGCGTAGTAAATGTAATTATAAAATCACTTGATGATGCTTTACAAAGGCCATATTTGTTAGCGTGTAAAGTCGTTAGTACTGTAAACGCGAACTCAATTGCAGCGGTGGTTGACGAAAGCTTGAATTTTTTGTGGGAGGATAATTTTACAGATAATATGAACAAATTTTTAATATTCTGTTCGGATAGCGCAGCGTACATGCTTGCTGCCGGCAAGATTTTGAAGAAAAAGTACACTAAAGTACGACACGTAACTTGTTTCGCTCATGGACTACACAGAGTCGCGGAGCAGATAAGATCTGAACATAAATTGGTCAATTCTTTAATATCTAATGTCAAGAAGATTTTTTTTAAATCACCACACCGTGTCCGATTTTTCAGGGACCATGCGCAGAATGTGCCTTTACCGCCGGAACCCATTATCACTCGTTGGGGCACCTGAATGCAAGTTTTTACTACGATAGACATTTTGACGTGATTAAAAATGTTGTGATGCAATTGAACAGTAAAGAAGCTATTGCGATTAGAAAAGCCCAGAAGTTGTTTGAAAATGAAAATTTAAAAAACGAGTTAAGCTTTATGAAAAACTAGACGGACCCGCGGCTCCGCTCGCGTAATTTAAATATAGAGTGTATCTTATGTATAGAGTGTATACTCAAATTCCGACACCTTATTATGAAACTATCATTCATTAGGCAACCTTCAGCATTCAACCCTGCCGGGAATCATGCCTGTCAAGTTATCAGTGTGGGCTGCTATTTGATAATCTCCGCTACCGTTCGCCCTTTGCGCAGGGGGGCGATTTTTGAGATTCGAGCGCTCGAATATAACATTTAAAACTCTGGATAAAACGAAGAAATTATGTTTTAAGAACAACAGCGATAGTTATTTAAAATCATGATTATTTATATTATTAATTTCAGGCGTAAATAATGGCGACAAACTTTTGTGTGCGATTATATTCGAGGTTAAATTCTTTGAATTCGAGCGCTCGATTGTCAAAAATCGCCCACCCTGTTTGCCGGTTTTTTCAATAAGAAGCACAATTTTAATTTATATCTGATGGCTTGAAAATAAATATCACTAAATTAAATTAAAACTAAAATACAACTTAAAAAATAAACCTATACTAACAAACTACTTTTAAATATATGTATAAAAATAAATTTACCTATAAAAATCCCAACTTTGAAAAGAATACTCCGTTTAAAACGTCCGCTCGCGGCATGGTCCCCGTTTCGCTGATTGCGACCTCTCTGTATAGCTAAAGATATACGCTGGGAGACGTACGCGCCAGATCTATGGTCCCCTGTAGTCTCGCCCAGCCTTGCCGACAGGGCCCTCATGAAACACTTCATGTCGGCCGACCAGGGGCCCAGTGTCTCTAATGATAAGTTAATACTTACAACTCTTGGTATTTCCTCTATAAATAATCATCATCATCAAACACTTAAGAGCCATGCTCTTGTCGGTGCAACTCAAAGTGGGCTCTCCATTTGCTTCGGTCCCAGGCCTCCTCTTTGATCTCTTGGTACGACCTGACCTTAACATTATTTTTAATTTGGTCTATATAATTAATTCTAGGTCTTCCCCTTCCTCGCCTTCCTTCCATTTTTCCTTCAACTATCTTCTGTATAAAGTTGTCATGTCGTATGAGGTGGCCCATCATCCTCCCTCTTCTCGACTCTATGCTATCCATCAACTGCCTCTTTTCCTCCACTCTTTCCAGCACTTCTTCGTTCGTCACTCTCTCAGTCCAGCTAATCCTCTCCATCCGCCTCCAACACCAAATTTCAAACGCCTCAAGTATACTCTTGTCCCTCTGTGTCAGTGTCCATGTCTCGCTGCCGTAAAGTGCTATGCTCCATATATATGTTTTTACAAATTTCTTCTTTGTGTTTTTGGATATGTTTGAAGTAAGTAGGTTCCTTTTATTATGAAAAGCTTGTTTGGCCATTGCTATCCTGGCTTTTATATCGGGCGTACACCTAGAGTCGGCGGTGATGAGGCTTCCTAAATATCTAAAGGACTAAATAAATAATCACTTATCATTATTTCAGGAATGATTTCAGGCGGCCGGCAATATAGATATATTAAAAAAACAATAATTATGATATGACATAAACATCCATTTATGTTCATTATGACATTTATGACATTTGTCTCACAGAGTATCTTATATATAAGCTTAGAGAATTCAACCAACCGGAGCGGCCATGACAGGCGTTCCCCTCTGCCGAAAACATATGACCGGGGTATTTATTCATTATTGTATGGACTGACTTTTATCTGACGGCTATTTGTACGTTACGTACGAATAGCCATACATTTGACGTTCCCCTCCCCCGCAAAAATCGGCAGACTTTTTTTGTATAGAAAATGACAGTCATGGCCGCTCCGGTTGGTTTAATTCTCTAAGACATAAACACACTTCAAGTTTGGCGAAACCAACCGAGCGTCGCCGAAAATGACCGATAGTCGTGAAATGAAGAAAATTATGAAAATTTCTTTGGCTAATTGTAAAATAAATACGGAGTGCAAGCGGAAGTTTTTGTGCTGTTGTTCTATTCTCATATTTAGACAATAGATTTGCATAGTTTTTTCCAATAATATGTGCGTTGTATTGGAGAAACGTGTCAAGGAAGTTCTTAAAATTTGGTAAGGCGCCATCTCGCTTCATCCCTCGTTTTTTATCCCGTTCTGGTTTTTCGTTTTTATATAAGTAGATTGTTACGAAATTATACCTGAATCGATAGAAAAATTAGAATGCACTAAAATTCCGATAGAAGAAAGTTTTCTGGTAATAGATATAGTTAGGAGTATTTTAAGCCTCCAAGGAAGTGAAACCGTGCGAAATAAACTCGAATTGGTTCTAGATAGAAACCCAGATGCTGACGAATTAAGGAATATGATTACTATGAAAAATTATAAACAAGTCCTTAAACATGCAACCATGACATCGGTAGATGTAGAGCGATCGTTTTCCACTCATAAATGGATCTTCAATAAATTAAGAAACCGATTCACTCCGAAAAACCAGGAACATGTGGCCATAGTCCATTCATTTTATAACATGGATACGCACTTAAGTGTAGATTGTGAGGAGGACCTCGAACACATAATTCCAGTCCTCAATTGTAATTGAATGGTCTTGAAAATAATATATCGTTTGGCAGGTATAACTTCTTAGTCTAGTATTTAGTACCTAATGATAATGTTTTGATAAGAAAACATATTATTATGTATTATAGATATTAACAACATATTACATTATATTTGTATGCTCGTAAGATAATTTCTATAAGTTCCTAAAAAATATTATGCAAAATTAATCATTTATTCGTTATTTATTTAATCATTAGAATACTTAGGCGACTCCATACATTTAGTGTGAAATTTGCCACCGGTACTCCGCCCTCTAGTGATTAGCTTATGAAGGCAATTTTTAGTTCTAACTCAATTTATTATTTACTATCATTATGCTTTATATTGTTTTTCTTTAATATCTGTTATTAAAACAGGTACTTTTTTACTGACCCATCTTGGTTTATACGGTAGGTACAAAAGAATGGGAGAAACCAGGAAATCCTTTTTGTATTTTTATAATGTGCTCCAAAAATAAAGTAGGAATTATCAATAAATATTTCAAACAACTGTTTATCATGATAAAATCTCAGTAGATAACATGTTTTTTTTTACGTAATAGAAGAGTTTAAGTTACATACCTTAATTTGTCTCTATATATCTCATTTACCGTTCTAGTGTAATTAAACAATAAATTTGACAGTGCTCATGAAAAGGTACCACACGGCAAAAGGTGCTTATGTTGTACAGATTCAATATTGTTTTTGAGCAATAAAAGAGCCAGCCGCCAAATGGTACCTTTTGTTGTAGAGTGTCACAAATATGTATAGTAAGTCAGTGTGTTGTTAGTATAAACTTTAACTTACTTTGAACAAAATAATTTTATTTCTTATCTTTTGATGTAACGGGTACAACATAACAATTGCAATGTTAAGTAATATATTGCTACAGAGCATTAAGGAAACATTTGGTATATACATTTCCTTCAGATATATCAGAGCAGCTAAGTTGTTCAGAAATATCTGAACTTGCGTCTATTGGCGAGGGTGTGCAAGCGTGACAGCGCTATACACATGCAGAGCGCTATCTCGCTCGCGCACCGGCGCCGCATGCGGAAACCGCAGCAGTGTGACAAATGTGCAGGCGACAGTAGCAGTGGTCCGAATCACACTCACAACGCTCACAACGCTAAAAGTGCTGATAGTCGGTCCGAATCATTAGCGTGCTCAAGGCCGCGTAAGTAATGTTTTGATTCGGACCACCGTAAACGACTGCGTGAGCGCTGTCTAGAGATGGGTAGTGAGTAAAAAGTCAGGAGTAAATACCGAGTAAATACTCAGCTTAGCTCCTGATAAACTGGGTGCTTTGGATAAATATTGAGTAAATACTCAGTATTTACTCACCCCTACCCATCTCTAGCGCTGTCAACGTCAATTTAATGAAAATCATGTGTCAAACGTATGCCAAATGTCAACTTGACGTTTGTGCTCAAGGTGCTTATATACGCCTAGGACCGTGAGCACTGTAAACGCTGTCAACTGATATCATTCAATGACGTCACGACATCTATGTTGGCGCTGTGACCGTGATTCGGTCCGCCCGTTAACGCACTGTGAGTGCTATAAGCGTGATTCGGACCACACCTAGTATCTCGCGGATAAAATACATGTATAGACATCCTGTCACTTTCTGACTATAGGCACTTTTCATCAGAAAGTGATAGATGTCTATCTCGCCCAAAAGATAGTGTATCCTGCACACTTGTGGTAACCATGCTGATATATCTGATGCAATAGAAGAATTAGTAAACAGATACTACAATTTTTAGAGTGTAAAATCCATAGCTAGGCGCAAAGCAAAACACACTTGAGACAGAGATTAACGCGGAATTCAACATCATGAACAAAAATCACATGTAAATCGTAAATTTGTCTATGGCGGCTGAATTTTTGTATGGAGCCCAAAGACTAAATTCAGCCGAAATTTCGATTTTTCCGCTTTTTAGGGTTCCGTAGTCAACTAGGAATCCTTATAGTTTCGCCATGTCTGCCCGTCCGTCCGTCCGTCCGTCCGCGGATAATCTCAGTGACCGTTAGCACTAGAAAGCTGAAATTTGGTACTAATATGTATCAATCACGCCGACAAAGTGGTAAAATAAAAAGTGGAATTTTTTTTTTATTAGGGTACCTCCCCTATACGTAAAGTGGGGAGTGATTTTTTTTTTTCATTTCAATCCTATTGTGTGATATATTGTTGGATAGGTATTTAAAAATGAATAGGGGTTTACTAAAATCATTTTTCGATAATGTAAATATTTTCGGAAATAATCGCTCCAGAAGTAAAAAAATATGCGTCCCCCCCCCCCTCTAACTTTTGAACCATAAGTTTTAAAAATATGAAAAAAATCTCAAAAGTAGAACTTTATAAAAACTTTCTAGGAAAATTATTTTGAACTTGATAGGATGAATAGTTTTTGAAAAAAAATTACAAAATAATTTCTGAACTAAGTTTGTAATTTAACCGTATAAGCAGGTGTTTATTGTACCTGTAATTTCTACAAAATTAAAATGAAATGACGCGCTTTCAAATAAAGTAAAAACGGTGAAAATCGGTTCACGCAATAAAGAATTATTCCATAAAAATCATCTTCCATACTTTAAGCTCGCGCGCAATAGTTTACTTAATTTGCCGATAGATGTCGCTGTACGTGGAACTCTCATATCATATCCTACATGGCGGTGTTATTAACTCTTAAGTGGGGACACTTACTGTGACGGACGGAAAACTACGGAACTCTACACTGAGCGTGGCCCGACACGCTCTTGGCCGGTTTTTGCCTATGTCTATGGTATCTGAAGTGTGTGTTGCATCTTTAGTGTTGTGTATCAACTTCTATACTATACTTCTATAGGTTTATACTCATTTCCGCAGTCTTATTATAAACTCAAGTTTATATCTTCTATAGCACTAGAAAATATGTTTAAATATAAAAACAAGCTATTGTTTTTCACTGACTGCTTCACTTAAGCCATAAGATAAGGCAGAGGAAATATGTTTGCCACCATTATTTGAACAATATTTCAACGTAACAGGGTTTCATTTTGCGTAATTTAACAGCTAAAGCCAGCTCTATATTGAAGTTAGTTACAATTAAGGAAATAAATTCGATAAATACAAACATTTGTACCGGCCGTCCTACGCGTTGTGTGATGGTAGAGACGGCGCCATCGAACGAGGCGGAGGTCGTTGTTGTGGTCCAAGAGGGTGCTCTGCTCGAGCTGGCCTGCGCACTGCGGGTCGAACAGACGGCTGAGTGGAGACGGGAAGGGAGCGCCAAGCTGCCTGATGACATGAAGATCGAAAAAGAGAGCCCCGGGGCTGGAGGGTTGACGGCGAGACTGCGAGCTACCTCAGCCCGTCCGGACCTCGCCGGGGTCTACTCCTGTGCACGCGGACCGCAGGCACAGCGACTCCGCGTTGTGGTGGAGCCCCGAGCAGCGCCCGCTACGCAAGCCGCCGGTACCGCATGCGGTTTCGCTTCGCTCGCTCTCCGTAGTTCGATAGTAGAAGATTTTTTGATCTTAGAAGATGTGTGTCTAAGAAAAATGTGCCTCTAGATTGAAAGCTGACTTAGATGACGCTGTATTCAATCGTAACTTTGGTTGTCATTGTCATAAGACTCGTAATAAGTCAACGTTATTGAGTAACAGGAGATGACATCCCTAAGAAATTCTTTGTCCCAAAAGTTGTAGTGAAATTCACTACAAGTCTATACTACTCTTTGATTCTGTCATAACTGTCAACCGCCAAACATGGCGCACAAAATTTGTTCTAGATGTCATATCTAGAAGAATACATAATAGATCAACGGTCAACGTTTGACTATTCAATTACCACAGGCTTATTGCAGGGAGTTTGCTGTGACTAAATGTTGAACTGCTGTTATTATTTTCATATAAATTTGACGCTTATGTTCAGACTTCCGTGCTCTCGCAAAGCCAGATCCGACCGGACTCTAGCGGCTTATATATAAGCTTCATCTAGTTAAGTTTTCAAACTCAAGGCACAATTATTATATTTCTGAGACTTTACGCTTCTTCTACTTCATTCTATTTTACCGTAGATATTTTATTTGTTGACGGATTATTTTTGTAAAGCCCTTTCTATTATTTTCACCCTTTCGAAGACGTGAGCATATCACTGAAGATTTTATGTAATACAGTAAATCAACTAGTAGCTTTGCGCTAGCCGCTAGCTTCAATAAACTAATAAGAGCTTATGCTGTTTTTATTTCCTAGATATTTAAATGACTGCACCAATTCGAAACCGATTTTTCATTTCAGTTATTAGACCTTTTTAATTCGTACTGAAATGGCAGGTCTACAGATGTGCAAGTTGCGGAAACTTTCCAAATAATTGGAAATGTTCTCAGAATTTCATTTGAAATATAGGAAAATGGAAATTTAAGAAATGGAAAGTTTCAAATCCCATACAAAATTGTGAGAATTTTCCGAAATTTTCATATGTGGAAAATTTCGCAATTTTGGAAACTTTCCAACGGCACATCAGTAGGCAGGTCTGTTGAACATCGGGGCTATCGAACTCTCGTCGCTTGTTCGTTTTTATACTTTAAATTTCGATGATATCGACACGTTAAATTAAATTAAGGGGCCACTTTATGCGATTGTTTCCAGTCGTTTTTAAATTACCGTAGACGTAAAAGTCTACGGTATTTCGTTACCGTTGACGGTAAACTAAGAGCGTCATACAACTCCATACATTTTGGCCCCAGTTTTATCGTGACCGTAAAACGTTTTAAGCATAAAAGCGACCATTTTAGCATCTGGGTTATAAAACAGGTATATGCTCGCATTTTAAATTCGTTATTGTATTAACTGCTGCAAAAATATCTAAGGGCATGTTTAAGTTTTTATCGTGTGGGAATGTAGAAAAGTATTATAAATTGATAACGCTTTCGTTAAGTACTTGTATCATTTGATTACTCTTTTGTATGAATTACGTACTTTTCTATTTTTTATTACGTAGTATAATAGTGAATGATAATATGTATACATATGTTTATTGTAAGTAGATTATGTAATTTTTATTTTATGATCGATAATTAGAAGAGAATATGATAGGTATTAAAGTATATACACAGCTTTAGAATGAGTAGTAAATTTGGCTTGAGATCGTTAACTAATTCGTTCATATATATATGTGCGTCTATCGCTTAAAAGCGATCTCGAGATATAGCTAGTCAATTTTAAAATTTCGATGTACGCGATTCCTGGGCAGGCCCTCCTAAGCTCGGAGGGACCTAGTCAAATCGCAAGGAGTGGCACAGAATGGCTACTTAAAGGGAACCAGAAACATTCCGTTTTTTTACTCGAAACGTAGTAATGGAGGCATGGTAATATAGGTTCTCTGATACTAAATATGATATTGGTTTATAATGGTTTACCAAAACTAGAACTTAGTATCAGAGTTGTGCGAGTCAATTTTAATACTTTTCGACTCAACCAATTCCATTTTTCAGCCAAAAGGCTTTACTTTCGTAACTACCTTGTACCACCATCTCGTAATGATAATCTTCCAAGATTATCATTGTTTCTATCGGCCGACGAAGTCCTTCCGTGCTACTCTGACGAGTGTCAAGGATAATTTATTAATTAGCTAGTTAATATATTTAGTTTGTTTAATGCACTGTGGAGTTCGTTAGAATTAATTGTCGCCGTTGTTTTCTTAATTAATGATTGGTATTTAGAGTATTAGTAGAATGTATTTTAGTATTTTATTGTAAGCTAGAGCTTAGTAGTTTTATATTCTACAGTAGCGTAGTTTTATAGATATAAGGAAATACGCACTTTGGACTTTATAATTTATATGCCTTTAGATCGAAGGAAAGAAATAGGATTTATTTTTTAAATAATAGCGGTGATAACTAATAAAATTGAAATAAAACAATTAAAAACGGATTTTATCGCGTGTATTAACGGATTTTAACCGAAGACAATATAATAAAATTGAACTGAAACTGTACTTCAGGAGTGGTGATTGTCGTTGCCCACTCGCACTCCTAAAAAAAAACTGTACAATTATTTTTCACTCTTGAATTATTGGAACCATTTCCTTATATCAAAATGACTGAATTTGGTCGCTTATAAGTTTAGAAAACTATAAAAAAGTCAAGTTAATATAGAATTGTGTGATTCCCACCATTTAGACGGGGCCAGAGCTTTCTTAGAGTAAAAGATCTTTTGGACTTTCTGTGCGATAATTTTTATTCTATATTTCAGTGATATCCACACCTCAAGGTTTAAAGTAAAATATAGACTGGTAGAGAATTCCTTATGGTATGAAGTCAGCCTTTTATAACTGTATATTTTTTACTGTGCAATATAATTTTAATAATTAAATAAATATACTTAAGACAGGCTGACGGACGAACACGCAATTATATGGGTTCCTTTTACTATTATTACAGCAGATCCTTAGAAAGCAGTCCGAGTTCGAGACATCCTACTCTGTAATTAAATACCAAAGTAGCCAAGCTATTTTGAGTCATGTTCCCTTGGCACAAGCTCCATAATAATTAGATACCACCACACTTTTGTTAATTGCAGTGTGTAAGTTGTGTTTGGTTTCGTTTTGAGATAACATTTCGTTACAAACTTTCTTTTTTATAAAATGTTTAGGTACTTAATCACTTTTTTCTCTTTTGATGTGTAAAATGTAATTTGAATTTAGATGTATGTTACATTAACACTTACGGCGTTTATAGTACGCAGTAATTAAACATCTTAATTAACGTATCCTGGCTTGGAACTGCAAACCACTTAGTTCGTTTTTTTTATACCACGACGGTGGCAAAAGGATACGGCCCACCTGGTAAGCAGCTAGCGTAGCCTATTGACGCCTGCAACTCCAGAGGTGTCATATGCGCGTTAACAACCCTTGGCCTCTGTTGTTTGAATAGGCAAGAGCATGGAGGGGCAGATAGTTTTCGAATTCTGATGTTTGCGGTAGCGCTCCTGGCCAAACGTAGATATATGTATTTATAAGTTTAAATGGGTAAATAAGGCTCAGATTAAAAATGGGGTAAATTCTGAATATTACTTATACTAATAAATACTTAGTAATTAAAAGTAGTGTTATAAATGTAAATAATTTTTTTTCTACAGTTAAATTAAATAAAAAACTGCGTTTTTGTGTTCGCCGTTGACAAAAACAATTCATATAACTTTGTGCGGTTTCTTTAGCATGCTAAATCATTTGCTATGTGTGATATGCTCTGGACACACATATGCCATCCTTTCCTATTTATATTAATTGAATACGGGCAGCATGGTGGCGACACTGGAGTAGTGCAAATTGTGTCAGGATTTCAGCATTTTTTGTAGTGAAATATTTACGTAAACATAGACGCCCAGGAAGAAAATGAGGACTATATAGGGTAAATCGCCAGTAACTGGCCACCATTTAGTTACTGGCCACCTATACTAAAATGAATTCTGTGTATAGGTGAATAGAACTCATTTTTGTAGGAGGCGGCCAGTTATTGAACGAGTGGCTAGTAGGCAAATCTCCAGTAACTGGCCATTTTCCTCATACTAAAATGAGTTCTCTTCACCTTTAAATAGAATTAATTTTTAGTATAGGTGGCCAGTAACTAAAATGTGGCCAGTTATTGAAATTTTCACTTAATTTATACTTTGTACTAAAATGAACTTTATTGACCTATAAATAGAAATCATAGGGTGGCCAGTTAATAAAAGGTGGCCAGTTACTGGCGATTTACCCTACGTCAGCATTGAGCAATTACCTGCCTTTATCTTCTTAAACCGCAATGAGTGAAGATTATATATTATTTAAATTCAAAACAAATATTTTCGAATCTCAGTTTTCTCTTTGACATTTTTTGCCGATTCTTTTAGATTGTATCCGAGATCCGCTACCAAAACCTACTATTTTAGACTAAAATAATTATTGCAAATATTTTAATATAATTCTGTCCTAGTAACGCAGTGACAATCATCTTCCTCCGTTTAGCCAATGCAAACTATACTTTAACTCTTTGGTGAAATAAATATTATGTCATTTTATTTATTTATTGTCTAACGTTGCAGCTACGGATCCCGCCCCGACAACTACGGTTCCCGAACAACCCCCGTTGCCCATGGACCCGTCCAAAGTGGTCCCCGCCACGGCGTTGGATGGCTCGTCCGCGCCCGGCACGCTCCAGTACTACGACGTGGGGCGTAATACGTCCATGACCTGCTCAATCCCTAATACCAGCGGCCAGCCGTTCGTTTGGTAAGTCGATGTGATAAAACTGTTGGTGGGCCTATTTTTCTCAGGACACCCGTAATAACGCCCGGAGCGCTCCAGTACTACGACGTGGGGCGTAATACGTCCATGACCTGCTCAATCCCTAATACCAGCGGCCAGCCGTTCGTCTGGTAAGTCGATGTGATAAAACTGTTGGTGGGCCTATTTTTCTGAGGACACCCGGAAGAACGCCCGGAGCGCTGCAGTACTACGACGTGGGGCGTAATACGTCCATGACCTGCTCAATCCCTAATAGCAGCGGCCAGCCGTTCGTTTGGTAAGTCGATGTGATAAAACTGTTGGTGGGCCTATTTTTCTCAGGACACCCGTAATAACGCCCGGAGCGCTCCAGTACTACGACGTGGGGTGTAATACGTCCATGACCTGCTCAATCCCTAATACCAGCGGCCAGCCGTTCGTTTGGTAAATCGATGTGATAAAACTGTTGGTGGGCCTATTTTTCTGAGGACACCCGGAATAACGCCCGGAGTGCTCCAGTACTACGATGTGGGGCGTAATACGCCTATGACCTGCTCAATCCCTAATAGCAGCGGCCAGCCGTTCGTTTGGTAAGTCGATGTGATAAAAGTGTTGGTGGGCCTATTTGTATCAAGACACCCGGAATAACGCCCGGAGCGCTCCAGTACTACTATGTGGGGCGTAATACGCGTATGACCTGCTCAATCCTTAATAGCAGCGGCCAGCCGATCGTTTGGTAAGTCGATGTGATAAAAGTGTTGGTGGGCCTATTTGTCTCAAGACACCCGGAATAACGCCCGGAGCGCTCCAGTACTACGATGTGGGGCGTAATACGCCTATGACCTGCTCAATCCCTAATAGCAGCGGCCAGCCGTTCGTTTGGTAAGTCGATGTGATAAAAGTGTTGGTGGGCCTATTTGTCTCAAGACACCCGGAATAACGCCCGGAGCGCTCCAGTACTACGATGTGGGGCGTAATACGTGTATGACCTGCTCAATCCTTAATAGCAGCGGCCAGCCGATCGTTTGGTAAGTCGATGTGATAAAAGTGTTGGTGGGCCTATTTGTCTCAAGACACCCGGAATAACGCCCGGAGCGCTCCAGTACTACGATGTGGGACGTAATACGTCCATAACCTGCTCGGTTCCTAATTCCAGTGGCCACCGTTTGTTTGGTAAGTCTACGTTAAATCTAGAACTATTTTAGAAGCCCGTTCGGATGGCCTCTGCCCCCTTTATTCATTCTCTACAAAACCGGTACCGGAGCCAGGAATTTCTGGTACTCGCCATACAAATTTAAAACCGGTAGCAATTCAAGTTCGGCTCAGAACGCCCGGTGCGCTCCAATGCTCCGACGTGGGGCGTATGTATTACTTCTATAACATGTTTGATCCCTAATAAACAGACCTAGGAATCCGTGGGGCAAATTTTGTTGAGAGGTCCCTACCTCTCAACAAAATTTGCCTTCTTCGACAAATTAAATTATCGGTGTTCTTTCTATATACTAGTGGTCGCCCCCAACATTGTGTGTTTTTTGATCTATTGTTCAACATATTTTAAATAATCGCTAGGTTACTTATATAAAGGTAGGGTGTAATACCTATACTACTACAAAATAGTTAATAATTATAATTATCTCAACCTTATAAATTGTCTTTAAAAACGAGGAAGAGTATTGAGTTATTATTTAATTATGATTTTTACTTTAAATAAAAACATATTTTTACAAGCAAACCGTTGAGTGATTACTAGTATACAGGATGATTCATGAGACGTGAGCAGGAACAACCCTACGCACTTAGTTAACGATAGTGAATCGACCGCCATCATGTTTAAGTGAAACAATAACGCCTTTAAATTTTTTTTAACCTTTTTGTTTCGTAGAAATTTTATTATCTGTAATCATGGTCACCCCACATAAACAAATCAATAAAGATAAAACCTCTTTGACAATGACAGCACTTTGATTATGAAAAATTTAAAAAAATAATTAAGTGAGATACGATGTTTCAAAAGTAACCAGACATCAATTTGACACATATCACAGAAAAACAAGAGAATATCAGTACTCGACGGAGTATTCTAATTGTAGAGTGACCATGCGTGTCGTAAATAATTTCAAACGTTTTATTTTTATTTAAAAAAAATTTTTGCGCTTATCACACTAATAATGATATCAAACAATAGCTTATTTTTAACTGAATCCGTAGTGTTAAGCCTGCTCACGTCTCATGAATCATCCTGTATAGAAAGAACACCGATAATTTAATTTGTCGATATAGGATGTCCCTACCTCTCAACAAAATTTGCCCCACGGATTCCTAAGTCTGCTAATAAAGAATGGTGTTCAGCAGTTTCTCTAGTAAGTTTAGGTTAAATCTAAAATGAATTTTAGTCGCAGAATAAAACTTTAATTACATGATGAAAATGTTGCCAAAGTGCTCATAGAGGACCCAGTGTGTTAACGATGAGGGACCGTCATGGTCCTTTAGCCGTCAACATAGTGAATCCTCCTTTTTGTAAAGGGTCGGCCACGCACATGTGACACCTCTGGAGTTGCAGGCGTCCATAGGCTGCGATAGCAGTTTACCATCAGGCGGGCCGTATGCTTGTTTGCCACCGTCGTTGTATTAAAAAAATGTAGTTAAATCAAAGGTAAAACTGAAAACAGAAGGCGACAAGTTCTGAGATAATTTTCCTTATCATTGTAATCGACAATTAAACATGGACTATATTTAATAACACTTCCTATTTCGACATAAAAATAAGAAGAGACTTAACTGCTGTCATAATCATGACTTGTAACCGGTTTTCATAAAATCTTCGAAATAACCCAATATGTATTTTGAATTAATTGGTATTTATGTAGGACTCAGTAATGTATTTAGGTAAAGACTTTACATTACTAGATTGTGAGGTTAAATATGAAATTGTAAATGAAAGAAGTAAGTAAAAAAAAAACCAACAGTAATTTTTTGTATGGACAAACTCCGGTTTCCGAACTCTGAAGAAAATGTCATTATCTGATGCAGGATCAGATAATGACATCCTTTATACGATTCGGGGACCCCCTGAATCTTATAAAGGCACGTCATTCTCCCAATCAACTCTTTGAAATTAGATAGGTACTAATGAAAGGAGCAAAACAATTAAGAACTTTTATTTGATTGACGACCAATTATCACTAATTTAAGGTTAACGACCCCTGTTTCAATTCATACTTATATTAATCAAGTTCAAAACACATTGAATTTACGGCAACGTACGAGTATACTATACTATCTCACATTACCAGTAAATGGACAGTCGCCATCAGATATATCGGAGCGGCCAAGGAGGTCTCAAATATCGGAACAACGCTTCTATTGTCAAGGTGATAAAGTGCATGTTCAGATATTTTTGACTACCTTGGCCGCTCCGATATATTTGACGGCGACTGTACATTTAGGTGTATAAATAAATATATGTAATAGCTTTCCAAGTACAGTCGCCATCGGATATATCGGAGCGCCCAAGGTGGTCACAAATATCTGAACAACGCCTCTATTGTCAAGGCGATAAAGTGCACGTTCAGATATTTTTTTGTACCTTGGCCGCTCCGATATATATGACGGCGCCTGTGCAATATCCTTATTCTTAAACAAATCTTGCGTGACAACAGTAAATACTGGCGACCTATTAATATAATCAGCACTGCATTGCTATCATATCTACACACGTGACGTCATAAAAGGAGCCTTGTTATCGATGGCACTTACGCCTGTATCGACGATATCTCAATACAAATGGGACGCTAGAAGACGTAAGCGCCTTCGACGAGTATGGCGGCTTTACATAGGTAACTTTACATATGTAGAATCTTGTGTTTAATTACAGATGGAGATATAAGATAGTAGATATCGCTAATCTATCTACAAGTGACGTTGTTTACGTTAAAATTTAACTGCCGCATTTAATATACGTGCGTATTTGACGTAGATTTTATCGCTGTTACGAGGGTTGCTACTTATATATCCGGAAACAAAAAAACAAACAAACGTACACGGCTGAAAATGGTTTTATTGTTTTTCAAAGTATTCCCCTTGATGATCTATGCACTTTTGCATTCGCGTGAACCAATTTTTAAAGCACTTCTGCCACTCCGCCTGAGGTACCTCCATAACGTGTTGTTTGAATGCGTCGACAGCATCTTCAGCGGTCGAAAATCGTTGACCGCGTAATTTATTCTTTATATTTGGAAATAAATAAAAATCGTTGGGTGCCAAGTCAGGGCTGTACGGCGGATGACCCGTTAATTCCACATTTTGACCCTCCAAAAATAGAGTTGTTTCGCGTGACGTATGACAGCTGGCATTGTCATGATGAAGAATGATTCTTCGTCGCTGGTTAGTTTTACGAATTTGTTCAAATACTTCCGGTAAGCAAATGGTCGTGTACCACTCTGAATTAACCGTTCTTCGGTTTTCGAGTGGCACTGTACTACATGGCCATTAATACCGAAGAAGCAGGCCACCATTTGTTTCAATGTACTTTTAGCACGAGTAACTTTCGTAGGGTTCGGCTCAATTTGAAACACCCATACCGTTGATTGTTGCTTCGTTTCGGGATCGTATGAATAGATCCAGGATTCGTCACCTGTATAGATGTTATAAACGGCTTTTGAGTCACCACGGTTATATTTTTTTAACATTTTATTGCACCATTCGACGCGAGCATCTTTTTGCTCTTTTGTTAAGTTGTGGGGTATCCAACGCGAACAAATTTTTTTTACAGCCAAATAATTATGTAATATGCTATTAATGCTGGTCATAGAAATACCCAGAGTCGCCTCTATCTCGCAGTACGTAACATGTCGGTCGTCCATTATAAGTTTTCGCACAGCCTCGATATTTTGTTGTACAACGACCGATTTCGGGCGACCTGCCTTAACTTCGTCCGTAAGCATACTACGTCCACGATTGAACTCACTAAACCAGTGATACACAGTAGTTTTAGATGGGGCTTCATCACCAAAAGTTGAAGTTAGTTGATCTATGCACTGTTGTTGCGTTAAACCACGCCGAAAATCATAATAAATCATAGCACGAATATTTTCACGAGTGAGTTCCATTCTTGCTGCGAGATGACATTTAAAACCCGTCAAAAACAAAACACGAGCGTTAATAAGAAAGAAAAAATATACCGGCCAGTACTTAAAAAAGTTCAAATTTTACCATGGAGGTCAAATATGCTATTTAAGAAGATTGTAATCCCGGTTTCCGGATATATAAATAGCAGCCTATGTATATTTAGATCTCAGGATTCCGTCTCTATTTAGTTGGTACCTACATTTATTCAGCTTATAAAACAGTAATAAATTATTCTCAGGGTTATTTATATTATTTATCGTATGGCTACATGTCACTGGATATAGATAGGCATTTCTTGTCTGGGTTACCCCAGGTAGGGTGCCCTAGTAGTGGAAAAGCAGATGATAAAGAAAATCCAGTGAGTGCTGCGAGGTCCAGATGGGACAGTGAAGCTGCCAAGTTTGTTACTCTTTTAGCACCACCCAGGGATCCCGTGTAGGGTTGTCTAAGGTGTTTCCTACGGACCCAGAGTAACATTGATCCCCAAAAGGGTTAAATAGTTTATATAAATTTGGAATGATGTAGACATCTAACCACTCACGTGCCCTGCGCAACTACGGTTGCATTTTGTCAAAACGCAAAGTGCTCTCGCAACACTAGTTGCGAGTTGGAGTACCAACGGTTTTTAAATGATATCTATGTGCAACGTGTGAAGAGCGCTTTTCTGTTGACTTAGTTAGGCAGAGGATTAATGTGGCAACATTAAAAAAAATAAAAACCGCAGTCTGTGGAACATTTTTACAAACTTCAGATTATTGTTTTGGTGACTGTCAAAGTTCGGTATGTCAGCGAGGGAGCTAGTCATTCAAAAAATGCCGTCAGTACTCAATTTCGCATATTTTAATTAGCATTGTATATCAAATTATTCCTTGTTTACTGCTCCATACGATAAAGCATATATTTCAATACTAATTTAAATATAATGTGATAAATTCTTGCAACAAATTAAGTCTAGTGATGAAAATTTTGCGTATTTGATTTTGAATCGTACATTTATTATACGATTAAGCCATATTTCTGTCTAGGCTATTAGAATAAGTTAGTTTGTCTATTAACCTAAGCGTTAATCCTCTTTAAATGAGTAGTTATGTATGTTTTGAACAGGATTAGGTGAAATAAACTTGTGATGTCCGTAAGTACAACTGTACGCAACAGTAGTTGCTCGAAGCATTTTAACAGATCCTCACAGGGTCCGCATTTTATGTCATAAGGCATGGTGCACACTGGGTTTTGGTTGCAGATTGATTTAATTTAGCTTAGTGAATTTAGAGTGTTTTTATTTTCATTTGTGGAGGCTATTACTCATTTTTTGATAATTTTTAGTTTTTTTTATTAATCGGCGAGGGATGTTTTATCTTCTATCTTTAAGTATATAAAAGAAGAAACTGACTGACTGACTGACTGACATATCAACGCACAGCCCAAACCGCTGGTTCTAGAGATTCCAAATTTTGCACGTAGGTTCCTTATAAGGTCTAGGGGTGCACTGAGAAAGGATTTTTCAAAATTAACCCGCTAAGGGGATGAAATGGCGGTTCAAAGTTTGTATGGAGAAACAAGATTAGTTAGACTATTTTATTTGATACTTCACAGGAGTATTCCTAACGATAAATGAGTAAATATGTGTTTCAGGTTTTTTGAAAATTCAACCCCAAAAAGAGGGAAAGGTGGTCACAAAGTCTGAAAATCAACATGGGTATTGTTTCTATGGTTTATCGGGTCGTTGATTACGAAAACAATAACGATTTTAAAATCCAACGTAGCGAACGTGAAATACCATCCGCCATGTTGAGGTGCGATGGGGTTGAAATGTCTAAATATTAATATGGGTGTCGATTTTATGGTATTGTGGGATGTTAATTACGAAAATTGCATCGATTTTGAAATTTAATATTGTGGACATGAAAATTCTTGAAAGTATTTGTACGAAATTGCAATCTAATAACATTAGGTAGCTTTCATCCAGAAAATCAACCCTTAAGGGGGTGAAAAGTGGGTTGGAAGTTTTTATGGCAATTTTTTAACAGGTGAACCTATTTAGATGAAACTTGGTATACAGATAGTTTGAGTCCCGGGAAGGAACATAAAATTGTTAATATCGCGAAATTCAACCCTTAAGGAGTGAAATGGGGGTTGGAGGTTTGTATGGAGAATTTTTAACCGCGAACCGATTTAGATAAAATTTGGTATGGATATAGCTTGAGTCCCGAGAAACAATATAGACCTTTTTATTCCGAAAATCAATCCTAGAGGGGTATAAAAGGGGTTGATAGTTTATATGGCGAATTATTAACCGCTGAGAAGACGATTGAGATGAAACTTGGTACATAGATTTAATATTAGAATTGAATATTATAAATACGAAAGTATGCCTGTCTAACTGTCTGTTACCTTTTCGCGCTTAAGCTGCTGGGCCGATTTAGATGAAACTTGGTAAAGAGATAGTTTGAATCCCGGGAAATGACATAGTGTAGTTTTCATCCCGAATATCAACCCATAAGGTGGTTGGAAGTTTGTATGGAAATTTTTTAACCGCAAATCTATTTAGATAAAAGTTGTGGATATAGTTTAAGTCCCGAGAAACAATATAGGGTAGTTTTTATTCCGAAAATTAACCCTACAGGGGTAGAAAAGGGGTTGCTTGTTTGTATGGCGAATTATTAACCGCTGAACAGACGATGGAGATAAAACTTGCTACATAGATAGTTTGAGTCCCGGGAAACAATATAGGATAGGTTTTATACCGAAAATACCGCTTTAGGGGGTGAAACTGTGGGTTGAAAATTTGTATGCGGAATTAATAACCGCTGAGCCTATTTAGAAGATTTGGTATGGAGATAGTTTGAGTTCTGGGGAACGATATATAACAGTTGTTATCCCTGAAGTCATTCCTTAAGCGGGTAAAAAGGAGGCTGTTTTCTAATTCCACGCAGACGAAGTTGCGGGGAAAAGCTTCTATTTAAGAGTAGAAATCTGCATTAATCATAATCTCTTCGTAGTACATAGTAAGTCGTTGCTGGTATAACAATTCAACAATTATTGCAATCATTTATTTAAGAAAAAAAAAAAATGAACCACCTTCACCAAAACATGATATACCGAAACCTACAGAGTGTAACAAATACTTTTCCGAAAACCGCATATACAGTTAGGTGCATAACTGAACCAATGTGCATCACTTTGACATGTTTCTTTCATTATTTCAGAAGAGGCTAGTTATTAAGTTACTATTTTATTATTAATTGGTAACAACGCTAATAAACTTACTGACCTATTATGTTATTGTAGATAAAAATAAACATTTTCTCTATTAGATAATATTTGGTACTGACTCAGTTTTGCACCGACATCGTTAAATGAAGATAAGTCTTATCAATTATGAAAAAAATAAAAACTTTCAGGTTATATTTGTTCGTCTCGGTGTCAGCTATGTATCCATATGAAAGCCAATTTCGATTCATTGCATTCACAATCTTGATTTTTTTATTCGTCCATGATTTTGAACCAAAAACCGTTAAACTACATTTTTTTTATTTAACCCGATATTGATATTTTTCTTTTACACAACCAGGTAAGACAATTAGTTGAAATAGTACATTATATGCTCTTTAAAATGAGGTGTATGACTTTTATATCACTCACGTATTTTTATGGTTATCTCAGAATGAAGTCCGCTACAAAAATTAACTAACGAGAAAGTTGTTCGGCCATTTGCCTTGACTCAGTTTTGCACCTGACAATACATTGCCATTAACTAATTACAAAAATAAGCCTGATTTAAATGTTTGATAACTAAAATAATGGTCGTGGAATTCCTTACTTTAAATGAGTTACTGAATTGGGAATGCCTAAGAAAAAATGAAATAATGGGAAAAATAAATTAGGTGAAATTTCACAGTTTTCGGTATGAAATTGAGAAAAATGTATAAGTCGGAAGAAAATAATTTGTGAAGCAGTTTTGTAGCGGTACCCAAGGATTAATATTTTACGTTTAGAACTTTTATGTAACTTTGATTGTTATCAAATTATTTACATTTTACTAAGGTACTAATTTTGACTCAGTTATGCACCTAACTGTAAATCGGTTCAGCAAGGTACATACAAACATACAAGTCTAACTGAGAACCTCCTTTTATAGTAATTTTAGTACGCGGGCGAAGCCGCGGGAAAAAGCTCGTTATTAATATAAATGGTTCAAATTCACGTTGATGCTGATAGTACAATATATAATATGTATAAGAATAAAATTTTATATGCATAGCTTATTTTTAACAGAAATTTTCATGTTACGTAATATTTTTTTGAACAACATAATCTTGTAGGTACGTAAAAAAACCATTAGCTTACTTGTGAATTGTAACTCCGTTCAAAATTATTCAAATCGGTCAGTTAATTCTGGTTCAGTAATTTACGAGTAGATATGCTAAAATCTGCCCGTACCTACTATAACATACTATTTTAGTCTTTTGTGTGTAGTTTTTGTTAACATACTATGTTAGTGATATAGATCACGACAACCACTGTTATTAAAATATAATTTATGAATTCAGGAATATCAAGTCTGCGGTTCTGCGTGAGTGAGCCGCTGCGCATAATATTTAATTTCGTATTAGCATTTTATACTTAAGTTATAATTATTCATAACTAGCTGACCCGGCGAACTTCGTACCATCAACAATTTTTTTTAATTTCTCCAATATTTTAATAGCTATTCTGCTTTCGAGGCGAAGATAAATCCAACAAATTAATCATCATTAAAATCGGTCCAGCCGTTCTTGAGTTATAAATGGTGTAACCGACACGACTTTGTTTTACATATAAAGATTGATACAATAAAATGTAAATAATATATAATTTCAATGTTGAAGATGTGATTTCGTTGCTTGTGTATCCCGTCCTTATACCGCCGCCATCTTGAATGATGGCCGCGCGAGGCCCGCCCGGTGACATCTAGTATGACTTTTGACACTCAGCACGTGGGTTTGTTTACTTTTGTAATGAAAAAAAACAGTACATATTGAGTTGGTAATCGTCCTGATATGTATTTATTTGTAAAGTGTGACATGTGAGTGTATTTATGTTAAGTGTATATGTGGTTTGAAGTGGTGGGAATTGTCGGTAATCGGACGTCAAAAAAGGCACTCGTTACGGTAGGTATATAGGCCTATTTTTTGTTATTGATAATTTGTGACAGAAATTGCTGCGAGTTTGACAAAACTGGCACATGTTATTTAAAGACTAATAGTATCTTTATCTGCGTATGACAATATTTTTGTCCTAATTTGCGTAAATTATTCGTAAAAAAATCATAAACAAACCACGCGGTTTGGCGGTCAATTGCTAAACTGACATTTTAGAAATTGCAAATGAAACAAGTTTTATGCAAAATATTTCCCCGCGATCATATACTTTATTTGGTATCAATCGAAGCGTAAACTATTGAAGTTTCAAATAAACATAAAAAATACATACGTTATCGATTTAGATTTTTTTAAATAAATATATTTCTGCCAAAAGTCCCCATTCGAAACTGTATGTCAATTTTGTGATTTTTTTTAAATAATTTTTACTACTATGACCTATCTAATTATTTATATAAACAAATTATCCGTTTCTTTAGCTTTAAAACGTAAAAAGAATCATTACAAAAAGTGTAGTAAAAGCCAATCAATCGATTTATTAACAAAACATGACACGGTGCCGCTGGCGCGCGGTAAATCTTGGGCACTTCACAGCACCTTTTTTTGATTCGCGGGCACTCAAGTGGTTAGACTAAATAAGTATAAAAACCCATATTAAACATTGGTTTATGTATTATTTTTAATCATACATAAGTATGTAGTTATGGATTATCATCTTCGCGCTTAATTACGCGACGTTCATTTATTCACAATACAAAATAGGTTTGCAGTATATTATAATATTTAAATAGTTACGTTACTGACACTTATTAACTATTTATTGTTGTTATTCTGTCCCATCGGCCAACAGTTGCACAGTTTAAAACAAATGTTATATACCACGTACAGTCACCGGCAATAGTATCTTTCTACAAGAAGGCCGCAAACATATGTGACACGCTCTTATAGCCGTACAAAGAAGAGCGTGTCACGTATTTTTGCAGTGTTCATGCAGGCAGATACTATTGCCGGTGACTGTACACACGTACTTGTTAGATGGTCCATTAGGTATGTCAAGTGCAACAAAAACTACATCTGTAAATGATTAGTGAATTTAAATGCCATAAAACTAAGATTTCAAGCAGGGACCGGAAAGCCCTTTCTTTTGATTAATCTTTTTGTTAGGGCAACCCTATTAAATGGTTACCCTATCATTAGGTTTATCCTATCGGTATGTAAACCGTTTTGAACAAGGCTAACCATATTCAATATGGTATTCCTATCGAAATGTCAACGTTTTGATACTTTTATCCTTTCCTGTCTCTACATACGTTGCGTTACCCTCATAGCGTTGATTGCCATTCCAGTAGCATTCACAAAATTCACAAATGTGTGTGTATATTTCACAGGGAGAAAAACAACACAGATATCTCTAAAGTCAAAGAGATGACCAATCGCTACAAGCTAACAGAGAACAACAACGCTAAACTGAGCATCCAGCGAACTATCGAGGAGGACTACGGCACCTACTCCTGCAAGTTGGGCGGCGACCAGCTATACTGGCAGTTGAACGGTCGCCTGTACACTAAGCTACCGAGCACCGACTCGAGCGTGGTTGAAGGACAGGTAATTTTTAGGGTTCCGTAGCCAAATGGCAAAAAAACGGAACCCTTATGGATTCGTCATGTCTGTCTGTCTGTCTGTCCGTCCGTATGTCACAGCCATTTTACTCGGAAACTATACGACGTATCTGAATAAAATTTACACATAAGGTGTATTTTGTATGCCGCTACTTAGTTATGGAGTTAAATTTGAAAAAAAAAAATATTTTTAGGGGGGCGCTCCATAGATGTAACAAAATTTCAAAAAATGTTTTTTAACCAAATATCAACATGTGACACATCAATCGATAGGTCTTTAAAAATAACATTGAGGTTTCTTTGACCATTTTGTGATTAAGTGAATATTTTCTGAAATAATCGCTTCGAAAGTCAGAAAAATTGTGTCCCCCTCCCTGTAACTTTTGAACCGTAAGTCCAAAAAATATGAAAAAATTTGAGGCGATGTGCCTTATCATACTTTCTACGAAAATTATTTTGAACATTATCGGTTCAGCCATTTTTGAGTTATCTCCAAAAAACTTCTTCCACAGGCGTCAGATACGACCTTTTGGTATTAGTTTGGTTCTTATTACATTGAAGGTACGGAACCCACCTATGCGTGGTCCGACACGCACTTGGCCGCTTTTTTTATTGCAATGAATTTGATTATATTTTGCTTGTAACAGGACCCATGCGAAACTTTATTATATTTTTAAAAAACTATAATTTTTAAAAAACTATAATGCCTTATCATACTTTCTACGAAAATTATTTTGAACATTATCGGTTCAGCCATTTTTGAGTTATCTCCAAAAAACTTCTTCCACAGGCGTCAGATACGACCTTTTGGTATTAGTTTGGTTCTTATTACATTGAAGGTACGGAACCCACCTATGCGTGGTCCGACACGCACTTGGCCGCTTTTTTTATTGCAATGAATTTGATTATATTTTGCTTGTAACAGGACCCATGCGAAACTTTATTATATTTTTAAAAAACTATAATGCCGTGAATAATTAAACGAACTCTAGCTTTGTGACTCTGCATACGAAGCTAGAGGTCCTGGGTTCGAATTCCGGTGCCTAAAACGCTCTGACCTCACTACTCACATAGAAGATTTGAATTGTCAACTGCAATTGAATAAGTGCGTTTTGTTATAACCAGATACTTGAAAATATCCTAGCACCGTTTCTTCTAAATCACGATGATAAATCAGATTGCCTAGATTTATTTTATTCTTGTTAATCTTGGTTAGTCTAGTACTAGAAAATTAAAACAATTTTTCGTTTTCTGCAAGTCACTGTAGGTCACATCAGGGTACTCCTATCCTGTGGAAAACTATTCGGTTATAGCGAAACGCAACTATTGTAAGTCATTGTCTTAACTGCCAACAGTGTCAAACTGTGAGTTGTGACGTCATCAAAATCTTCAATGGCGTTTGTAGTTGGGGCACGTGACGCTTGTCACGCTTGAATAGTACATTATTGACGAGGAGGTGAAGTAGCACATTGATGGCTGAGTATTACAGGAGTCCGTTTAATTTAATACGAAGCCAGCAATGGCCCTTCACGCCGAGTCCAATATAGTGCTTTATTAAAAAATAATGCAATGTTGATGAACAGCAAACAAAATAGACATAAATAATATATTGAGGATAACTTCTAGGTTAAAAGAATGACCACTACCGCGAGCATCGAATTTCGATTCGAATCCTATAATTATCTCCATCTCCATCGCTTCTCATTTTGAGTGAGAGAGACAGATTTATTCGAAACTACAATTTTCTATGTTCGCGGTACACGCTCAGCTTTGCCGCCTTTATATCTGTGTATTTTTCTTCTGAATTTACCGTAAGCTATTTGAGATAACTAAAAAGTCGCGGTACCAACATTATAAATAACAAATACCGATGTTGTGTTTTGGCTGTTTAGGACCTTTGCCTTTATTTTTGTATGGCTGTTGAACTTTTTAAAAAGTTTGTACCTCGACAAAAATGGAATTTGTATGCAACATTTATGTCGCGAAATCAAGCCTGCAATTTCCGTAACTTTTTAATTTTTATTTGACCATAAACTAGACACTTCGCCGCCTAATTTTTAACCGTAAAAGTCAACCTTGCCGGACATTTTTGAATAAAGATATTTTAAATATGTAATTTTCAAAAATATGCTCATTTGTGGACCACAAAAGGTAGTTTCACATGTTCTGATAACCCAAAAGAATTAAATGCGTTACAATTCGACCCTAACTTTTGTAGTTGGAAACAACCCTATTATACACTTTTACACTAGGGTTGTCACTTTGCCTACACACAACACTCACTAGATGCTTTGGAATTGGATGTTTTGGTTTGGTCTGTGTAAGATTAACCCAAATATTGTTTTTATTAATAATGTATTTATGTATTACAGAAGCTGAAACTGACGTGCAAGTTGATCGGCAAGCCATCGGTGCCTGTCAGATGGTACTACAACAAAGACCACACTTCATATGACGAGGAGATTGTTAAGAAACTTGAGCTGGGTGTTGAGGTATGTTATACTAGCTTCGAACTTCAACTTTATCTGCGTCGAGTTAGTATTTGTTTTTTTTTAAAACGCCTAAATAAAATGCAACGATAAACATTTGTGATAATCAGGGCCCGGAATTAGGTGAGCTAAAATACCTAAAGTTCGCGAGAGGACATAATATAGAGTGGTTACAACCGGATGAAAATAATATTTAATTTGGATTAATACTAAGTACTTGTTTCCTTATCTTTCTATATATACTATAGTAGTACTAGTAGCTTTCACTATTTTGACGCTAATACGCCACTCTGACAAGCATTGATAATGAATAGGAAAATACAGATTACTAATTTAAAATATATGTCACATTTTCAGATTTATTATTATAATGTTAACTTTATGGCTGCAATGTAACCATTTTTCATCATTACGACTATTACTTGCAGTGCCCGGATGAATATCGAATACCCGGAATCCAAATAAAATATTATTTTCATCCGGTTGTAACCACTCTATATTATGTCCTCTCACGAACTTTAGGTATTTTAGCTCACCTAATTCCGGGCCCTGGTGATAATCCATATTGAAACGGTCCTTATTGTGGCGGCCAGCGCTTATGCCTTTATTTCTTGAAAATTATATTGAATCTATACAATTACTATAATGTAAGCACCTACCGTCATAAATACCCTTTCAATATATTGGGCCGGTATCCACT
The DNA here is from genome assembly GCA_947086415.1 of Pammene aurita. NCBI lineage: Eukaryota > Metazoa > Arthropoda > Insecta > Lepidoptera > Tortricidae > Pammene > Pammene aurita. The sequence goes on along the minus strand of OX352302.1, from coordinate 33,492,136 downwards.
GTATCGCGCGGTGATAATCACTCTGTTTGTGCCGACGTATTGCCCGATGTGCACGATTTACCCACTTTTACGTAGAATTTAAATGTTGGTATATTGTCATTATTGTCACACGTCATTTACGACAGCGGAAACTTGAAAACCCCTTGAAAAAGTCCTTAGACTCACGCACTTATTGAAGTGTGTACAGACGCGCCGTGCACACATATGTCAAATTGTTCCATGCTGTTATCCTTAATTGTGAGACATTACAGCGCGATATTAACGCGGTTGTGCAATGGAGCCAAGCAAATCATTTGCTCTTTAATGGCAAAAAGTGCAAAATAATCACGTTTAGCAGGAGCAAACGCCTAGCTTATAATTATTATCAACTTGGTGGGGCGGTTATTGAGCGCGTCCAAAATATCCGTGACCTAGGCCTTGAGCTAGATTTTCACAGCCATAAAAAATACAGTGGTAAAGAGCGTAAATAAGACGCTTGGATTTGTAATACGTACGCCGCCCCAGTTTAGTAAACTGGAGTATAATTCTATAGTATGGGATCCATTTGAAAAGCTTTATAAGCTATTACTTGAAAGAGTTCAAAGGTGCACGGTTCCATTGTTATTACTCAAAGAGTACATCTGAATGTCTGTCAAATTAGACCAGCTTGATAGAACTGGTTTCCTAATGGGGAGTCCGTTTTCTACCCAGCGAGTAGTACAAGGTTAAATTTACGCTAAATTTAACCATCGTGGTTCCAATGCAGACACTAAGGTTTCCCACGAGGCGTTGTTATCCCATAAATTTGCACGGTATCTCTACAAAAGGCAGTACGGATATCCGTCAGTTTTTGTGGCAGGTATGGTTGGGCTCGAGACCCTCCATTATAGACGTAAGCTACATCTCGCAGTCCACTATGGCTATAGGGGGATCAATTTTACTCTGCGTCCGTAAGAAACACCTTAGACGACCCTACACGTGATCCCTGGGTGGTGCTAAAAGAGTAACAAACTTAAATAAAAAAATAAAAAAGCATTTATTGTCGCAGAACAAATAAAAATAAAATACAAAAAGAAATACAGACACGTAGACATACACCGAAGTAAACAAAAAAACATAAAACAATACACAAGAAGGGAAAGGAAAAAAAAAATACAAGTAACACACAACTTAAAAACTAAACTAAATTTCGCGACAATAGGCTCGGAGCTCAGCATTTGCCCCGAGCTCGGTCGGCTGCACAGCGCTGTTTTTCAGCCCGCGCCTGTCTCTTGGCTTATACAGATTAAAAATTAAAAAGCTAGTTAAGGGGAAACATCGCATTCACTGGTCGGCACAAACTTGGCAGCTGCACTGTCCTATCTGGACCTCGCAGCACTCACTGGATTTTCTTCATCATCTGCTTTCCCACTACTACTATCCCAGATAAGAAATACCTATCTACATCCAGTGACATGTAGCTATACGATAAATAAATAGCTTACTGTTAAGAGGACAAATAGACGACCCCGGGGTGTTAGAAGGTATTCGTCTGTTTGTCCCCGAGCAGTACTGTGGCACCGCCCGCCCACTATGTGTTGCGCCGACGGCGGGGGTCGGGGGGCGCGGGGCGGGGCGGGGGCGGAACCGCGCCGACAACGCGCCCGGTGCTCGTGCGCCGGTGCTGCTTAACCAATTCCTGTGACTCCTGTGGAGTTACAGGCGTCCATAGGTTACGGTAGCTGCTTACCATCAGGCAGGCCGTATGCTTGTTTGCCACCGTCGTAGTATTAAAAAAAAAAAAAAAGTGTTGAGTCTGGATGACGACGTGTTCGCTGACAGCTGGCACACATTGCTTACCGAAATCAAGTCGATGTGTAATGAACTTACTTAGCAGTCAGAGAGTTCTAAACCAGGAGAGGCCTTAGGTATCATTTCCCCTCTGTCAAAAGTATTGGCAGGAAAATCTAGTACATCTATAAAAACTATTTCAATAATCGATGTCACGCATTTTCGTCATCGTTGTCAATGGATAACAAGATCCGTGAAAATGCCCTTATGCGCTGTTTTTGGATGTTAAAAATGTTATATTTCGTCTAGTTTACATAAAGATGAGATACCATTTCAGATGTTATCATTACTTTCGTAATAAAAGATTGAACCTAAATCGAAAATCAAGCTTCGTTTACAGAATCGATTCAAAGACAATCGTTTTCTTTCTGACGGGCAGTAACTATTTGACGTTTGACACTTCTCCATATTTAACGCGCTTAAGGATTGCTGTCTTCTATATGTTGTTTGAAAATACAATAAAAAATGATCCTGGGCTTTTTTGTTTGACATTTGCAAAGACTGCATCCAATAATATATATATGTATCTATATGTTAACATTGGTACAATCGACGTCGATCTTATTGCTCCATTTAGTGTTATAAAGTATAAAAAGAATATGTCAAATATTTTTGGTGTTTTCAAGTCAAAGGTACATCTTTGTCGGTTGTCAATAAAGCGTTGGTGCCATAAAAAATAATTTAGAAATAAACTGTATTAACAACCGACAACGATGTACCCTTGACTTGAAAACATCACATGCGTGCTACCTCGCCCCCCTCAGATTTTGGCAGACTTTTTTTGTTTGGAAAGATGAGGCGAAGCGTACTCCATTTATAGAGCTTTATGTTAGCAGCACATATTTGTTATGATTCCTTATTTAGTTAGTAGCTATTTCTTAAGTAAGTTTCTAGCATTGCAGGCGATTTGGTTCCTTACTTAAAGTCTATTAATGTACATAATATTGTTTTGCAGCTGAAGTCGGACGCGCGCATCAAGCTGGAGAGCAGCGACTTGGGCGTGGAGAACGGGCAGCTGGTGATCGAGGCGGCGGAGCGCGCGGACGCGGGCGCGTACGCCTGCGTGCCGGAGTACGCCGCCGCCGCACGCGGGGCGCCCGCGGCGCGCGCGCAGGCCTCGCACCTGCCCGCCGTCACCGTGCTGCGCGTCAAGGTCGCTACTCTGTCCTGTCATACCAGCGCCAGCGCCAGCGCCAGCGCCAGCACCACCGAGCTGGAGAACAGCGACGCCGGCCAGCTAAAGCTATAACTACTACAACTCTAAAGAATATTCATATCAATATTTTTAATATTTCTTTAAAAGTCCTGCTTACTATTGACGATAAAATTAACGGACTTAATTGGGGAATGCAACCGATAAATATTTGTGTGATAATTCCCGGTACTTTACCGGTTTTCTATCTATTTTTTATCATTTCAGGTCGTATTATATTTAGCAAACTTAAACATAAATAATTTTAAACAAAAAATATCCGACTTCCCTTAATCTCCTCCACCTTTACAAAAGCAAATACCAAAGCTACTGTAAAAAAAAAAGCACTAAAATGGTGTGCCTGTATAGAGGTTTACCTAAAAAAATAACAGTTTCCTCAACAACAGGACCAAATATCAAGTTTACTCTTTCAAACAAAAGAAAAATTCCAAATCGTACCAATCGTCTTCAAATAATCACCAAACACAGAGATCCCAATGAATTGAAAACCTCCTTCGATATCTTGAAATCAGTTGAATTGCATATGTTGTACTTGCAGGACATGTACGCCGCCCTGTGGCCTTTCCTCGGCATCTGTGCGGAAGTGCTGGTGCTGTGCGCCATCATCCTCGTGTACGAGAAGAGGCGCACCAAGCCCGAGCTGGACGACTCCGACACCGACAACCACGACCAGTGAGTATCCGGTCATAGTAGTACATGTGGTACCCATACCCACTACCACGACCAGTGAGTATCCAGTGATAGTGGGACATGGGGTGGTACTATCGGGTTCAGAATTGCATGGCCAATTTATGAATGAATTCATTGATAAATTGACCATGCAATTATGAACCTGATGGTACATGTGGTACCGACAACCACGACCAGTGAGTATCCGGTCATAGTAGTACATGTGGTACCCACTACCACGACCAGTGAGTATCCGGTCATAGTAGTACATGTGGTACACACTACCATGACCAGTGAGTATCAGGTCATAGTAGTACATGTGGTACCCGTACCCACTACCACGACCAGTGAGTATCCAGTGATAGTGGGACATGGGGTGGTACTATCGGGTTCAGAATTGCATGGCCAATTTATGAATGAATTCATTGATAAATTGACCATGCAATTATGAACCTGATGGTACACGTGGTACCGACAACCACGACCAGTGAGTATCCGGTCATAGTAGTACATGTGGTACCCACTACCACGACCAGTGAGTATCCGGTCATAGTAGTACATGTGGTACCCACTACCATGACCAGTGAGTATCCGGTCATAGTAGTACATGTGGTACGCACTACCACGACCAGTGAGTATCCGGTGATAGTGGGACATGGGGTGGTACATGTGGTACCGACAACCACGACCAGTGAGTTTACAGTTAACAGACCATTGACTGGAACCATCACCAATAAAGAGGTATTAAGTCGGCTGTTTGATAGGGTTATTTTTGAAAACCCTAACAATTCGGTAAGCACAACCCTAACAATTCGGTGACCGGAACCCTCACCAATAAAGGGGTATTAAGTCGGCTGTTTGATAGCGTTATTTTTGAAAACCCTAACAATTCGGTAAGCACAAAACCGCGGATGGATAAACCACTTTAAGTATAATACGGCCTCCTAGCCCAGTCGGTAGTGACCCTGCCTATGAAGCAGGAGGTCCCGGGTTCAAATCCTGGTAAGGGCATTTATTTGTGTGTTTATCACGAATATTTGTTCCTGAGTTATGGGTGTTTCCTATGTATCTAAGTATATATTTATCTATATAACTCATATAAGTATGTATATCGTCGCCTAGTACCCATAGTACAAGCTTTGCTTAGTTTGGGACTAGGTTGATTTGTGTAAGATTGTCCCCAAATATTTATTTATTTATTATTTATTAATAAGAATGGTTGGTTAACCATATGTACAAGGTTTTGCACAAAACAGTTGTCATAACGGTAGGCTAACCCTAATAATAGGGTAACCTTATCATTGGCTTAACAGTTTAATAGATTTTCCGGTCCCTGTAACATAGTTGACTGTGTCTTATGTTATGGGATAGGCTAGATTACAGTCGTAGAACACAATGATTCCAATATTTTCCTCTTGTTTATTATTAGTCGTGTAAGATGATGAGATTGTAGTGGGACATCGAACGACAGTTGTGGAACATGGAGGGATAATAGATGAATATGATGGGATAGTAGTGGAGTATGATGGGATAAAGGGGAACATGGTAGGATATAAGTGAAACAATTATATCCTACGACTACGAGTATGTCATACGACTCGTAATTAATACAATTTTTGCATAATTTTGTGTACACGAAGGTGAATAAGCGATACAATGCGTGTAGTTTTCATTAATTATTTAATAGATAATACAGGATGTAACTAAAGTACTGGTGATCCGTTTAACGTGACGTTTTTGTCATTACTGTTGTAATTATGATAACTAAGACACTAAGACATGTAACTAACAATTCTTATGGGCTCCCGGGCCTGAAATAAACGTATATTTAATTTAACACTGCCAGACGAAAAATGACGTCCTACTTCAGAAACCGGGCGTCCATAGCTACATACAAAACATCCCGCCCAGCGAGTTGTCCGGCATCTGAGCAAAGTTTACGAGCGCCCACGAGGCGGGTTCTTGGCAGTGAATGTGTTAATTTAATTTAACGGCATGATTGGTCTCGTATTGCGGGTAAGAAAAAGTAGGAGCAAAATTTTTTTTGACGCGAAAAATTTTTTTTTGTATGGGACCAGACACGGCTGGCCAACCCTCCATACAAAACCATTTTTTTCTGCAAAAATATTTTTTTCTTACTTTTTCATTATTAGAATACGATACCGATTATGCCCTTCAAATGATCACCAGCATTTTTTTACACCCTGTATAATCGTATTTTCAAAAGAATAACTCTTAACGTCTATAGGGCTTTTAACATTACTGTTTTACCCGGAACGTCTTTGCCATTACAGTTAAACATCTACCTATTATGTTTTTTTTAGAAATGAGACTAACCAAGTCAAGTCATGATACTCATGATTCAAGAAAATATGTTGAAAAAAATACACTCTTTTTGTCAATGAATAACGAAAAGTTTTGTAACAAAGGTACATTAATTTTATTTTTTAAATTAGGTTAGCATTTTTTATGCATAGTTTTGTATCCATCATAAACTCCTTAAAATTGTTAGTATTATGTCTAACGAAAGTTGTAATTTAATATTTTTATCATACCTAAAAATCCACATTCCCATTTATTTAAATGTAGTATTAACACTGACCCCTTAGCATGACTGTCGTTGTTACATGCGACTGCACATTTCAAGTAACGTTTGATATATAGTTGCTCTTGACGACGCAAGTCATGCTAGTGCTATCTAGTTAATTACTATCTCCTATAAAACCATAATTAGAAATGGTTCGGTTTCACATTTCAAAATCTTTTAAAATATAACCCTTTTCTAATGAATGTATTTTTTTCGCATTTCAGGAAGAAGTCGTAAGCGTCGAGGCGCTGGGTGTGTTGTTTTAGAGATACGAGATTTTTTTTATTTTCGCAATCTAACCAAAAGTTGTTATTTAATTAGAATAATCAGTGCAATTACGTGACCGATATGAAGAACGCGTCTGCCGAGATATTAAAAGTTATATTGAATTTATTTAGCACTTTTTTAATTTGATTGTCTATGAAATGGACTTGGCTGTGTAAATTTAGTTTGGTATTGTTACTAAACGGGACCTCATTATAAATTAGTTTATGATGTACTTAACAGCCGTGCGATCCGTGTAACACGATGGGATAATCGTGGAACGTAGCGGGACAATCATGGAACACGATAGGATAATCGTGGAACATTTTGGGACATTCATGGAACACGATAGCATAATCGTGGAACATGATGGAACATGAGAGACGGTGATTGTGAGTTATAAATGCATAGCAGCTAGTTCATGACATAGACACGGTAGATAGTACAGACCAAGATAGACGCGGGTAACCATATTAAGTTTAAATCTAATTTACGTCCTAAATTTAGTTTAATTTCTAACAAATATACGTCAAAAATTTACATGCATTTCACCGGCGTCTATCATTTGAATCTGTGGATAATGCACATTTTGTAAAATAATGTTTCCCTTCAAGTATTTTCGTTGCGTATATAAATCATGGCTTGACTTGTTGACTTAAGTGTATTATACTAATATCTAAATACTAATGTACAGTCGCCATCAGATATATCGGAGCGGCCAAGGTAGTCACAAATATCTGAACAACTCCTCTATTGTCAAGGCGATAAAGTGCATGTTCAGATATATTTGAGAACCCTGGCCGCTCCGATATATTTGATGGCGACTATACGAAGTGCTGAGTGATGTATGTTACCTACCGCTATCAAATATAAGACCTTTAGATGAATACAATTGAATTAAAGATTATGTTACTTATGCTGGTTGTTTTATTTCATGCCACATTAACACGCTATTTTACGGGATTATAAGCCTTTTATCACAATACATATTTCAATTAGGGTTTCTGCGATCCGGTTTATCACAAGATGGCAGCACCGTGGCGAGAGTTCTTTTTGACAGCAGCTGTCAAAATCCACCAATCCACACAGGCAAGGATGATTAAGACATGGATTGACAATGCCTATACAAAATCGTGTTCCCTTATTTCAGGCTAAAGCATTGGCGTCATCTATTGGTCACCACAAACACTAAATTCCTACTTAACCTTTCTGTTAAGCCCATTGGTTGACTGGTAGAGAATGCCTTATGGCATAAAGTCCGCCATGCGTACCATCGTATTATGTGCAATTAAGATTAAATAAATAAATTTTAGTTTGTAATATTTTGTTCGGCGATTAACGCTGACAGAATAACTCGACTCCAGACTCAACAGATGGCGCTGTGGTACTTAGTACCGAAAACAGACGTATAGCCTGAAGGTTCGAGGAACGCGATTTTGTATAGGCATTGTCAATCCATGTCTTAATCATCCTTGCACACAGGCGCGCCACATCAACGAAAGACGAGTGTCGATTTTGAAGTATCGGAGCTATCAACATGGCGGTTATAGTGTATAGGTTTTGACGTCCTCAAATCTTAATATGGCGGATTTTCGGCCGCATTGGGTTTTTACGTATATACTCGTCATCTCTTTTTGCTTATGAATATGGCGCTGAGTTAAAACGAAAAAAATTACATCCATGAATAAACATGATTGGTGGATTGTGACAGCTAGACCTCCCGCCACGGTGCTGCCATCTGGTGAAAATCTCGATAGTTTTTTGGTGATATATGGCAAGAACGTGGAACACTATTGTTAAGACTTTTTAAGACTTCCAAATTTCAAAAGGAGGAGGTTCTCAATTTGGCTGAATGTTTTGTTTGTATGTTTGATTTTGTATTTTATACTTGAGGATATACAGCCGGATATGTGGACATTCGGAAATACCAAAGCATATTTTATTTTTATACACGATTTATTATTTAATAAATATACTTAAGTATATTTTTTATTCACATACAAATTACAATATTATACAACATCTAAAAATAAACCTAAAATCTAACTATAAAGTTAAATAATTCTAAAACCACAAACTTGCGGAAGAGTTCCCATAATGCTGGCTGCGTTCCCTCTTTGGACTGCGGATCTCTTAGAACGAGCCAGCACTACGGTGACCTCAACTAGTTTTTTTGATAAGTCTGTAATAAGTTTGCGGGCGCTTGAGCACCGAAACCGATAGCGAAAACCCACGAATGTGCTGATTTACAAGAGCGATATATTTGTGGCGTTTCGCCGCCTCGGCCCCGCCTGCTCTCAGTGAAGTCGTGGAGATATGGAACGGCGCTAAAGTGTCCACGCATGTGGCATCCCAAATAAGGGGCCGTCCCAGTCTCCAAGGTACTAGGGTCATGCTGCCGGGACTCTTGCCATCGTCATGCGCGAGGCCACATTCGAGAACCGCCGGTACGTTGACGCTGACAAAAGCCTGGCGGATGATGTCTTTTAGGCAGGCGTGGCGGGACAAGCTCTTGAGACATGAAAGACCGTGGTGCTCAAGGCTATCTACCGCAGCTCCGCAGGGGGTGGAGTGAGACTATGGTCCAAAAGTGTGCCGAAATTGGATGATGGGAGGCCATGTAGCCAGGAACTAGACTCCCTTTCCGACACGGGTATTAGTCGGGCTTTTTCTTGGCTGATGGAGCAGGTGTTTACTAGGTGGGAGTGGGAATGGACTTGGCTGCAGATAGGTTGGTCCCGGATTCTCTACCTAAGTAACTTATGGAGTTTAATTTACATCAATCGGGTTGAACTTTTCGGACAATAGTTGGGGCCGCTCGAAGGTTTTCACAGAGTGCGCGAGTATAGGTTGTACCTGTCAGCCCTGACAATAGTGTTGGCCCTTTGACCGCCATAGACGTCAAATTACGCGCACGGAATGTCGTGCCCTCAGCGTTAGCACGTGATATCACGTCCAAAATTGTCCTGCGCACTCGCGCGCGCTGGTGCTAAGGGCACGATTTTTCCGTCCGACGCTTGGCGGTCAAATCGTTAAATTCTTTTTTAATACCATTGCTCAAAAAGTCTAGTTTATGTAGCTGCAAATCGTGCGTAAAGTTTGATTTTATGCACTTGTGCTAAAAAGTAATCTGATCCGCAAATCGTGCGTAAAGTTTGATTTTATGTACAATTTGCAGATCAGAATATCAAATAAATGAGTATTATGCGAGACCCGCTTATAAATGACCCACCTGAACTACGCGCGATTCGGCATAAAGGAGTATTATATTATGCGAGACCCAATAGTATTACTTGAACAACGCGCGATTAAACGAAGCTGTCTTTCGTACACTGACAGAATATAAATGTAATTTTATTTCATTGTAGTTTTTTCGCAATTGTATTAAAAAACGTTGTTCGACACACGTGCGGAAGTGTCATTTTCACTCGTCCCGAGTCTACCCCCGAGTGTAACCTCTGTACTCGGGTATAATGACATACTTCTCGCACTTGTATCGAAAAGTACTATTTTATTTTGTGACATAAATTCTAGTCTTTTTAACCAAATCCCAAAGAACAATACTAGTGACAGCTACAACCTATGCTGGCGCCATCTGAATCTGACCCAACCTTTTTTTTTTGGCGAGGGAGGTAATACATGTATACCATTTGGCCCGTGCTAAATGGTTATGTCCGACTCAACTGGGGACTCAGTGGACCAACCTTTGACAACCTTCCTCATTATGGCCACTCCCAACCATTAAACTTTGGTAATCTCCTCCCGTGGTTGCGGCACGGCCGGCGCTAGGATTGCTTTAGTCAGGGCTCCCATAGGCGCCTCTACCATGAGCCACAGGAGCGTTGCCGCGATGGTCGTGATGAACGTGGTGCCCCCGATAATCATTAGCTGTATACAGAAAAAAAACGGAAATTATATTCAATATTATTTATATAATATTGCCCCGGTGGGTGCCCAGCCCAGAAGGCTGGCCGCATTTCCGCGCTGGATAGATATCCACGACAACTCGCAGCATAGATATGCTGCGAGAAATAGTGACCAGCCCTCTGGTCACCAGAAGCCTCAATAAGGCGCGCCGAAATCTCTTTATAGATCAGACACGCACTTGCTCCACACGGCCGCAGGGTTTCGACCCCAAACGCCGTAAACAAGTAGCTACTGCCAAGCAGCATACTTGTGACGCTTGAGATTCTCGGCTGAGGATGAAGCCGCATCAGCATCAACTTTGGTGCCCGGAATGTGGGACGGCGCCACACGACGGTGACACCTGGAATACCTAGACTATAGGGCTACGATTCGACATGCCAAACTGTGAGACGTGGATGATACACTTGTATCGCTAGTGGATAGTGATATCCATCTGTCCACACGTGTCCACACCTAACTGTCAATCTGTCAGTAGGTACTGATTTAAACTTACACGATTTCCACTCATTATTTTGACAAAAACGAGACTTAATCGCGTACACTTACTTTTATTATTTCTCTGACGTTTCGAGCGTGCCGTAACGCTCGTGGTCGCAGGCAGACTGGCGAGGAATTGTATCAGCATCTAGCTGCGCGGGTTCTGTCAGTAGGTCTCGCTAGAGCGTTTTGTCCATGGCTATGGCCACCATTTTAGATATCACTCTTGAGTGATTCCACCCCAAATTTCAACTGTCACAAAAGTGTGATAACATAGTTGTCTCGCAAGCGACTGTCAGTTATGTCATGTCGAATCGATCCGGGCTATCCAGGTGAAACCTGGACTACAGGTCTTACCATGTAGTAGTCCGACGTGTACGTGGGTAGCTTCTGGGCGCCGACCAGGTCTCTTTGCACGAGAGTATGCAGCAGGAAGGCGCAGTATGAGACCCGGGCTATCCAGGTGAAACCTGGACTACAGGTCTTACCATGTAGTAGTCCGACATGTACGTGGGTAGCTTCTGGGCGCCGACCAGGTCTCTTTGCACGAGAGTATGCAGCAGGAAGGCGCAGTATGAGACCCGGGCTATCCAGGTGAAACCTGGACTACAGGTCTTACCATGTAGTAGTCCGACATGTACGTGGGTAGCTTCTGAGCGCCGACCAGGTCTCGTTGCACGACGGTATGCAACAGGAAGGCGCAGTATGACACACGAGCTGTCCAGGTGAAGCCCCGCCATTCCAGGATGCCACGGAGCACGCCTGGAAAAAAGGATTCCTCATCAGAATGATCGGGAACAAAGAGGTATTTCAGAGGTGATTTTCAAATATTTTACGTCTAGGTACAGAACTATTTACAAGGTTTTATATTTATTTTTCTACTCGTCGACTGTAATGCTTGAACTGAGACCCTGTAGACCGAACTACGAACTATACTGTACGATAGAGCTTTTATGTTCATTCGAACATTCAAGATTCGAACTTTTCCATTTTTCTTTCAATTATAAGATTGAAATTTCGCTTCCAGACGGTTCTCCTTAGTACCTACAAAAAATAATTTAGAGCTTTTATGGTCGCATATTGTAGGATCGTCGACTATGCTTAAATGGATTTTCATACAATATAATAAATGAACGACGCCTTGTTGCATACTGAAACCTCCAGATTGTAACAAATAGTTTTCTGAAAACCGCATCAAAATCGGTTCAGCCAAACACGAGATAATCTCGAGCAAACATACATATAACTATACAAACATACGGGTTACACTGAGAACCTCTTTTTTTAAGTCAGTTAAAAACATACTGCAAAGTTTGCATTTAGTAGAATGCTTGGCTTTTTTGGACACTTGGCCCGGCGGCCCCGGCGTGAACCAGATAGCCTCGAAACCGTGTTCGTTGGGCCCGTGGAAGTCGATTGTTAGCGGGTAGGGGTACCCGCTAAGCTGGTATAATGCCATTGAAGAGATTACACGCTCGGATTCCAGTGTTCCTTTAGGAAGGCAATGAATCGGCCAGGATGGAGAGCATTACAGCGTAGAGCGACTTATGATGCTCACTACCCTCAGACATGAGGATTCGACTTAGAAGTTTGTATGGAAGAAGTTTTTGGTCAAAGAGGCTTTCCGTAGTGACCGTTCAGTTCCATCATCCTTCTTAAAATGGTGACTGTAAAAGTACCTTCAGCCTTAAAGATGGAGCCCATGATGAAGATAAAGGTCAAGACTTGGAACAGGGGTTTCCGGAAGGTCGCGTACAGCACCCTCAGTGCGGTGGAGGGCTCGTACCCGTCCGCATAGAAGAAGTTGCCAGAATATATGTTGAAGACAACGGCGGGGACCGTCAACCATACCACCCAACGATATTTCTGGAAAATATAAGTAATAATTAATGAATTGATGGGGATCAATGTTACTCTGCGTCCGTAGGAAACACCTTAGACAACCCTACACGTGATCCCTGGGTGGTGCTAAAAGAGTAACAAACTTGGCAGCTGCACTGTCCCATCTGGACCTCGCAGCACTCACTGGATTTTCATTATCATCTGCTTTCCCATTACTACTACCCCAGGGAAGAAATACCTATCTATATCCAGTGACATGTAGCCATACGATAAATAAATGAATTGATGAAATAACTTTATTTTTAGGCAAATAGCCTTAAATACCTTTCAATTAGCATATATTAAACTAAAAAACCGGCCAAGTGCGAGTCGGACTCGCGCACCTAGGGTTCCATACAAAGCTGTAGGGGTAGTAACTTTATTATATGATGCAACTAAAAAATTTTCCTTTATCTGTGCTATAAGACAAATTTCAAGATTCTGAGTTCACGGGAAGTACCCTGTAGGTTTCGATTCCCTTGCGAGTTTCGAAAATTTGCGGCATAAACGGCTGTATATTTTAATTGCATTGGCTTAGAAGTTTATTTTTTTCACAGCTCCAAGGGACAGTAGACTTATGATATAAATTTCAGCTTGATATCTCCACGCGTTCCTGAGAAAAAGGGTCTTGATAGACGGACGGACGGACGGACAACAAAGTGATCCTATAAGGGTTCCGTTTTTTCCTTTCGAGTTACGGAACCCTGAATTCGAAATAATTCGATTTTTCTATTTTTGACATGCGTTCGGCGCTCGAGGTCACAAACTTGGATTATTTTTTGGGCCAACATCATAAACTAGTCTGCAAAAATCAGATCTACCGGATTTGACGCACAGTACCCCGTACTTTTAGGCGACAAGGTTCCTGGATTAATAATAATAAACAGAGTTTTAAACACGAAACTATCGTGAATAATAGACAGACAGGGTTTATAATATAACTATACTCGTAGTTAAAGAGCAACCTGGAATTTCTCAGTGATGGCCTTCTCATTCTTGAACCAGTGGATGGCGAGTAAGCCGCAGGCCATGCCAAGGATGTACGTAAACATGTTGGTGTGTGCGAGAACGTACATGATGCGGAATGTGTCGTATGACTTGTAGAGGCTGCGGTATAATCTGCGGAATTCAGATAATTAGAATGTAAGGATCGACCTTTGAAAAATAGTCTACTGAGCCAGGAGCGCAGACTATCTCATGGCAGTAACGTCTTGGAAAAAATTTGGCCCTAATTAGACACAAGTATTGAAAGGTTCACAATGCTAAACTTCTAAATCAAGTCCCTTTTGGGGTCAATGTACAATTAAATACGATACGACACAAATGTTCTTCATTGCAGACCTCAATAAAATAAAACAGTAACTACAAAGTACCCAAAACTCTGGAGCCTGATTATAACTTACTCCGGAGACTGGAAGACCACCACATCCAAGTTCTGGAAGTATGTGTGCGCGGCCGGCATAAGCAGAGAGGCGATGCCAAGCGCGACCAGCACTATCAACTGGTAGCGTGGGCGTCGGAACAGTACACATACCAGCACACCTAGTGCGCAGAGTTGTGTGTCTGCTGCCAAGTACCTGAGCAGAAACATGAGAAGAAACTAATATGATCTTGTAGCTTCACGTTAGGCGTTAAAGCTCGCTCGTTCGTTCCTCGTTCCACTTCTAGGCTGGCTGTGCCCCTGAAGCCCTACCGTCAATCGTTTTTTTTTGTGCATTTATATAGCTTGGCTAATTAAGTTTCATTCTTTTCGGATGTTTTTTTTTTTTTATACTACGACGGTGGCAAACAAGCATACGGCCTACCTAATGGTAAGCAGCTACCGTAACCTATGGACGCCTGTAACTCCACAGGAGTCACATGCGCGTTGCCGACCCTTTCCAAAAAGGAGGATTCACTGTGTTGACGGCTAAAGGAACAAGAGGGTCCCTCATCGTCAACACACTGGGTCCTCTTTGAGCTCTTTGGCAACCTTACTCACCAGCAGGAACACAACACTATGAGTAGGGTCTAGTGCTATTTGGCTGTGGTTTTCTGTAAGGTGGAGGTACTTCCCCAGTCGGGCTCTGCTCCAGATTTGAGCGATATGAAATTCACTGAACATGCCCTACCACACTAAGCGAGATGCCATTCGCAGTGCCCATACCTCTCTTTTTGGCATAGTTTAAGGACATACCCAAGTCTGGACGTAGTTTAAGGACATACCCCGGGTCCAAAAAAGAAGTAAGATCGGGTCGGGTCGGGTGTAAGATCTTGGTAAAGATTTAGGTGACAAAGTGAACAATATTTAACTTCTTTCGTGGGCATGACTATACCCTGGCGCCTGTTGACTTATGTGCCTGTGTCTATTACCTATTTATGCCAATCAAATAAAACATTTCATTGCTTTGGTGTGAACTACTAACACTTATCAGCAAAATCGTAGTCAGCTTTAGAACCTCCTAAATTACATGCCATTTGAACGAGAGACGCCCATCTTCTTCCTCCTAGCGTTTGCCCCAGCTTTTTGCTCTATTGAGCCTGGGGTCCGCTCGGCAACGACAGACCCCTATCGTAGTTTTATATTTGACTCACCAAGTCTGTGGCAAACAGTGCGAGTTGTCGTAGATATAGTTGTTGATGTACAGCAGATGCGCCCACCAGTACTGGCGGCAGGCGTTCGCCTCTTGTGTAACCACCAAGTCCCACTGCGGCCCGTCTGCCACGTGACGGTTCACGGTCATCACCGTGAAAAGGACTATTGCCATCATGGGGGTCAATCTGGCAGCAAAAATCGGTTAATATCAGTAGGGATTTTAAAGACAGAAATAGGCATGAACAGAAAAAAACATCTTTAAATGGAAAGGGAGGTAAACATTTCAAAAAGATTTTTAGAGAACTTTTTAGTACCTCAGATCGTTAGACAGAAAGTTTTAATTCTATGTGAAGATATCACGACCGTCACAAAATAGCAACTATCTAAGATAGGCTGCCTGGCGTAAGAAGCTTAGGAGAGCTACAACTACCTAAAATTAATTGGATAAAAAAAAAGAATAGTCTACATGTCAACCTCACCTCACCCATCGCAACGCCATAGCCTTAGGCCACTCCCAGAAGGAGATCTTGGTCTTCTCGGCCAGCAGCTCCATGTTGAAGGCCACGAGGAAGCCAGACATCACGAAGAACGTGTACGTGACCACGTCGCCATTGATGAGGAAGACTTTAAAGGAATCGTCGTAAGTCTGCAAACAATGGTTTTGGAAAATCTTGGCATTCTAAGAGCTGCTAAATAAAAGAGGTTTTGGAAAATCTTGGCATTCTAAGAGCTGCTAAATAAAAGAGGTTCTGGAAAATATTGACAATTTAGAAGCGGCTAAATAAAAACGGTTCTGGGAAATCGTAGCATTCTAAGAGTTGCTAAATAAAAAACTTTCTGGAAAATTCTTGACATTCTAGGAGCTGCTAAAATAATAATTGTACATTGTTGTAGAGGCTTGAAAGTAAGCTATAGGTGGATCGAGTTAGTTCGAGGGCCGACCCGCCAGGGGAGGCCCTCGAAGATACGAGTCCACCTATAGCGCTTTCGGCCGAGATATTACACAGTGCTTTTCACGACTACTGTAAGGAAATAAAAAAAACATTTCTCATAATAATATAAATGCTTTAATAGAATATCCAATTCAGTATTTCATTCCGGCCATTTTACTTTTTTTTTCACTTTCAAGAAGCGTTTTTCTGTTGTTTGCTTCAAACCCACTCATTACTTAGAGGCGTTTTTGATAGAAAATTGTGGTTTTCTATCAGAAACGCCTCTAAGTAATGAAAAACGGGTAAAAAAGTAAAAACGCCTTAAAGGGTGAATAAATTGTTTTGACGTTTCTTTTTTTTAAACAGGTAGTTGGCCCGATAAACAACCTTATTTTATTTTTGAAACATAAAGTTGTGCCAAAAAAATACCTTTTAATGTTTTTAATGAATGCAACGACATAACTGGACAATTTACTTTCCAACTAATGACATTTCATCGCTACAATAACATTGCTGTAGTGGTGGTTAAGTGCTACAGCAAATGCTTACTTTCCAGCTTGGATTTTGACCATCTTTTGTCACATTTCCGAACAGTAGCGTGAAAAAGTTCTGAACAATCATGGCATTCTAGGAGCTGCTAAATAAAAAGCAACTATATTTTTTGCCACCGAAATTTAGATTTGCCACCTAATTTGTATCCCCTCATTATAATATCAGCCTCTAACAAATATATCAACGACCATTTCAATCCAAACGTTCTTCAAATTTGAAACACCAAATTAAAGAATATTTTTATCCAACAATAACATTTTAATCACCAGATTTGTAGTGCCAGAATAGTAGATCAACCACCAAATAATTAAAATATGTCCTAAATTTATTAAGTTAAAAAATATACAGAAAAATGATCACTATAAAATATAACGGTTACACTCACGTCACTTTAGTCATTTCGCGCGACAAAAACGTGAACGCGTAAAGTGACGTGAGTGTAACCGTTATATTTTATAGTGATGCCGGTTGCGCCAAACCGTCTGTTAACGTCAACGTCATCGTTAAAAAAATATTTTATGAAAAAATTTACAGTTTTCTATGGGATGACAGCTCCATCGCCATATTTAACGTTGATCAGTTCGTTAGTTATGCGTGGTGCAACCCACCCATATATGTCTCACGAAAGTTTAAATTTAATAATTAGAAAAATGATACTTATAAAAGGACAAAAAAAAGTTTCGCCGGAGTCAAGATAGGTGCGACCGACGAGCGATGCGAAGCGAGCGTGCCGCGCAGTGGCCGGCGAGTGCCAGAACAGACTTCTAAACACAGCAAATTTTTATTTTAAAGACCAATATGTTTTTTAGGTAATCGTTTTCATATTGTTTCGAGATCCGATTTCAGTATCAGATATGGGTATGATTTTGGTGATGCATATAATTTGCCGGAAATTTTAAGTTAGTTTTTTTTTTGTTGTCGTTTTGATATTATTTGGTGATACAATTTTGGTGGCAGATCTATTATCTTAGTGGCCAATCTTATTAATTAGGTCATCGACTTCATATTTATATGATGATCGGTTACAATACAATACAAATACTCTTTATTGAACACCTCAATAAGAAAACCAGTACAGAAAATGCATAAAGTCAGAATAGAGGTAAACAACAGGCGGTCTTATCGCTACAGAGCGATTTCTCTCAGACAACCTTTAGGTAGTGGAATTGTGTTAAATAAACCAAGTCAGTAGGTGTTGCAAACAGTGAAGAAAAGTGGAAAAAAAGAAAAAAAAAACTTAATATCACAAAACAATATCCTAATAAATAAATAAATAAATAACCATATTAAGATACAATACACTTAAACAAAATAAATATATAAATATATATACATATATAGTGCCGGCTGTAAAGAGAAGGTGTCACGGACGAGACAAATAGTAAAGTTTAAGGAGCTTTTTAAATGAAGCGGGTGATTGAGCGCACCTTACATCTAGAGGCAGAGAATTCCAAAGTCGAACCGCTTGAAATGTAAAGGAACTGTTATAAAATTTAGAAGAGGATGAAGGGACAGAAAGAAGTAAATTCCGGGAGGATCTTTCAGACTGGAGGTAACTGAAACGCACCTTGAGATAGCGGGGAGTTGCGGGGTTAAAAAGAACAGAAAACAGAAGGGACAGAATATGAGACTTACGACGAAAGCGAATAGGAAGCCACTTGAGCTGCGTACGGAAGTGAGAGATGTGGTCATATTTGCGTAGCCCAAATATAAATCGGATGCAGACGTTTTGGATACGCTCCAGCTCATTAAGTTGCTGCTCAGTGAGGTCGAGCCAAGAGACGTCAGCATAGTCCAAAATGGGGAGGAGAAGAGTTTGAGCAAGAGCAATTTTGGTGGGAATACGAAGGAAGTTGCGTATTAACCTTCTGAGTGAACCGATTGCTGCGAACATCTTCCTGCTAACTTCGCCCACTTGAGGTCCCCATGATAGAGTCCTATCCATAATGATTCCAAGGTTTTTTACTTGTAGCGAGAAAGGAATGACGACGCCATTGAAATAAATAGGTGAGAGGTCATCGAAATTAATTCTGGGAAGGAGTTTTGAGCTACCAATTATAATAGACTGAGTCTTATTGGGATTAACTTTAAGGCCATAACTACGACTCCAATTCGAAATTCTCTCTAAGTCGCTATTTACAGAGGCTATTACAGAAGGAAGTTCGCCCGTGGCACCCTGTGAGTAAATTTGACGGTCATCGGCATAAAGGTGATAATGTGAAGAAAGGTTATGAGTAATAGAATTTATGAAAATAGAAAATAACAAAGGAGACAACACACCGCCTTGCCGAACGCCGGCCAATGTGTTGCACCAAGAAGAAAGGAAATCAGACACCTTAATGCGCTGCCGACGGCCTATTAAATAACTACGAAACCACCCCATTGCGCCAGGAGATATATTAAGAGAATGTAATATCCCAACGAGAATATCAAAATCGACAGTATTAAACGTATTGCTAAAATCTAGCAGCGTCAATACCGTCAGTTTCTGATTATTCATCCCCGCCCGGATATCGTCGGTGATCTTAACGAGAGCAGTAGCAGTACTATGACCAGGACGGAAGCCAGACTGGAAGGGATTAAGGAGATTACACCGGTTAAGGTACGATGTGAGCTGTTGGTGCACGAGACGTTCAAGCACTTTGGACAGGAAAGGGAGAATAGAAATGGGACGATAATCTGAGAATGAGGATGGATTCGACTTTTTTGGAATAGGAACGATACATGCATCTTTCCAAAGTGTAGGAAAGGAACCTGTGGAAATGGAAGTATTGAGAATAATGGAAATTACGGGAGTGAGTACATCAAGGAGGGAAGGATCATGTTACGGCTGATGCAATCGACCCCAATGGCATTGGACGCTATGAACAAAACATTCTTCTTAATATCACTGTCGTCAAAAGGAGCAAGACAGAAAGGAGAAGAGTCAGGAGTTGGAAGAGAATAAAGATGTTGGAGAGTATTAGCTTTATCAGGGCCACTAAATTCAGCAGAAGTAGAGAAATGCTTGTTAAGCTCGTTGAAGTTTAAGTCTTTAGGACAGGAGTTCTCTTGAGACTTTCCAACTCCAAGTGACTGAAGAAATTTCCACACCTTCGCAGGGTCACCATTTTCAACAGACTGGTGGATATGACGTCTTTGAGCATCGCGACAGATGGTGCTGCAGCGGTTACGGAGAGCGAGATAACGAGATTTATTAGCGTCAGAGGATTTAGATTTGTATCTCGCTCTGGCAAAGTTCTTTTTGTCTAGTAGTGTCTTGATATCCTTAGTAAGCCAAGGGGCAGGAAGATGTTTCACCTTTATTGAACGGACTGGGGCGTGCACATCGTAGAGTGTGATTAGCAGGGAATTAAAAAGTGACACCTGGTCATCAACAGTGGCAGCCCCAGAGACTACACCCCAATCAGTTTCCGATGCGTCTTTACGAAGTTTATTAACATCCATCCCACCAAAATTTCGCTGAAGAAGGACTTCAGCTTTACGCTTAGGAGGTCTAACTTTGTAAGAAAGATAAAGAAGATCATGGTATGATAAAGCATCAGCAGTATGCTGGCCAAATTTGGCGACATGAGTCAGTGAGGACGTTCTCACTCTCGTAAGGTCTAAAAGAGAAGGAGTGCAATTTGAAAAATGGTGTGTATGGCCAGAAGGGAGGATATTCAATTTACAGGCATGTGCCAGGGATTTAAGGGACCGTGAACGGTGATCGTCTTTGAGAAGGCAAGTATTAAAATCACCCATGATTATGTGGTGATCAAAGGAGGGTATCAGGTCTTCAATAAGTTTCTCAAGGTCTTCGAAATAATTTACAGTAAGCGATGGTGAATAAAAAAACCCCAAGAAGAAGCTTAGTGTGGGACAAAGAGATGTCAAGAAAAAGATACTCAGCGGTATCGGAGGAAGGAGAGTGAGCTGAGGAGCACACAACTGAAAAGGGGATGTGAGAACGAAGATAGATTGCAACTCCACCGCCACCTCTGCCCACGCGATCGTTACGTATCAGGTGGAATCCTGGTAATGGAAACGAAGCGGAAGGCAAGCAAGGTTTAAGCCAGGATTCCGAAACAAGAACTGCGTGAACATTGTTTATATCGAAGGTAGCTAATAAATCACTACCTATATAGTGCGCTGGAATGCTTTGCGCATTAATATGGACAAGATTTAAATTTTTACCTGCATCACTAAACTGAGAGTCAAGAAGGTCATGGAGTGAAGGTGGCAAGCTCTTGAAACTGTCGTCAGAAACACTTTCATCAGAAGAGAAGGACACGAAATTATCACTATAATCAGAGGCACTGCTACTAAGCATAGATAAATAAATAATAAATCATAGGTACCCAATAAAAATCTTGACATTCTAGGTCCTACTAAATAAAAAAGCGTGTCTTACTTAAACCATCAGTTTTTTTTGGATGGGCTATACAGTAGTTAAACCACTATTGGTTTCTTGAAGCAAATGAAATTATTTGAAAAGTACGAGTTACTGGGGTAAATAATAAGATAAATAGAATAGTTGTTAAATATTTTTTGTTTGCACTTTGTTTAAGCACTTGAGCACTTACCGAAACAAACTTAACTTTATACTTGGTATTTTTTTCTAAAATAGGCATATACAAGGTGTGGGTCTTGACATCATCGTTATAGTTATTTATAGAATACCCGAGCAAACCAAATCCCACATAGGAATATTTATCCACAAACTCAACCAACTCCTTTTTCAACTAACTAGTAAATATAAAAGAAAGAAAATAATACTCTGTGGTGACTGAAACATAGATATTTTAAAGAACTCTACGTTCTCAAAGGATCTCATCGAAACTCTTGCAGGTTATGGTTTTAAATTGCATATCCGCACCCCCACCCGGCTTAGCGCTTGTATAGATTTGATTGCTTCGAACGTAAAAAATGCAATAGGACAGACCCACAGCCTTTATATATCTGATCATGACACAGCCCAAATATTAACATTAAATATAAAGAAAAGTAACTCGTTTGTAACATGGTTCGAATACAAAAGAGACTTTTGCAAGGACAATCTACGTAAGTTTAGAAAGTGTCTCGCCGCTCTGTCATTTTCTGATGTCTTAGTTGTCGAGGATTTTCAGGACGCATTTACACTATACTATGATCTGATATGTCTTTTTTTCAATCTTTGCTTTCCGGTTTTAAGGGTAAGAGTAAATAACCAAAGAAAAACTGTGAAATGGTTAACGAAAGGGATTAAAATGTCATGTCATGTAAAACGTAAGTTGCTAATTATGAGCAGAAGAGAACCTGGTAAAAATAGCCAAAGCAAAGCATATCTTAGAAACTATAGCCGCATTCTAAAAAAATGTATCTACAAATCTCAGCAGCAGCAACACAATAAGTACATTAACTCAAATAATAACAAATGTAGAGCAGCTTGGAACTTAATTAATCAGAAAAAGTCAGATAATGACCAAGGCAATAATATTAATTCAATTACTTATAATAATGAAACTTATAATAATCCCCAAGACATCTGCAATATTTTTGATGACCTTTTTATCGACGTAGTTAATAATTTTATTTCGACATCAGTCAGAAGTACCCAAATAACTTTTAAGCCTGGCTCTAACCACGTTAATTCAATGTTCTTAAGGCCTGTGGACGACAACGAAGTGCTCAACTTAATAAAGTCACTAAAAAACAGCAAATCTTGCGGCTATGACGATATATCGACTATTGTACTTAAAAGTAATGCTATAAGCTTATGCTGTCCCTTGGCACACTTGATTAACCTTTCTTTAAGTCAGGGCACCTTTCCTACAGAACTCAAGTTCTCAATTGTTAAACCGTTATTTAAGACAGACGACCGGGAAAACCCGAATAACTATAGGCCTATTACCATGGTACCTGTTTTGTCAAAGGTTTTTGAGAAGGCTATGCTTGTGAGATTGACTGATTACCTGACATTGCACAAAATCTTACTGCCGGAACAGTTTGGCTTCCGCAAGAAATGCTCGACTGAACTGGCATGCTTCGATTTCAGAGGCAATTAACGATAAACTGCTTGTGGCTTCCATTTTCCTTGACTTAAGTAAGGCCTTTGACTGCGTAAATCACATGAAACTTCTTGCCAAGCTTGAAGCCTATGGAATAAGAGGTAACGCTCTTGATTGGATGAGAAGCTATCTAACTAATCGTGAGCAATGTACAGAAATCTCAGGGATGGTTATTGAAAAAGGTAACCTTGTGAGGGAGAAGTTTAGATCACAATATCGTCTAAATAGTTCTGGCGTGCCACAAGGAAGCAATCTGGGACCGTTGTTATTTCTTCTTTATATCAATGATCTCCCCCTAGCAACTTCACAAAAGTGTATTCTTTTCGCTGACGACACTACTTTAATAGTAAAGGGATCAAATAAAAAGACATACGAAACAGACATAAATAAAGCTCTAGTGGATATGCAAACATGGACAGATTGTAATAATCTTAATATCAATATTAAAAAAACCGCATATAGTGCAATTTCACTCCTATAAAGCGGATCCATTAAATCTAAACATCAATCTCTATGGCTCTATCATTGAAGAGGCAGATAACACCAACTTTCTTGGCATGTTCATAGACAAACATCTGAACTGGAAATGTCATATTGATTCAATTTGCTCCAAACTATCCAGGTTTGTTTTTGCTCTAAAAAAGCTCAGAAACTCGGTCTCGATCAGGGCCGCGTTAACAGCCTACCATGGCTATGTCGCGTCAACTCTCAATTACGGACTACTGTTGTGGGGAAACTCAGTTGACGTTCAGAGGGCGTTCTTAGTCCAAAAGGACTGTGTAAGGGCAATAGCTGGGGCCCGATTTGATGCTAGTTGTAGGCCACTCTTTCAAAGATTTAACATTCTTCCCTTAGCCTCAATGTACATCCTTAAAGTATGTCTGTTCACCAAAAGCCACCTAGGGTATTTCAAGAGGCTGGAGGAAACAACTAGGAGAGTACTGATACCTCAATACCAGAATCTGCTTTATCAGCCTGCTTGTAATTATGATATGTACAAGAAAAACGCTTACAGTATGTGCATTGTTGTATATAATCAACTTCCAAAAGAGTTAAAGACAATTGATGACAAAGAATTTAAGTCAAAATTGAATAAATGGCTGCAGGAAAAATGTTTTTATTTAAAATGATTTTTATAACTATTGAAATTTCTATTGACTTTACATGTATACCTTTCATTATTATTACAGTTATTTTCTAGTTACTAGAATCGAATAATGATGATTTTGTTGACATAATTGTTCTTATATCTAAGTTATAATTTATATATCTAATTTGCACGTTGATTTTATATCGACAGAATACTGGTTCAATGTACTTTTTAAGACCTTATTTTTACGTATCCTCGCAAATAAATATTTCATTTAATTTCATTTCATTTAACAGAAATGCTGGTGATCTGAGTATTCTAATAATGAATACTAAAAAAAAAAAATTTTCAGGCGAAAACAAGAATAGGTTTTGTATGGAAGGTCGGCCGGCTGGGATGACGTGTCCCATAGAAATAAAATATTTTTTTGACGTCCAAAAAATTTTTTTCAGGCGAAAACAAAAATTGGTTTTGTATGGAAGGTCGGCCGGCTGGGATGACGTGTCCCATAGAAATAAAATATTTTTTTGACGTCCAAAAAATTTTGTTCCTACTTTTTCTTAGCCGCCATACGATACCAATTAGAAATATGCACGATTTTTTTGTGAGCGTCAGGATGGCGGGTGGACCTCGGGAATTTTATCGAATTGTTAATAAAAGTACTGTACCTTTAGTGTACCTCAGTGTACCTTCAGTAGAAATCAGTGTACCTCTTTCTAAAACGAGATTTTTCTAAAAAAAGGTCCACCCGCCATCCTGACGTCAGGATGGCGGGTGGATCTTTTTTTAGAAAAATCTCGTTTTAGAAAGAGGTACATTGATTTCTATATAATAAAATACCCCATATCTATATATAAAGGTCCACCCGCCATTCTGACGGGTGGACCTTTTTCGAAAAAATCTCGTTTTAGCAAAAGGTACACTGATTTTTACTAAAGGTACACTGAGGTACACTGAATATGCAATCTAATTACACACTTTTTGAGTGATAAAGTGCAAGATTTACCAGGTCCACCCGCCATTCTGACGTCAGGATGGCGGGTGGACCTGGTAAATCTTGCACTTTATTACTCAAAAGGTGTGTAATTCGTTTGTATATTCAGTGTACCTCAGTGTACCTTTAGTAAAAATCAGTGTACCTCTTGCAAAGAAGAGATTTAAAAAAAAGTCCACCCGCTATGAACCTTTATTTCAAAAAATCTCGTTTTCTCAAGAGGTACACTGATTTTTAATAAAGGTACACTGAGGTACACTGAAGATACAAACTAATGACATACCTTTTAAGTAATTCGTTTGTATATCCAGTGTACCTCAGTGTACCTTTATTAAAAATCAGTGTACCTCTTGCAAAGAAGAGATTTAAAAAAAAAAGGTCCACCCGCTATGAACCTTTATTTCAAAAAATCTCGTTTTCTCAAGAGGTACACTGATTTTTAATAAAGGTACACTGAGGTACACTGAAGATACAAACTAATTACATACCTTTTGAGTAATAAAGTGCACGATTTACCAGGTCCACCCGCCATCCTGACGTCAGGATGGCGGGTGGACCTGGTAAATATTGCTGTTTATCACTCAAAAGGTGTGTAATTCGTTTGTATATTCAGTGTACCTCAGTGTACCTTTAGTAAAAGTCAGTGTACCTCTTGCAAAGACGAGATTTTTTAAAAAAAAGGTCCACCCGCTATGAAACTTTACTTTACTTTTACCTGACGTCAGGATGGCGGGTGGACCTGGTAAATATTGCTGTTTATCACTCAAAGGTGTGTAATTCGTTTGTATATTCAGTGTACCTCAGTGTACCTTTAGTAAAAGTCGGTGTACCTCTTGCAAAAAAGAGTTTTTTTCAAATAAAGGTTCAGCCGCCATGAACATTTATTTCAAAAAAATCTCTTCTTTGCAAGAGGTACACTGATTTTAACTAAAGGTACACTGAGGTACACTGAAGATGCGAACTAATTACACAACTTTTGAGTGATATAGCGCAAGATTTACCGTGTCCACCCGCCATCCTGACGTCAGAATGGCGGGTGGACCTGGTAAATCTTGCACTTTATCACTCAAAAGGTGTGTAATTAGATTGCATATTCAGTGTACCTCAGTGTACCTTTAGTAAAAATCAGTGTAGGTACCTCTTGCTAAAACGAGATTTTTTCGAAAAAGGTCCACCCGTAAGAATGGCGGGTGGACCTATGAAATGATACATTAAACCACATATAATGTATGTGGTAATAGTGTACCTTCAGTGTAAGTGTGGTAAGTTATACAGAGGTAATAACTTTAAAAACAATCTGCATACCTCTCCCGAAAAGGAGCTACGCTTAAAATAAGGTTTATGGCGGGTGGACCTTTTTCGAAAAAATCTCGGTTTAGCAAGAGGTACACTGATTTTTACTAAAGGTACACTGAGGTACACTGAAGATGCAAACTAATCACATACCTTTTGAGTGATATAGTGCAGGATTTACCAGGTCCACCCGCCATCCTGACGTCAGGATGGCGGTGGACCTTATTTTGAGCGTAGCTCCTTTTGGGGAGAGGTATGCAGATTGTTTTTGAAGTTATACAGAGGTACACTGAAAGTACACTATAACCACATACATTATATGTGGTTTAATGTATCATTTACCAGGTCCACCCGCCATCCTGACGTCAGGATGGCGGGTGGACCTTTTTTTAGAAAAATCTCGTTTTAGAAAGAGGTACACTGATTTCTACTGAAGGTACACTGAGGTACACTAAAGGTACAGTACTTTTATTAACAATTCGATAAAATTCCCGAGGTCCACCCGCCATCCTGACGCTCAGGATTTTTTTGGAAGACGTCATTCGATTCTATTTCTCTATATGTCTCTAATAAATCTACTATCTATGATAGCCCTGAAACGTCAAAAATGTGAAAATACATTATACTATCCTCAAACCAAACGGACGACTGAGCCAATAAACGCCGGCGGCCGTAGGGATGGCGGCATGTCGATACTGGATTTAATTAAATGTCGATAAGATTGATTATATTTTCATTGCTTAATAATGTAATTTATTTATATGTTTTTATTAGTTTAAGTTATTCTCAGTATCGTGCTGATACCGTAGGTCATTAGACTATCACACTAATTATTTTACATATAATAACACAATGACACAGTCATTAGGGTACGCCGATTTTATTATACTATATTAAAGATGACAATTACTATAAAAGGATTACAAATGGAGTACATGATTTCTAATCACCAAGTGATTATTACCTTCTACACGCAATACCGCAGGTCATTAGATTATCGCACAAAGATTGTACATTTAATCACACAATGACACAGTCATTAGAATACGCCGATTTTATTATACTATATCAAAGATGACAATTACTATAAAAGGATTACAAATAGAGTTCATACCTCATTCGTCACACGAATACCGTCTGGAAGCATACACCATAATGGAAGATTTTTGCAGTACTTCTATTACCAAGTTAAAAGGTGATATTGATTCACAATCTCGACAGCTCATTTATAATCTTACTATTTTTTAGTTCTAAAGTACCTAATTGTAGTCTTAAAAGTATTTATTTCGTAATATAAAATATTGTATGCATTATCATTTTTGCATATTATCTTATCGACATGCCTTGTACCGTGTGCTTTCTACCTGCCCTATGCGGCCCGGCTGATAACAGGCACGCTGCATAAGGGCGTGCGGGTGCGAAAGAGACAATACGATGCTAATGGTTTTACGATCCCAGTCGTCTATTTGGTTTGAGGATAGTATAGGCGTCGGCGCCGCGCGCGTCAAAATGCCCCATACAAAAAGCGTGAGGTTTGTGGCGTCACCGACCGCTAAGTTGCAGAAAACTGTTTGGAAGGAACAAGTTTTTGGAAGATTTTTGTAATTTTAGGCACGAAAAAATGCGTTTAGCTATATAGTTGTAATACATTTTTTTTCTTGTTAGAACATAATTAATCGAACTGAGGTTTCGAAAATACATTTGAGGTATAAAAAAAAATGCCAAAAATTTTACGTTTTTAAACCGCAATATCTTTAAAAAACTGTTGATATTATTACGGATTTCCACTTATTTATATTAATTTGGGGTTGTTGAACGTGTGTATTGAACAAATTCAATTAAATATTTTTTACGCATGTTCTCTATTATGCCCTTAAACTAAACGGATCACCACTATTTTTGTTCCACTTTGTATATGACATCCATTTCAGTTCACTATTACTATTGGCTTGTTCCTTACCAACTCGAAGTAGAGAGGGTTCTTTACGAACGAGAAGGCCATCACTAAGGCGGTGTGAGTCGTGAACACGCCAAATATCGTCAGAGTTCTGTGGACAGATTCAACATATTTGCTTAAGTAAATAAGGCAATCAAAGTCCTAGTGCTCGATATGGTATGCCCAATAGTTGTCGCCCTGCTGTCCCCTTTATTGCTTGACTTGTTTAGAGATGACATGTAGTGGGATAGTGACGAGCACTCGGGCGACCTTTTTATATATTATGTCTTCATCATCATCTTTTTTTTTAACTTTTACTTTTTACATCATCTTGTCCTGGCCCATTTCGGCCATGGCGTCTGAGTGTACTGGTCAGGTAGAGCGTCGGTCGTGAGCTCTTTGGTGACTAACGTAGTATCTTTGCAGTGAAAGTGCGGCACTCACTGCAGGTCAGCACCCCTTCGACAAAATTATAGTTGATGACCGCAGGTGGACGATGGATATATTATGTACAGATGAGGTAACCCTGTTGGATGCAGCAGGTCACGCCGTAGGTGCTTTCTGATTCTGACACTAGTTGGTTGACAAGTCAAAATAATTCGGAACTTCTTTGATAAGTCATTTGGTTTATGGAGAAAAAGGAACAGATGTGGGGTGCAATAATCAAAACTATCCTACTGCCCTGCTCCTAAGGTAAATTAGATTTTTACTGGATTCCATCCAAAATGCGTTACTTGGGTGTTTACGTCCCACTTCTGGGTAACTGTTCTATGACTAGAGGATTTGGGCTATAGTGCCCACTGCCAAGGCTAGCTCAATACCGACTAGGGACTCCTACAAGACATCGGGCAAGTAAATTACCTTAGCCCATTGAAGACGCGAAGCCTCCGTAGTCTGTGGTCGGGTCCTTCGAACCCAGGAGCGGTCAATTTGCCCCAGTTTCGTCGAATGGAGAAAGCCAATAAGTATGGGTTCCCTGAAATTGGACATGGATCATTTTGTGAAGACGGTAAAACCGGTAGGACCGCGGCGATGACGGATATAGTTTTGATATCGGGTAATCTCTTCTGTCACGAGTTTCATGAGTCATTGAGATTCAGTAATAAGATCGTACGACAGGTGGGCCACGTAAAGGATGTTTGTGAACGTACCCATACTACGTGACCAATTTTTTTACAATTTTCACCCCCTCCCCCCCCTCGGTGACCAACCGTAGTATATGCCAAGATCCCCCCCCCCTCTGGTTGTCACGTAGTAATTCTTAATATTGTTTTTTTGCAAACAGAAAGTAAAAAGTATCATTATTTGGCGCATATTTGTATTTATTAAAACGGCGGTTGCCGCGTAAACGCCTCAAGGTGCGTGCAAACCATAATTAAAAAGTGAAAAAAAAAATTGCGCGAGATTTCCCTAGAGCATAATTATAATAATTATTGATTACGTGACGTAAACCTAAACCCCCCCTCCCCCATGTGACCAAGAGTAGTATTTTGACGACCCCCCTCCCCCCCCCCCCCCAAACGGGTCACGTAGTATGGGTACGTTCCCTTATTATGCCTAATACGTGCACAGGTACCTACACAATACATATGGACTAACCTGGTGTGTCATCTTGGATGAAATCGTGCCATGTTCCTATTGTGTTGAGTAATATTAGAGCTACATAAACTCCTGCCATGATGTAGTCTTCTGTGCTAAAATGTCGTTTATCTCCGTGTTTCTTGCATGTAGATATATTAGTCACTCTGAAAAAATACAGTTTCACTCAAGCAATCTTAAAGTTGAATGATCAATTTGTAAAATACAAACACGTCACGTAAGTTTTGAAGCACCACGGTTTAATTTTAACATTTTAGCCCCAAAGTATATCTACTCAGAAATAAAATATAAAGGCGTCTTCATCTGTAACGCAAGAGACAAAAAACCCGGCCAAGTGCGTGTTGGACCACGCATAGGAGGGTTCCGTACCTTCAATGGAATGAGAACGAAACTAATACCAAAAGGACGTATCTGATGCCTATGGAAGAAGTTTTTTGGAGATAACTCAAAAATGGCTAAACCGATATATTCAAAACAATTTTCGTACAAAGTGCATATATGATAAAAATATTTTTTTTTCTAATTTAACTACAGAACTAAGTAGCTGCATACAAAATACACCGTATGTGTAAATTTTATTCAGATACGTCGTATAGTTTCCGAGTAAAATGGCTGTTACATACGGACGGACAGACAGACATGACGAATCCATAAGGGTTCCGTTTTTTGCCATTTGGCTACGGAACCCTAAAAATGTTCGATTGTATTTTCTGATATTATCGTATGGACTAAGAGCTGGTCACGTCATCGTCAGATATGACACAATAATGAGAGCAACCAAACTCGTCTGGTTGGATTGCTATACTATCCTTATTGCTAGATCCGGGTATCTGGCAGCTTTTAATGGGTGGAGGTTTTTGAATTGCGAAATAGTGATACCAAAATAGGTAAAACTGCCGAAGTTGTCGCAGTTATAAAGGACATCGGGCCTATATTTTAACAATAGAACAAAATACATTGCGTATTATTACGGAAATAAAAACAGTAAGCGACAACTGCGCATGCCCTTAGAGTATGGTCAACGGCGCCTAGCCGTTTCAAATTCAGAGATTGCATATACATGAGAAAATTTGTCAAGTTCCGCCGTGACCGGGTGGTCTAGTGGTCAGGACGTTAGCCACGAAAGCTGAAGACGCCAGTTCAAATCTGGCCTCGGACACCGGAGGGTTTGGTCACTTTTTCTAAAATATATGACATCTATTTTTTCAGTTTATATATAGTAGTGTAACTACTTAAATAGTGCAAATCAAAAAATATTGAACAAAATAATTTGATTTGCTTCAAGATTCATAGATGGCAGCACCATCTCTCTCGCTATACCAGAATCACGTAAGTGATTCGGATAGAAGGTGCAAGCACGTACTGCGCATGCCCTTAGAGTATGGTCAACGGCGCCTAGCCGTTTCAAATTCAGAGATTGCATATACATGAGAACATTTGTCAAGTTCCGCCGTGACCGGGTGGTCTAGTGGTCAGGACGTCAGCCGCGAAAGCTGAAGACGCCAGTTCAAATCTGGCCTCGGACACCGGAGGGTTTGGTCACTTTTTCTGAAGTATATGACATCTATTTTTTCAGTTTATATATAGTAGTGTAACTACTTAAAAATTGCAAATCAAAAAATATTGAACAAAATAATTTGATTTGCTTCAAGATTCATAGATGGCAGCACCATCTCTCTCGCTATACCAGAATCACGTAAGTGATTCGGATAGGAGGTGCAAGCACGTACTGCGCATGCCCTTAGAGTATGGTCAACGGCGTCTAGCCGTTTCAAATTCAGAGATTGCATATACATGAGAAAATTTGTCAAGTTCCGCCGTGACCGGGTGGTCTAGTGGTCAGGACGTCAGCCGCGAAAGCTGAAGGCGCCAGTTCAAATCTGGCCTCGGACACCGGAGGGTTTGGTCACTTTTTCTGAAGTATATGACATCTATTTTTTCAGTAAGCGACAAGTTTGTCGCTCATAGTTATGAATTACATTACATCATACGTCGTTTGGCACTACTTTCCCCCAATATAAACTTTTGGCAATGATATAATCTAATTATTTATATAATTTCTCATAATATTGCATCAAACCTAGAACTCTAGGATTCGTTTACTTGCAGTGGTTTGTATTATTTGACCTCCACCACTTTACAGCTGCCAGGTCTCTAGATCTAGAAATAAGCATAGTATAGCAAACTGACTAGAGGGAGTAGAGGGGTTTCGTTGCTCTCATTATTGTGTCATATCTGACAAGGCTAGCTCTCCGTCTAGTATCACCCAGCCGCTTATTCTCGAGGCTTCAACATAACTCGAAGTGATAGAAGTGAAAATACAGATTGGTATATTACCTGGCAGTTAACTTGTGTGTTCGCCATATGGTAGCATTCACGCATTCCTCAAGGGCCAACTTCAGGTCTTCTGGGTTATCCATGTGTCTTCCCTGTGTAAAATCCTTACAGGTCTCTGTGACGCAGAGCGCCCTGTGTATCTGTGTGTGGTTGTAGTGTTTCTTCACACTGGCTGAGTATTCCTGTAAAGAACATTTCAAGGTTTGTTGTTGAAATTAGATTTATGTGTCTTGGTTTTGGGGATGACTTTGAAATAGTGAATTTTTTGATTTTTTGACAAACGTGGCTGAATTAGGCTGCCTTTCACTGAGGCGGAGATGAGAGGAAACGTGCGGCAATCAACCAATATAGACGCTGGCTACGTCAGATATGACACGATAATGAGGGCAACGAAAGCTGTCTAATTAGGTTGGTTTACTAACTTTATTGCTAGATCCGGGCATCTAGCAGCTTTAAATGGGTAGAGGTCAGAGTGTCAGACCAACAAAATTTTCAGTTAGGAAAAAGTAATACCAAAATAGGTAAACACTGCCGAGGACAGAGCATATATTTTAAAATTAAAACAAAAAACATTGTGCATTAGTGCGGACACAAAAACAGTTGGCGACTAACTATAAATTGCATTGTACATCATTTGGCACTACTTTTCCCCAACAGAAACTTATGACTATGATATGATAATAATTTATTTATTTATTGATTAGATATAATCAATTACATAATTTCCTATTATATTGCAATTTGCATCAAACCCAGAACTCTAGGATTTGTTTTCTTCAAGTTATTTGCATTCTTTGACCTCAACCAATAAACAGTTGCCAGATGTCCGGATCTAGAAATAAGCACAGTATAGCAAACTGACTAGAGGGGTTTCGTTGCTCTCATTATTGTGTCATATCTGACGTCGCTAGCTCTCCGTCTAATAGGATCATTCGCCGCTCATCTAACATACCTGTAAGATTCGCATGAGGTCAGGGTTGTTCCCGGGGTACAGGTCTGCGTCTAGAACGCAGTAGAGACCCTTGGGTACCACCAGACAGCGGTCGTAGTCATCCATTTCATGCAGTTCCGGCATTTTGAAGTACTCCGTTACTAAAATTGAACATCCATTGTAAAAAAAGGCTGTCCAATTTTTTTTTAATAATGTTAAGAATCCGCTAGGCTGTTGTCAGCTTCAATTTGAAGTTCATCGGTATTGTAACCTTTTTTTTTTTAATACCACGACGGTGGCAAACAAGCATACGGCCCGTCTGATGGTAAGCAGTTACCGTAGCCTATACCCCTGCAATCCCAGAGGATTCACATGCGCGTTGCCTACCCTTTAAGAACCTATACACTCCTTTTTTGAAGACCTCCCCGATGAACTTCAAATTGATTTTACTTATACAGTTTTTGGAGCTATGAGTGTAACCGTATTATTTCATAGTGTTAGTTGTTTAAGCTATAACTAATTAATATTGTCTTCGGTTGCCGCGATAGTTATTCATGAAATAAAACAATTAAAAACAATTAAAAACGGATTTTATCGCGTGTATTGAGTTTAAATTACATCCCGACGTTTCAAACACTTTACAGCGTTCGTGGTCAACGGGTCGACTGAGGAAAAATGGAGTGTTTGAAACGTCGGGATGTAATTTAAACTCAATACACGCGATAAAATCCGTTTTTAATTGTTTTTAATTGTTCTATAACTAATTGTTCTGGGAAATAAATAAAATATATATTTGGAAGAACTTTGTTAATTCTGATACACGATTGAACGAAATCGGCACGATAGAAAATAATTCCATAGTTACATCTTAAAATTAGCTTTAAACAGTTGTATGTCTTTAGTTTCTTATACGTATGTATTAAGGACAAAATTCCAACACACTAGTACTAAAAACTTCATCATTTTATATTTCTTAAATGCGTAGTATTTTTTAAATTCATAATTTTGCAAAATTTGCAATGAGCTTCCTTACTAATCGTAACACAGTGTTTCTCTTTCACTCGCGCTGAAAAAGATAGGGATGGAATTTAGCTGTTGTCATTCCCTTAAAACTAAGTTAGTTTTAGTTCCAATATTAATATTTAGTAGATAACAAATAGTAGGTACAGTCACTTTCAATATTATCTGGCCTAACGAAGGCCGCAAAAATATGTGACACACACCATTGATTTATTATGTAGGTATTCTACTAGATGTGACATTTAGAACAAATTTTGTGCGCCATGTTTGGCAGTTGACAGCTGTGGCGCAAATCAAAGAGTAGTATAGACGTGTAGTGATTTAATGATTTTTACTTTACTACAACTTTTGGGACATAAAAATTCTAAGGAATGTCATCTCCTGTTACTCAATAACAAACACAAGATATTTTTTAATACAATTGCTCAAAAAGTTTAGTTTATGTAGCTGCAAATCGTGCGTAAAGTTTGATTTTATGCACTAGTGCTAAAAAGTAATCTGATCTGCAAATCGTGCGTAAAGTTTGATTTTACGCACGATTTGCAGATCAGAATTTTAAATAAATGAGTATTATGCGAGACCCGCTTATAAATGACCCACCTGAACTACGCGCGATTGGGCATAAAAGCCCTGGTACACTTGTCCTAGTTAGCTTCCTAAATAAGTTAGTTTCTAAATTTAGTCAAGTCTAACCGCATTTAGCAAGTAAATTTACTATTGAAAAAAGTTAGTTAGGGCACTAAAAAAGTAAAGTGTAACAGGGCTTTTTAAAGGAGTATTATGCGAGACCCAATAGTATTACTTGAACAACGCGCGATTGAATGAAGCTGTCTTTCGTACACTGACAGAATATAAATGTAATTTTATTTCATTGTAGTTTTTTCGCAATTGTATTAAAAAACGTTGTTCGACACACGTGCGGAAGTGTCATTTTCACTCGTCCCGAGCCTTGACCCTCGCCTTTCGGCTTGGGTCAAGTAACCTCGTTGCTTGTGTAAAATGACATACTTCTAACTTTAACTTCATACTTTTTACTTTTTTTAACGGCCTCCTAGCCCAGTTGGTAGTGACACTGCCTACGAAACAGGAGGTCCCGGGTTCGAATCCTGGTCAGGGCATTTATTTGTGTGTTTATCACAGATATTTGTACCTGAGTTATGGATGTTTTCTATGTATTTAAGTATTTATCTATATGTATCTATATTATATATATTGTTGTCTAGTACCCACAACACAAGCCTTATTGAGCTTACTGTGGGACTAGGTTTTGGACCCGAGGTATGTCCTTAAACTACGTCCGGACTTGGGTATGTCCTTAAACTACGCCAAAAAGAGAGGTATGGGCACTGCGAATGGCATCTCGCTAAGTGTGGTAGGGCACGTTCAGCGAATGTCATCGCTCAAATCTGGAGCAGAGCCCGACTGGGGAAGTACCTCCACCTTACAGAAAACCACAGCCAAATAGCACTAGACCCTACTCATAGTGTTGTGTTCCTGCTGGTGAGTAAGGTTGCCAAAGAGCTCAAAGAGGACCCAGTGTGTTGACGATGAGGGACCTTCTTGTTCCTTTAGCCGTCAACACAGTGAATCCTCCTTTTTGTAAAGGGTCGGCAACGCGCATGTGACTCCTTTGGAGATGCAGGCGTCCATAGGTTACGGTAGCTGCTTACCATCAGGCGGGCCGTATGCTTGTTTGCCACCGTCGTAGTATAAAAAAAAAAAAAAAAAAAAAAAAAAGGTCGGTTTGTGTAAGATTGTCCTATAATATTTATTTATTTATTTATTCTCGCACTTGTATCGAAAACTACTATTTACGTCCTCTCTTGTGTAGGATATTATTGCAGGTGACTGTTCAATTAACTGAGCGCCAAACTATTGCTTTGATTTAATTCGACTTTCAAATTATATCTCTAACAAAATTCACAATTTCACATATATATATTTACGTACATAAATGTAAAGTTCAATGACCTCAGAGTGGCTTTAAATGCAATTTTGATTATTTACTCGTATTCGTACTTCTCAAAATATGCAAAATTTGCAAACGAACTTCAAACGAATGGTGAATGAGTAAGAACCCAAAAACCTTGTTTATTTAAAATAACAATAGCAATATAAATAATGTAAATGAATTTTTATTTCAGTAATTATTTGACCCGAAATGCTGGCCTTTGTTGCAACAAATAAATGAGTTTATTTAAGCATTATTAAATATTTAATTCGTAAAAAGATAAATCTGGCTATCGGCTTAATTTTTAAATACATAAAAATCGACCAAAGCCAAAGAAAAAAAGCAAAAAAAAGAAAAGCATTATTATTTGTCTAGAAAGCATTCTTGTTATTCAGATTTTTAAAAGATTTAATTACTCAATATAATACGAACTTTGACTTTTAAATATGTGTCTATCTGTCTACCTTGGTTCCTATCCTAAAATTAAATAATTGTGACGGTTTCAAGTCAAAGGTACATCATTGTCGGTTGTCATTGTCAATAAGGCATTGCTGCCATAAAAAAAATAGAAATAAACTTTATTAACAACCGACAATGATGTAGGTACCTTTGACTTAAACGTTACATATTACGGATTTGTTATCAATGTGATCTTCTGATAACTAGTAACATCAAAAAGAATTCTAAACCAGGGATCGGTTACCGGTATTTGCTCCATACTAAAAATACCGGTTAATTTCGTTCTTTTGTTTCCTATTTCATTTTTAACGAGGCAAACTAATAACACCAAGGCAATACCTAAATACAATATTGAGTTCGACATGAAGCCCTGAAAATAATAAAATCATCATCATCATCATCAGCCTATATTAGTCCACTGTTGGACATAGGCCTCCCCTAATGAGCGCCATAGCGCCCTGTCTTCAGCTTGCTGCATCCAGCATCTGCCTGCAGTCTTTCGCAGATCGTCATCCCACCTGGCTAGAGGGCGTCCTACACTACGTTTGCCGAGTCGCGGTCTCCACTCAAGAACACGTTTACCCCAGCGGTTGTCGGTTCTTCGCGAGATATGGCCGGCCCACTGCCACTTCAGCTTGCTAATTCTTTGAGCTATGTCGATAACTTTGGTTCTCTGTCGGGTGTATTCGTTACGAATCCTATCCTTCAGA
Organism: Pammene aurita; assembly: GCA_947086415.1. Classification (NCBI taxonomy): domain Eukaryota; kingdom Metazoa; phylum Arthropoda; class Insecta; order Lepidoptera; family Tortricidae; genus Pammene; species Pammene aurita. The sequence goes on along the minus strand of OX352302.1, from coordinate 33,454,901 downwards.
GAAACTCCGAGCATAGCTCTTTCCATAGCTCGCTGAGCGACTTTGAACTGGTGGACAAGCCTTACCGTGAGTGTCCACGTCTCAGCTCCGTAGGTCATTACGGGTAGGACGCACTGATTGAAAACTTTCGTTTTCAAGCATTGCGGTATGGATGACAAGAAGGCTCGGCGTAGTTTCCCAAATGCTGCCCAGCCTAGCTGGATCCTCCTTTTGGCCTCCTTCTCAAAATTGTTTTTACCTAACTGCAGGATCTGCCCAAGGTAGGTGTACTCAGAAACAATTTCAAGAAGGTGGCCATGTACGACGACCGGTCCCGGATCAATGTGGCCATTAAAAACCATAATAAAATATTTCACATTATTTCGGGGTTTTTTGAAAATACCGGTTAAGATCCCTGTTCTAAACTAACTTTGATTCTGAAAAATATAATGTTAAATATATCGTATGACGTTAAGAAATCTCATTTTGATATGTTTTTGACGGGTGTGTAATGTAATGTTTTGTTTACAAACAATAATATAATTTAATTTTGTATAACAACAAATTCCATAATTTCAATATGTATAATGGATTACATAGCATAAAAACCAATGTATAACAATTTTTTTCATATTTACATTCTTAATAACACTCATTTAGCATAATCTTAAATTGTATAATAAGGCATTAATATACCTAATAGTTCAGTTTGCATAAACACGAAAAGCATTATTTTGATTCTATAAATGATTAAGTTGTATAAAAATAAATAGCTTTACAATAATCATAACTTGTTAGTCGATAATCCCAGCTAGATATCGGACATATCGTATAATATGGCGGCATTTCTTGGTATACGAAAAATTTAGCCGGGAATATCATAAAATTGACGGCGGCATGGATTAATTTATTCAACGTCCTCCTGGCCTAGCCAGTAGAACCTGCCAATGAAGCAGGAGGTCCCGGGTTCGAATCCTTGTTAGGGCATTTATTTGTGTGTTTATCACAGATATTTGTTCCTGAGTTATGGATGTTTTCTATGTATTTAAGTATTATATCTATATCTGTCTATTATATATACCGTTATACAGTACCCACAACACAAGCCTTAATTGAGCTTACTGTGGGACTAGGTCGATTTGTGTAAGACTGTCCAATAATATTTATTTATTTAATTCCTAGGACTACGAGTAAAATAAAATTCCTAGGCATATCAAAACAAATAGGTAACAAAATAAATTGTTTCTGGCGCTCGCTGGACGCTACTGCGGCACGCTTGCTTCGCTCACTCAGCTGCGCGCACTGTTTGTTCGTAGTTCACCTAACACGCTCCTCCTCGCTTCGATCGTTGTCGCGCCTATTTTGACTTTGGCAAAGGATAATCTTCTGTGATTATATTTTATTTTCATAATCTTATTAAGGTTCCTCTTATGCTGCTTATGTTATGTCAAACGTTTAACGATTAGCCTAACCTACTTTTCGAACAGTAGTTCGTTTCTAAAGGCGGTTGCAGTTATAACCTAACCACCTTTTTAACAGCAGGTCAATGTGTTATACTTAATATTATTATGATTAATGAGTAGTATACAAATTAAACGTAATGTTATATGAAGTTATATTAAATTACATTAGTCAAAATAAACGATATAAAAAATGTTGCTATGATAAAAGAGCATTATGCAAATTAATCGTTATGACATAAAATTATAAATTTAATTTTTATGAAAAACGTTATTATGCTTTTCAACCGTATGCTAGTTGAAAATATGAGTTTTATTTATATGAATATTGAACCGCACCCGTTTTCGATGAACTTCTCTCTGATAGATTGATAGATCACTTATTGTGTTAAAATTTAAAATAAAATAAAATTGCTTTATTCAGCCAAACTAAAAAAAAAACATATAAAGCATACTTACTATTTAACGAATATATAACACCTGAAGCCTGATGGGCCAGAAACATGAACAATAATAACTTGAGCATTTTGACTAAACTATTAATAATTTAAGTATTTTTAAATAGCCAAGCGACTTAGCGCCGCCGTGAGACAACCACCAAATAACCGAGTTGAAAATATTGTATTTATAATACATACAAAAACAACCATAGTGGTGGTAATGAGTTTAATATAATTAGGATTCCTTGACAAAGTTAATTATTAACAAAGTGACTAATAAATACGATATCGTGCGAAATATTCGGGATTAGCATATACCCGAACACTATTGACTGCTAGAAATAGATTACTTAAAAACCTGTTTTCAACCGACTTCAAGATTTCGAAGGAGGAGGTTATCAATTCGTCGGGATCTTTGTTTTTGCAATGTTTTTTTTTTTTTTTTTATGTATGTTCACCGATTATTCGAAGACGGCTGGACCGATTTGGAAAATTCTTTTTTTGTTTGAAAGAGTATACTTCACAGTTGGTCCCATTGTAACCAGGTCAGGATCTGATGATGGGATCCTGGAGAAATCGAGGGAACTCTTCAACTATTATAGGCACACCTGTAGTGATTTGAGTATTTTTTACAGCAGCTCGAGCATTTGGTGTTGGAAAGGTGGATTGTTTAGTGAAGTCGGTTCTTTTTTGTTTAAAATTATTTTAATTTAAAGAAAGCTTGGGATCTTTCCTAAAAAACACAATTGAAAAATAAATATTGGATCTTCCGTTAATAATTTAAGAATAAGAATGAAAAAAGCCGGCCAAGTGCGTGTCGGACCACGTATAATGGAGGGTTCCGTACCTTCAATGGAATATGAACTAAAAAAAAACCAAACACCACCAAACCAAATAGTACCAAAAGGTCGTATCTGATGCCTTTGGAACAAGTTTTTTGAAGATAACTCAAAAATTACTGAACCGATAATGTTCAAAATAATTTTCGTAGAAAGTATGTGATAAGGCGCATCTTCTCAAAATTTTCATATTTTGTGAACTTACGGTTCAAAAGTTACGCGGGGACACAATTTTTCTGACATTCGAAGCGATTATTTCTGAAACTATTCACTTAATCACAAAATGTTCAAAGAAACCTCGATGTTATTTTTAAAGACCTATCGACTGATGTGCAACAGGTTGATATTTAGTGAATTTTTTTTTGGAAATTTAGTTACATACATATATGGAGCGCCCCCCCTAAAAATATTTTTTTTCTGCGATTTAACTACATAACTAAGTAACGGCATACAAATGCACCTTATGTGTCAATTTTATTCAGATACGTCGTATAGTTTCAGAGTAAAATGGCTGTGACATAAGGATGGACGAACGGACAGACGGACATGACGAAACTATAAGGATTCCGTTTTTGCCATTTTGGCTACGGAACCCTAAACAAAAAATAAAGAATGATAAATGAAGAATAGCCTTTAGTTAACTATTGAAACCGTAACATAGTACTGACAGAACATATACAGGGTGATTCATGTAGGGTGACCATGATTACAGTGAATAAAATTTCTACGTAACAAAAAGATGATGGAGGTCGATTCATTATCGTTAACTAAGTGTGTAGGGTTGTTCCTACTGCTCAAGTCTCCTGAATCACCATTCACACTGTATGTAGATGTAACTAAAAAATAATAAAAAAATCTCATTATCTCGAGGTTAAATAAGATAAGTGAGTAATATTTTTGAGGCATTGTCTCAATAATCATCAAAGCTTTTTGTATTTTATTTATTTATTTATTTTATTTCATTTCATAGGAAAACTTACAGCTAGGGTAACAAGATAGGCAGTAATGTAGAAACAGGTGAGCCAATTAAAAGTTTCCACAGGTAGAGAGTAGTTAAATTATTTGAAGAAAGTTTTTAACCTAATAGTAATAGAAATAGACTAATATACCTACTCTTATATCAGCTGTTTCATTTTCTGCAACGACCTTTTGCTAAAATATCCTTTTTGTAAAGGGTCGGCAACGCGCATGTGATACCTCTGGAGTTGCAGGTGTCCATAGGCTATGGAAGCTGCTTACTATTAGGCGGGCCGTATGCCTGTTTGCCACCGTCGTGGTATAAAAAAATATTATTTTAAATAACTATATTACTCAAAAGTAGTCACAAAATAGTACCTACCTAATTTACACGTAAATTAAGTAAGTATATATATAATCTCAATTGTAATTAGCCAGTAACGTGTTAATTTAGCGGTAAATTAATTTGATTTTAATTTTACATAGCTGTATGCTTGAAAAGAAATAAAAAAATATTTTGGTAATAAATTTATTTTACACTCGGAATTTACATATTTTCGTTATAGCCAAAAAATCCGAACCTAGGCTATTTAGGCATATAAAAATAGGCGGTCATGTCACAAGATATCTAAAACACTGTAAAGTTTCTCCCCTGCTTACGAAAGCATATATGTACTACCTGCCTACTTAGTGGATATTAAATACATTATTCAAATAAAAGGTGCATAAATTGCATAGTAAAATCCTTGTTCCCTGTTTTCCTGAATAATGGAAATATACAAGACGTACCTAAACAAAAATACCACTCGATTGTGTTTTGGAACAAGCTACGTAGGCAGGATTTTTTTAGGGTTTCTTACCCATAGGGTAAAAACGGGACCCTATTACTAAGACTCCGCCGTCCATCTGTCCGTCTGTCACCAGGCTGTATTGTATCTCATGAACCGTGATAGTTAGACTGTTGAAATTATCACAGATGATGTATTTCTGTTGCCGCTATAACAACAAATACCGTCGTGTTGCGTATCTTCGCCTGTGCTACCTATGTTCGCCTATTTTTACATAAATTGACTTTAACAAAATGTTTCTAGTGCAAGCCTTACACAAAACTACTAAATACAAAGTATTGTACGATACGAACGATCTGTGGCTAACTTCGTATAGTTGACAGTCAGTGAGGTTTTTGCGCGACACCGACCACACGTTTTTTTAAGCCAGTGTTAACTTCAGTTTTAAACAGTGATACAGGCCAGGTAATGTTAAACTTTTTACATGATTATATCCTGTAACTATATCTTTTTAATATGTAACTATTATTTAATGGCTAGCTTACGTTTAGAAGTCACAATTAGATAAAACATTGGTGAGGGTATTTGGCGGCCATCTTGTTACCGAACTTCGCCTACCCCTAGGGTTGTCAAATTATTGTACCACCTTAATTGGCGAGAGACATTACTTGTTTCCAAATGTACATATTTTCTTATGTTGTGTTTTTCGGAAATGGGATTAGCGATTTGGAGGAAAGTTAGTAAGCTGTGCCCTAAAGATATATGTAGATGTACCCAGTAGTACTAGTAGGTATGTGGTATGAACAAGGGACCCTTAGAAGGCAATCATTGTACGGTTGTACGGTCTCACTTTGAAAAGGTAATTATCAGGGCCCGGAATTAGGTGAGCTAAAATACCTAAAGTTCGCGAGAGGACATAATATAGAGTGGTTACAACCGGATGAAAATAATATTTTATTTGGATTCCGGGTATTCGATATTCATCCGGGCACTGCAAGTAATAGTTGTAATGATGAAAAATGGTTACATTGCAGCCATAAAGTTAACATTATAATAATAAGATTACTAATTTAAAATATATGTCACATTTTCAGATTTATTATTATAATGTTAACTTTATGGCTGCAATGTAACCATTTTTCATCATTACGACTATTACTTGCAGTGCCCGGATGAATATCGAATACCCGGAATCCAAATAAAATATTATTTTCATCCGGTTGTAACCACTCTATATTATGTCCTCTCGCGAACTTTAGGTATTTTAGCTCACCTAATTCCGGGCCCTGGTAATTATGTGTTGAAAATGTATAATAAACATTTTTTTTAATCTTTTTTTTTTACTTATAAACCATTACTCTCCTTTATTTGACATGTTGGTTAATTTTTGGCAGCCCTAGCATCATTTTAGAAAATGTATGTAAACAACTTCAGACTGTTGCCAATCTTCGCCTACTACACATTTGTTTAAAAATGTGCCTAGTCTGGTGTAGTTAAGGTTCATATTATATTAACACGTTCCAGGGAGATAAGACTTGATAGGTGTAAGTCCCAGAAAAGTTTATAATTAGCGGTAAGGCATGCCATAGGCGAAGATTGGAAAAACACCCAAACTTCGCCTATTGCCTTCGGGGCCATTTATTGCCAAGTTACCCAATGAAATTCAAAGCTTTAATAGTATATACTGATAGTCAGGAGTACTAAAATACGGTTTTTTGCCATAAAAGACTAAAATGCTTTCCAATTTGAAAGATTTTTTGGGAAATGTGTCAAAATCCAGGCGAAGATACGGAACTCGACGGTACAAAAAAATAGAATAAATTAAAAATAAATATTTAAGGGGGCTCCCATACAACAGACATTTTTTTTTGCCGTTTTTATAGACAATGGTACGGAACCCTTCGGCGCGAGTCCGACGCGCACTTGGCCGGTTTTCTTAACATCGGTGTTTTTTTATTGCGGTGGATTTTTTATTAAATTGGTGCCCTGAGTTTATTCCAGTGATTTTGAATTAAAAAAAAATACTTATGTACGCTTTATTCTTGTGTTAAAGTGTTAATATATTATTGTAATGTTTTAACATTGTTGCAATCAATAACAAAAAAATGCTATAGTTAAATGGTGATGGTTAAACCAAAGGTACTTTTAATTTAAAAGGCCTTTGGGGCGTCCAAAAACAATTACGTTTTTTTGTGATTTTTATCCATGGCCATTATTTTATTATTTTAAAATCACTTTGGAAACCATCCTATTCTTACTAGATAAAGCAAACGCAGACATAGTTTGAACATTAACTTGATATTGTCTATTTACAAAATACAAAAAAAAAACATACGAACTCAGAATACTATCGCACCTAGGGACCATCGATCCATCTAGAGTCCGTGAGGTCTTTTAAAGTTTGAGGGCAAAAAGTCATAACTTGACATAAAGTTCATTTTATTATAGCATCTAAGTTTCAGGCAATTAGCATTAAAATCCCTTGCACTAACAATAACACTCTTTACTGACCATCATGTACTTTATATACTTATAATAGGGTTTATTTTTAGTTAGCAGTAAAAAAGAAATGTCCTTAAGGACAATATTAATGAGTCACTAACCGCCGATAATGGTTAGTAATTAATTACGGAGATTTGTCGGTCAATCACGATAAACGATAATATCGGAGATGCGGGAGTTTTGTTTTTGCGTCGTGTGTGGTCATACGCATGGTTTTAAAGAAAGTACACACTGTTATTTTAAAGCATGTGTAGCTTGGACATACATAATATACTATACGTTTCCTGGATCATTCTGTATTTTTGAGGGAGCATGACATAAGTAACGTAGGTTACATAAATACTACGTGACAAATCAATCACAATATAAACAATATAATTATATAAACTTAATATTAACAATGCAATTGCAATGAAATTTAGCGATAAGTATTACTTTTATTCTGACTAGTTACGACTTTCTCAGATACTTCACATGTAAACTTATAAATCTGTGAAATTTAAAAAATTAAGCGCAGTTACAATATTCTTTTTTGTGTTTCCAATGAATCCGACTATAATTTAAAAAATTATAGTAACTACACTTTATACATTTTTAATAATACTTACATTGTATACATTTTGAAACGAAACTGTTTTCAATTCTTTAGCGTAACGTAACCAATAAACATGAAATATGAACCTTACCGGCCGTAGACGTAGACGGACCCGAATGGTATTGCTACGCTTACAGGTAGTATATTTCAACATTTTTAGGGTTCCGTAGTCAACTAGGAACCTTCACAGTTTCGCCATGTCCGTCCGTCCATCTGTCCGTCTGTCTGCGGTCTAGCTCAGTGACCGTTCGCACTGGAAATCTGAAATTTGGTATCAGCATGTGCATTAATCACGCCGACAAAGTGGTCGAATAAACACTGGAAAAATATTTTTTATTAGGTTACCTTCCGTACATATGAAGTGGGGGGTGAATTTTTATTAATGAACGAATTTTTGAACGGATGTATTGTAACAGGTTGGCAACTACGAAACCCTACACTGAGCATGGCCCGATATACTCTTAGCCGGTTTTTTGCTTCCATGTGACACAATCTACTAATTACCTATTCTTTGGCAGTCGTACAGTGAGCCTTCAGCCTAACCGTCGTCCCTCATGTTGGCTAACATCATTAATTTACAACCAGACAAAATGTAGAACAGATAACACGGTGGACTTTCGGATCAGCTTTTATAAAACCCTTGAGCTTAAGCGGCTTAACTTAATAACACAGTAACGTTCGCAAGCTCGCATCTCAGTCTGTTAGCTAGTGGAAATTGTAACTTATTCTTATGAAATAGAATTGATATTAGAGGAAACTTTTAAAGGTTATAAGATTTTTACGTAATTTTGTAATTTTATAGGCTTTGTGCTGCAATGCAATGGATTAGCTTATCTCTTTGTGGTCTGACCTGTTAAGTTTAAAGTTTTTGATTAAATGACGTATCGTATACAGTAATTTCAATACCACATAACACTTTTTTTTATTAATTTTTTATTAAGGTTCACCAACAATTGTTCACATCGATACATGTTTACATTTTAGAAGCTTACCTAGGTACTTAAAGAATAATGTCACAATTACTTATAGGTAAACACCGCATGCGAAATAATTTGGATGTAAACAACTATGTGTAACATAAAAAACAAACAAAACAAAAAGTATATTTTTAGTTTTTACTGAAGGATAATAATATATCTATTCATTTATTTATTTTAAACACCAGTAAATGGTAACTTGGCTTAATGTTGTAAAAAACATTTTCGCACACTTTTTATAAATGTTTTAAGCGAATCAAAGTGCATATCCGCCATGTCACTGCAACCATTGGCAATTTTACATAGTCTGCGTATTGGGGAGTTGGCGCCTGATTTTGATCCTCTGAGAGGTGGGCATAGAGGGGTGATAGGATGTCTTGGATAACGAGAAGGAGCGCGAATGTTTAATGTGCGTAAATATGTGCCAATAGAAAAGTGGAAAAAAAGTAGGTAACTAACGATAACTCGTCATAAAGATCTAAGCAGCATGTTGAAAGCCAACCAATTTTTTTTTTTCTTCTTTTGTCATAATTAAAATACGATACCAATGCCCTTAAACGGATCACGAACATTTTTGTTACACCTTGTATTATTATTTAAGTTTAAATACTGAATAATATATTTGCCATACCTTCCATACAACTTATAAATAAATAAGCAAATTCAACCAAATATGCAATAAGCACTCTAACCTTCCTTATTCCTCATGTCATGTCTACAGTTATAAAACTGGAAGTCCATAATGTTGCACGAATGTATTAGCAGTTGTAAAACGATTAGCCGGTTCGGATGTATGGCTGTTTGTTTCCATACCTCTGTTTGTATGACTAATAGATGTAACAGTGCCATGTTGCGGTGAAACAGTTGAAATGGGTATTTCGAGTTTCTACTCCGTTACGCTGAAGAGAGGAAGAAACTTTATACATCGTCCGATTTTTATTATGAGTAATCACGCAATGAATTAATAATAATAACTAAGATAAATACATTAAAAGAACTCTCTCAAATTTTATCAACACATTTTTATAATGATGCGCTAGACGACTTGCTTCCAAATAATAAAACTCTTTTAAATCGTTTCGATTGTTTAAGGAGTGACGACAGCTAAATACCATCCCTATCTTTTACTTGCACTTGGACATATCGGTCAAACTTATAACACCCCTCTTTTGCGTCGGCGGTTAAAGATATTGGCGAATAGGTGTTTTTCAACCGACTTCAAGATCATACTTCAAGATTGCAATTGCCTCTCCGAAACATGTCGCGCCAAGTGACTAAAGTGACGTGAGTGTAACCGTTATATTTTATATACATATATATAATAATATATTACATGTACAAGTTAAAAGGGTTAAGGCCTAGCTTCGTCAATCATAAATCAAGTAAAATTAACCAAATTACCCTGTTTCCATCTTGCCCCACCACGGCCTTAAGAAGAATAGCAAACAATCGAAGCCAAGAAGCCGCAGATTAGATGTAAAACCACTTCTGTGTGCTCAACTCGCCACAAGACGCCATTGTTGTTGGAGAAAGTCTGCCGAGAAAATTGATATTGAACAAATTGAAATCACGATCAGATATTTTGTCAGAAATATAAAATAGAAATATCTTTATTCGTGACATTACAGAAAAAACTAATAAATTACAGATAATTGTAAAGTAAGACAAGTGTCACGAAATGCATGCATGCATGCTTCTCAGCATGTTGCTAGCGTTAGCCAGCGCTGATCTTCCGAAAAGACCATCTGGTGAAAAATTCACGGCAGGTAACAAACATATGTAGCTAAGTAGTACAATCTATGACAAAAAACATCAGTAATAAACAAGAGAACAGTAGAAATTAAAAACTTCATATAATAGATGTCTCATGTTAGTCATGTTAGAACACAGGTTCTGTGTGTTAGAATTAAAATGTTATTGAATTCTTACACGTGTAAAGCGGCAATTACACTGAGTCGTTCGCCGCATGCTGCATGCGGCGAACGCAAAAGTGTAAAGGACACGGTAGTCGGCCGCATTCGCCGAGGGACAGCTGCCACCGCCTAATTAGGTGACCGAAGTAGTGTAAATACGACGTCTGTCGGCCTAATTAGGTCACCGATTGCGGCGAACGCAGATCATTTGATAAACTAAAAAATAAAATAAACTCACGAAATAGTGTGTCTTTATTCTTATTAATGTTTTTAGTTTTTATTAAGACGAGTTTCACGTCTTAATAAAAACTAAAAATGTTGTTCATCCTATGGAAATTTTTAAACTTCTCGTCGCACAGTTCATCACACAACATTGCTGTTGCTCCATAGACGTTACGCTGTGCATATATCTTCCGAACCCAGTATCTTCGTTTCTTTCGTACCTATTGATTTTAATCTCTATTCCCAGATTTTAATAATATTTCCTGTATAACTAATATCGCAAACTAATAAACTAGCTTTCCTAAGCCCGAGACTACACATCGCGACAGCTCTCATTAGAGGTCTGATGATTTTACTTTATAGTTCAGCCGCCGCATTCGGCCACCGCAGTCGGCCACCGCATTAGGCGGACAGTTTCGTTTCGTTGAACAAATCCGTTTAAGAGTCGTGCGGCCACCGCAGTAGGCGGACAGATTAATGTGAAGACGACGTTCGTTGGCCTATGTAGTTTGACACAAGTTCGGCGACCGCATTAGGTGAACGACTCAGTGTAATTGCCGCTTAAGTAACAAATTCATACCTGTACCTCTACCACGAGTCATGCAAATGAGCCCAATTCGAGATTCGTTCACGAATTCGTAAATTATTTGTATGGAGAATTTGTGCAGAGCCTCTAGCGGTCACTTATAGAACTAAAAATTACTGCCATACCATAAGTTAAATTATCGTTTATGCAATTCGCTCACGAAAGTTCGATTGCTTGTTTCATTTGTGTAGATTTCAATACTTTACAAAGTGACGTGACGTGACAAACGTCACATCCTTCACACCAACCGAAACAGATTGTAGGTAAGCCAAAAAGGTTTTACTTCCTAAGTACATTTTATCTGAAGGTTTAGAACTGTAGACAATTATATGAGCAGTGAACAATAATAAGCATAGAAACCGTACTAGCTCTGAAAAATTACCATACTTTTTGTGGGTGTTTAATATGCTTGCTAGGCCGTAAACCAGGAATAATTTCCGTTGGTCATCGTGTCCCAAGCGGTAAATTTTAAGTGGTTAAGGGCGGTAAATAATCAAGCTTCGTGATGGTCAGCTGCCGTTCCTTGAGTGGGTTGAGGAACAGCAGCCATTTTCTCACATAAAATATATATAAAATAAAATGACCATCGCGTCCCAGTTGAAACAGGTGATAATTTATATGCTATTACAAATAAAATAAAAATCATCAGCCGACTGTATAGCACTGAAAAAACCGTAAACTAGTCACATGAATATATGGTATTTAGGGTATCAGCAGACGGTTTTTCTACCTCAAATCAGCCGGCTGACGATTTTCCTGATAATAAGAGCATCAAATACTGACGTTCCGCAACCCACCAACGGAGCGACAGCTGACCTACGCGAGTCATCATTATACTTCGTCCTTAACCACTTCAAAAATTATAATCGCCTGGGACGCCTTGCGATTGGTCATGAAATTTGTTTCTGGCTTACTGAAATACAAGCTATGACAGTAAGCCTTTTTTTTACCTGATTTAAACGCGCGTGACTTTTAACGCATAAAATGTTATCAACCGACTTCAAGATTTCGAAGGAGGAGGTTCTCAATTCGTCAGGATTTTTATTTTTACTATTTTTTCATAACGTTCACCAATTGCAACTTTATTTTAAACAGGGAAATTACGTATTTCGTCATACATATTCAAAGCTAGGAAAAGGGGTGAAAACTGTCAGTACTTCATCCATCCATCCATATATTTATTTCGTCGTAGGATATAGGATTACCTAAGAAAACCAAATTGATGAAATGTCAAATGTACAAATAACACTACTAGTTTAAAACGTCCTAGAACTACGACCATATGTAGTGTTAGGTGATTCTTAATTTATTTGGTTACTAGCCGTGCCCGCGGCTCCGCCCGCGTGGAATTAGGGCTTTGTCAGTAAGCGGCTAATTCACCCCTAATTTCTCTCCCTCCCCCTGGAGGCGGAACTTGAAGGTCTTAAAGTAAAGTTGACAGATGGATACGCTAGAGGACAGAAGTCCAGATACAATATTTTACAATTACCACTAAATAAAACTACACTCCAAAATCAATAGTTTTTTTCGTCCTTATTAAATTTTTTGACATGATTTAAATGACATAGAATATTAGTAGGTGTATATCGGACGGTACAGTACCACTTTTGTATTTATACGTCCTTGACTGTACCTATTCATATCATGTCCGTGGCAAATATCATCCAAATCGATGCTCCAGTCAAATCAGTCTAAGAATGAAAAGGTAAGAACAGGCGCGGTTGCAGCCTAAAATCTAGGGGGGGGGGGGGGTAACTATGAAATTAGGGGGTCACTAAAGCAGAAATAATCTTTTGAGGGGGTCAGTAATGAATTTTTCTATTTGACGTGTACGATGGGGGGGGGTCATGCGGCGCGATGCGGGCGTGACTCGCGCCCGATACAGCATGCGCGCAAGGAGCGTTGCTCATTCCTTCCGAAGCCAAGATTAATTAACGCTCGCACTACGCACCGCGCTGCCTAACGTCCGACTGATGTGACCCAGCGCAGCGCAGCGTGCCGCCGCGTCCGCGCCGCGCAGCGCTGCGCCCGCGCCGCGTGGACGCGCGGGGCGCGACAGAAGCGGGGCGCGACGCCGGCGGGACGCAGTCTGTTTGACGTCGACGTCGCTAACTTGTTAACATGTGCCGCGGTCGCGCCGTCTGTTTGGCCAAGCCTTTAAGGGGTGACTTCTGGGATAACAATGCAAAAAAAAACCGGCCAAGAGCATGTCGGGCCATGTTCAGTCAGTGTAGGGTTCCGAAATTGCCGCCCTGTTAAAAAGCATCCGTTCAAAAGGTCGTTTATTAAGGGATATTTGGCGGCGCTTCCGTCATTTTACTATCTGGCACTTACGTCCTATCACTATGCGTTTTTGACTGACAACTCAAAAACAGCTGAACCGATTTTATTCAATATAGATTTTAATGAAAGTACCTTTCAGTCTTCACTTCCATTATTTTTATTTTTTGGACCTACGGTTCAAAAGATGGGGGGGGGGGGGCGCCCTTTTTTGAAGATGAAACTATCCTTTGTCCTTTCTCGAGACCCATACTATCTCTATACCAAATTTCATCTAAATCAGTTCAGCGGTAAAAAATTCCTCACACCAACTTCCAACCTCCTTTTCACCCCCACAAGGGTTTGAAAACTATCCTATGACGTTTCTCGAGACTCAAATTATCTCCATAGTCATTGCTATCTAAATCGTTTCAGCGGTAAAAAATTCTCCATACAAACTTTCAACCCCATTTTCACCCCCACCAGGGTTGATTTTCGGGATTAAAAGTATATATTATCCTTTCCCGGGACTCAAACTATCTCTATACAAAATTTCATCAAAATCCGTTCAGCCGTTTTCACGTGATGCGCGGTCAAATAAACAGACAAACAGATAAACAGACAAACAGATAAACAGACAAACAGATAAACAGACAAAAATTCTAAAAATTGTTGGAACGTGTTCTGTTATCGATTCTAAGTATCCCCAGCCAACTTTTTTTCGATTATCTTCCATGTACAGACTTTCGACCCTCTTCAGCTTTATTATATGTATAAATAGATTTTGTCAACATGACAGTTCGACTTTTAGTGATCAAGATCATAGTGGATCATAGGTTTATTTCTTATTATTTAGGTCTATTGTATAATCACAAAAGGATAAGTACCCTTTCAGGATGTTGTTGATTCTCTAAAGTATAGGCAGTTCGCTATTGTTACACATCCCACCTGCGTCGACGCCGACACGTTGGCCAAGTCCTTTAATTTATTTACCAGCGAACAAGCCGGAGCGGCGCCCGACATCCGAAATCACTACAAGACTATTACATATAGTTGTCGTTCGTCTAACTATTGTTGGTGTCGAGGCAATCGATCCGTGGAGCAAGGGGCACGGAGCCTCACGACCTAACAAACGCACAAGGGAAGCTAAAGATGCTCCAGCAAGCCGCCGGTTTTCATACATAACACAACGCAGGATTGCGGCTTTGCCGCTTCTTGCATAATGATAGTTTTATTTCTATTTATAAGTTACACGTACGAGTAATTGTTAGTAGTACTTATAAGTTTCTAGTTTGTGACAATGTTACTTTAAAAGGCTATTTCGCAATAAATAAATCTTTAATATAATTATGTACATTATTATTTCAAAGTGCCCTGTATAAATCTGGATGTCTTTTAAGTAAGCACTATTTTATAGTACTTGGATGCAATAATTCGAAGATGCCGGCCTGAAACGCAGTTGTTACTTCTTGAATATAAAATAATACACCTTCCTGGGATAAATAGTTTGCCTTGCCGGTGATAAGTTAGCTGCTACAGCAATCAATCAGAAATGAATGATGCACAAGAACCTGTAAAAGATATTTCAATATTATTTGTTATTTTTCAGTTTCATTGTAATTATTATGATTGAAAATGAAAGTGTTTATAACTATCATATCAAATTTCAACTACTTACCATTCATTTTAGGTTAGAGTTGGTATTTTTGTGTCGATTTATTAAAATCAGATTAATTGACTATTAATACATAAATCTCACAAATATTCAGCAGTTCTTGGGTCTAGATTTCTTTTTTAAAATTATTCTTATTGAAGTGTTGATGTGGATATTTCTATTTCTCATATCGGCTTGAAATTTACCGTTTCGTTTTCCAGTTCCAGTTATCATACTATGCAGTCTTCTTAACAAATTATGCTTAATATAAGGCTTTGTCGATATTATTTCATCAATTAATACTATATAAATATAACACAATAAATACGAATGGTTTTCACTTTCACCATGTTTTGACATCTCACCCTACAATTTGATAGTGAAAGAGTTTTCTACAGTCGATACGGTATTTTTCGGTGACGTATGTCAAATTAGTGTCTTATGGTAGCGTTTTAATAAAACCTATCGATAACAAACTGCACTGACTACATCCGTCTCGTTCTACCTATGAGACGGATGTATGTCAGCATAGAGATTTCGAATTTCTTGCTGTCGATACCGAAGGAAAACTATTCGAAGCCCGTTGATTCGTTAACGACTGCAGAAAGGTTTCAGAATTATCTGTAATGACTCGTGGTAGAGGTACTGTACCTCTACCACGAGTCATGCAAATAAGCCCAATTCGAGATTCGTTCACGAATTCGTAAATTATTTGTATGGAGAATTTGTGCAGAGCCTCTAGCGGTCACTTATAGAACTAAAAATTACTGCCATACCATAAGTTAAATTATCGTTTATGCAATTCGCTCACGAAAGTTCGATTGCTTGTTTCGTTTGTGTAGATTTCAGTACTTTACAAAGTGACGTGACGTGACAAACGTCACATCCTTCACACCAACCGAAACCAGTAAGCGCCATTTTATAATCTATGACCGAAACAGATTGTAGGTAAACCAAAAAGGTTTTACTTCCTAAGTACATTTTATCTGAAGGTTTAGAACTGTAGACAATTATATGAGCAGTGAACAATAATAAGCATAGAAATCGTACTAGCTCTGAAAAATTACCCTACTTTTTGTGGGTATTTAATACGCTTGCTAGGCCGTTAACTAGGAATAATTTCCGTTTGTCATAGTGTCCCAAGCGGTAAATTTTAAGTCGTTAAGGGCGGTCAATAATCAAGCTTCGTGATGGTCAGCTGCCGTTCCTTGAGTGGGTTGAGGAACGGCAGCCATTTTCTCACATAAAATACATATAAAATAAAATGACCATCGCGTCCCAGTTGAAACAAGTGATAGTTTATATGCTATTACAAATAAAATAAATATCATCAGCCGTTTGTATACCACTGAAAAGACCGTAAACTAGTCACATGAATATATGGTATTTAGGGTATCAGCAGACGGTCTTTCTACCTCAATACAGCCGGCTGACGATTTTCCTGAAAATAAGAGCATCAAATACTGACAGCTGACCTACGCGAGTCATCATTATACTTCGTCCTTAACCACTTCAAAAATTATCATCGCCTGGGACGCCTTGCGATTGGTCATGAAATTTGTTCATGGCTTACGGTTCATGCCATCGGAGCCGGGAAATACAAGCTATGACAGTAAGCCTTTCATCATCATCATCTCAGCCATTAGACGTCCACTGCTGAACATAGGCCTCCCCCTTAAGCCTTAAGTGTGGTAAGCCTTTACCTTCTTTAAACGCGCCTGACTTTGAACGCATAAAATGTTATCAACCGACTTCAAGAGTTCGAAGGAGGAGGTTCTCAATTCGTCAGGATCTTTATTTTCGCTACTTTTTCATAATGTTCACCGATTGCAACTTTTTTTTAAACAGGGAAATTACGTATTTCGTCATACATATTCAAAGCTAGGAAAAGGGGTGAAAACTGTCAGTACTTCATCCATCCATCTATATACTTATTTCGTCGTAGGATATAGGATTACCTAAGAAAACCAAATTGATGAAATTTCAAATGTACAAATAACACTACTAGTTTAAAACGTCCTAGAACTACGTCCATATGTAATAGGTGATTCTTAATTTATTTGGTTATTTTGTCAACATGACAGTTCGACTTTTAGTGATCATAGTGGATCATAGGTTTATTTCTTATTATTTAGGTCTATTGTATAATCACAAACGGATAAGTACCCTTTTAGGATGTTGTTGATTCTCTAAAGTATTAGGTAGTGCGCTACTGTTACACATCCCACCTGCGTCGACGCCGACACGTTGGCCAAGTCCTTTAATTTATTTACCAGCGAACAAGCCGGAGCGGCACCCGACATCCGAAATCACTACAAGACTATTAAGGCGATAGGCGCTGATTGTGGCCGAAAACTGTTACTTTCTAAGGGATATATCTCAATAACGGGTTATTAAAAAATTTTGAAAACAATATATGTTATTTACCATTTTATGTACAACATTGTCAACGTTTGAATAACTCGTGTAACGTATATTTCCTCCGTTATGTAAATGTAACGAAATGTCGTTTTACGGTTAATTTTGCTTATATCTACTGAACGGCTTATTCGATTTAAAATATTGTTGAACTAAAAAATATGTACTACAGAACACTACAAACTCAACGTAGGATATTTAAATTGATTAAATTTTCTTAAACAACTTGATCATAATTCCACATTTCGTGCGTTATTAGCTCGAAAACGGCGTTGCTGGCAGTCGTGAGCTAGCTTTGAGACGAGGAGGCTGTGTCGCTCGTCGCTCCGTGCTTCCCTTGTACTACATATACTTGTGCTTGGCCCGTGAGCAATAATATCGGACTTACTGTGCCTAAAGACTAAATAACTGCAGAGGGTTCATGCCGTGCGGATATAACGTGTCTTCCCAGAATTAATAATGTATAGAACAAAACAAATGAAATAAAAATGCAGAAAAAACAAAAATCATGAATCTCACATTGCTCTGAAAACAAATTTGGTCATGTAAGTAAACTAAAATTATTATGTTTTAGTAGACGCATGCATCACGCAAAATAGGCATTAGTCGTCGAGTTGCAGAAATCTGCTAGTACTGCAATACAATAGACTGATAATTAATTTAATAAAAAACTCCAAAGAACCGAATTAATTTAAACATATTTATTTAAGAATACCGTGTTCTAAACGAATGTAATATGCGTTTTATTTTAAGATTAAACACAATCTTTAATGTTATACTTTATACTAATTTCTCAAATCTAGAAATTGCGAAGTAAACTGCAAAGGATTGCAGATAAACCGGCCAAGAGAATATCGGGCTATGCTCAGTATAGGGATCCGTAGTTACCGGCCTGTTACAACACATCCATTCAAAAGGTAGTCTATAAAGAAATATTTTGTGGCACTTACGTTATTTTACTACAGGCATAACTCAAAAACGGCTCAACCGATTTTATTCCATATAGTTTTTATTGAAAATACGTGATAAGTAATTCAATGGCCTCACTTCCAGGAATTTTCCCAATTTTTTTGGACCCACGGTTCAAAAATCAAAGAGCATTTTAACTTTCGAAGCTATTATTTACGAAAGTATTCGTTTTATCCAAAGTTGTTTAAGGCATATTCTTCTTGAAAGACCTATCCAACAATGGATTTCAGATACTTATTGTTTTACCACTTTGTAGGCGTAATTAAAACACATAATTACTCATACCAAATTTCAGTCTACTAACTATCACTGAGCAAAGCCTAATTGAGAATCTAATAAAAAATGCTGATATTTAAGACTTCAATGTATGTAAGAATAAAGGAAAAAAAAAGCTTTTTTTTATACCACGACGCTGGCAAACAAGCATACGACCCGCCTGATTGAAAGCAGTTATAAAGCCTATGGACGCCTGCAACCCCAGAAGATTCACATGCGCGTTGACTACCCTAAAAAAAACTATGTCGGTGAAATGCAAATAAATACAAATTTTATATTAATTATCAAAACAAGTGAATAAATAAATTACTACTAAGGGTTAATACCACCTATCAAATATCTTTAAAAGACCGGCCAAGTTTGTATCGGACCATGTATAATGTAGGGAGTAGTTTCTTGGAGATAACTCAAAAACGGATGAACCGATAATATGTGAAATAATTTTCGTAGAAAATTAAGTACTCTTGGTATTTTTTCATATTTTTTAGACTTACGGATTAAAAGTTAGATGGGGGCTATTATATTCCAGCGGCGTCCAGCGTCGACTTGCATTACTTGACAAGTGCCCGCGTATAATAGGCCCGGAATTTTATGAAAGTCTACCCGCAACTCTCAGAAATGAAACTTCCGATAATAAATTTGAACACCGACTAAAGGAACTTTTATTGTCTAGGAATTTATATTCTGTCGAAGAATTCACTGCAGAATTTAAAAGAACTGCAAAATGTTAATTATTTTTATAGAGTATTTTTACGTAATTTTTGTTTATATTGTTATTTTTAATTGATTGACTTTGTTTTAGGTTTTGACATTTTTCTTTTATTTTTTAATATTTATATACCACTACCTAGGGTCTCTAGACATGTATACATACACAAAATTCCTGTTGACATTCTTTATATTTTACCACTGACATTTTTTTTCTGTACATTTTTTTGATTGATTATATTTTTATTGTATTGTAAGTGACGATCTTTTAGTGAATCCATTTTATTTTATGATGTAAAATACTGTGTGGTTTTCTACAAGAAATAAATAAATCTATCTATCTATCTATCTATTTAGACTTTCGAAGCAATTATTTCTGAAAATATTGACTTAATAAAAAAGTTTTAAAAATACTCTATATATATATATATATATATATATATAAGATATTTTTAGCCGTATCGTACAACATGTTCATATTTACAAAAAAAATATTTTTGACATTTAGTTTGGCATATGTATGTATGGAGTGCCTGACCTAAAAATTTTTTTAGCAATTTAGTCAGAAAACTAAGTGGCGGCACATGAAACACACCTTTAGATAAAATTTCAGTAATATATGTTTTATAATAAAAATGGCTGTGACATACGGACGGCCAGACGGACATGTTTCAAAAAACTTTTAAGGGTTCCGTTTTTACCATTTTGACTATGGAACCCTAAGAAGTGTTTGCGCTGTGTTATATTTTAGAGATCTAAATTTAATGGGCTTATAGCTCTCATTTGTATGACGATTTCGTGCACAAATACCGCTCCTTACATGTGCATTTTTACTATTCGCAACTCGCAACAGGCTTAGTTTTGTTAATTTATCGTAATTAAGTAAATTTTTACGGTTAATATTTAAAATCGCAACAAAAAAATAACCATCTATTAAGCTCACTTGCACAGCAAAAAAAATCCAAATTTACATGAACACACCGCTTTGATCTGCTTACAGTTTTTTTTGCTGTACTAGTCAGTATTTTTTTATTTTTTTCTGATATGCGGAATATTTTTAACCATATTCCGTAAATTCATAAATATTTTGCCGCTCACTGTACTTCAAATTCAAAATCTAGGTTTTCATTTTTTTACATAAAAATCTACTATTCGAGATCGTTATTACTTATCTTATTTAGTAGCTAAAAAATGTCACCGTAGTACTTAATCACAGTATTCAAATCACAAAACATCCACAAAAGGATTAGGTATGATTATTATAAATCTGCCCGCGCCTCTGAGTAAAGTCATATTCTTTGAACATTATTGCCGTGCATCGCGGTGGATTTACGCACGATCGCAATGAGAAGGGTACGCGGGTGGCGCGGGTAGGGAGCGCCCAAACGCTCAAGGACACTCCGGCGACAATCGTCTTAAATATAGTTGTCGTTCGTCTAACTATTGTTGGTGTCGAGGCAATCGATCCGTGGAGCAAGGGGCACGGAGCCTCACGACACGACCTAACAAACGCACAAGGGAAGCTAAAGATGCTCCAGCAAGCCGTCGGTTTTCATACATAACACAACGCAGGATTGCGGCTTTGCCGCTTCTTACATAATGATGGTTTTGTTTCTATTTATAAGTTACACGTACGAGTAATTGTTAGTAGTACTTATAAGTTTCTAGTTTGTGACAATGTTACTTTAAAAGGCTATTTCGCAATAAATAAATCTTTAATATAATTATGTACATTATAATTTCAAAGTGCCCTGTATAAATCTGGATGTCTTTTAAGTAAGCACTATTTTATAGTACTTGGATGCAATAATTCGAAGATCCCGGCCTGTAACGCAGTTGTTACTTCTTGAATATAAAATAATACACCTTCCTGGGATAAATAGTTCGCCTTGCTGGTGATAAGTTAGCTGCTACAGCAATCAATCAGAAATGAATGATGCACAAGAACCTGTAAAAGAAGTTTCAATATTATTTGATATTTTTCACAGTTTCATTGTAATTATTATGATTGAAAATGAAAGTGTTTATAACTACGAGTATCATATCAAATTTCAACTACTTACCATTCATTTTAGGTTAGAGTTGGTATTTTTGTGTCGATTTAAAATCAGATTAATTGGCTATTATATACATAAATCTCACAAATATTCAGCAGTTCTTGGGTCTAGATTTCTTTTTTTTAAATATTCTTTATTGAAGTGTTGATGTGGATATTTCAATTTCTCATATCGGCTTAAAATTTACTGAAGGTCAGTACAGTTTGTTATCGATAGGTTTTATTAAAACGTTACCATAAGACACTAATTTGACTTACGTCACCGAAAAATACCGTATCGACTGTAGAAAACTCTTTCACTATCAAATTATAAGGTGAGATGTCAAAACATGGTGAAAGCGAAAACCATTCGTATTTATTGTGTTATATTTATATATTATTAGTTGACGAAATAATATCGACAAAGCCTTATATTAAGAATAATTTGTTAATAAGACTGCATAGTATGATAACTGGAACTGGAAAACGAAACGGTAAATTACAAGCCGATATGAGAAATAGAAATATCCACATCAACACTTCATTAAGAATAATTTAAAAAAAGAAATCTAGACCCAAGAACTGCTGAATATTTGTGAGATTTATGTATTAATAGTCAATTAATCTGATTTTAAATCGACACAAAAATACCAACTCTAACCCAAAATGAATGGTAAGTAGTTGATATGATAGGGAAGGACTGTACAATATGTGACATCGAGTTCAGGCTTCATTTTTTTTTTGTAGCTTCTACTCGCCAAAAGACAACTCTTCACCAAATTTTAAGTTGCGGAAACGCTTGGTTTGCGAGATAAAAAATAATCAAAGTTCCATATAAAATCCCGATTTTACACCGCCGTACTATAAAATAATGCTTACTTAAAAGACATCCAGATTTATACAGGGCACTTTGAAATTATCTATCTATACATATAATAAAGCTGAAGAGGGTCGAAAGTCTGTACATGGAAGATAATCGAAAAAAAGTTGGCTGGGGATACTTAGAATCGATAACAGAACACGTTCCAACAATTTTTAGAATTTTTGTCTGTTTATCTGTTTGTCTGTTTATCTGTTTATCTGTTTATCTGTTTGTCTGTTTATTTGACCGCGCATCACGTGAAAACGGCTGAACAGATTTCGATGAAATTTTGTATAGAAATAGTTTGAGTCCCAAGAGAGGATAATATATAGTTTTAATCCCGAAAATCAACCCTGGTGGGTGTGAAAATGGGGTTGAAAGTTTGTATGGAGAATTTTTAACCGCTGAAACGATTTAGATAGAAATGAGTATGGAGATAATTTGAGTCTCGAGAAACGTCATAGGATAGTTTTCAAACCCTTCTGGAGGTGAAAAGGGGGTTGGAAGTTGGTATGAGGATTTTTTTACCGCTGAACTGATTTAGACGAAAATTGGTATAGAGATAGTATGAGTCTCGAGAAAGGACAAAGGATAGTTTCATCTTGAAAAAAGCCCCCCCCCCCCCATCTTACTTTAGAACCGTAGGTTCAAAAAATAATGGAAGTGAAGCCTGAAAGGTACTTTCAATGAAAACTATTTATCTATACATCTATCACGTGAAAACGGCGGAACGGATTTTGATGAAATTTTGTGTAGAGATAGTTTGAGTCCCGGGAAAGGACAAAGAATAGTTTTCATCCCGAAAATCAACCCTGGAGGGGGTGAAAAGGGGGTTGAAAGTTTGTATGGAGATTTTTTAATAGAAATTAGTATGCAGATAATTTGAGTCCCGAGAAACGACAGAATAGTTTTCATCCCGAAAATAAACCCTTTCACCCCGAAAACGGGGTTGGAAGTTGGTATGACGATTTTTTAACCGCTGAACTGATAAAGATGAAATTTGGTATAGTATGGGCCTCAAGAAAGGACAAATGATAGTTTTCACTCCGAAAATCAACCCTAAATGGGTGAAAAGAGAGTTGGAAATTTGTATAGGGAATTATTAACCGCAGAATCGATTTAGATAAAATTTGGTATGGAGATAATTTGAGCTGGAAAAGGAAATAAAATAGTTTTATCTCAGAAATTATCCTTTAAGCGGATACAAAAGGGGTGAAAGTTTACATGGGGAAGAAACAACCAATAACCGCTGTACGTATTTAGATGAAATTTGGTATTGAAATAATTTGTAATTTTTTGGTCAAGGTGTTCATATTTATAACATGATACCCGTCGATGCTTTAAATTTACCTTTACCCGATCTTAAGAAATATTTGAAAATGTCATGAATGTCAAAGGGTTATTTATTGCAGGTTCGAGTATTATATATGACGGACAAAGATGCATGGCCCAAACCAAAAAACTACTACAAAATCATCTAACATTTATAGGACACCGTTTAGGTAGGAAAACATATCAAACGTTTTGTGAAGCAGTCAGATTAGGATTTATTTTTCTTTATAATTAAACAATCGGTACATTATCCGTCTCTCAAGCTGTTTTGATATGTCTACTTGAAGAACTACGCATTATTTTGTATCTTTAAGATCTAATAATGTATTACTGTTTTGATAAAAATAAGTCCCGTCGAGTTTCTTTTCGGTCATAATACTTCTTGGGCCAGAGGTGTAGGGTTAGAACCGGTGGTAGTTTTGGAACGAAGTTCCTTATCGGACGGTTCGCGGATGGGGGGCTAGGCGAAAAAAAGTCACGTGACCGTCACGAAAAAGCTTCACGTCACGACAAACGCGACACCCATACGATTGAGAAACATGTAAAATGGAATGAAATAAAAAATATATAAAATAGAATAAAGTGAAGTGAAGTGACAAAGTGATAAAAGTGAAAAAAGTCGAGAACGTAAAAGTGAAATTTCAAGTATTTCAAAAATTTCAAGTTTCAAAAATTTCAAAACTCAAAAATTTCAAATATTAAAAAACTTCAAAACCTACAGAAATTTCAAAAATTTCAAAAACTTGTAAAATTTCAAAAATTTCAAAAATCTCAAAAATTTCAAAAATTTCAAAAATTTCAAAAATTTCAAAAATTTCAATAATTTCAATAATTTCAAAAATTTCAAAAATTTCAAAAATTTCAAAAATTTCAAAAATTTCAAAAATTTCAAAAAATTTTGAAATTTCAAAAATTTCAAGTTTCAAAAATTTAAAAACTCAATAATTTTAAAAACTTCAAAAACTTTAAAATTTCTAAAATTTCTAAAATTTCTAAAATTTCTAAAATTTCTAAAATTTTTAAAATTTCTAAAATTTCTAAAATTTCTAAAATTTCTAAAATTTCTAAAATTTCAAAAAAATACAAAAAAAATTAAAACCACAAAATTTACGAAAAAGTCGAAAATGAAATAAAATTAAATAACTAATAATAAAAAAATATTATTTATTATTATTTTTCTCTGACGTTCATTAGTGCAATGTAATGTGCTTACCTTGAAGTATGTAATTACCACAATTATTGCAACCAGTAACGTAACATGAGTGTATTATCCGTGACAGTGCGGTAAAAACGTATGAAAATTCATTACCTACGGTAACGTAATGAAAATGTGCCGGATAGTAAACTGACGTAAGCGCCGCCAAACATCCCTTAATAAACGACCTTTTGAACGGATGTTTCGTAACAGGGCGGCATCTACGAAACTCTACACTGAGCATCGCCCGACATGCTCTTGCCCGTTTTTTTTTGCATTATTATCCCGGAAATCACCCCTTATGGATTACTAATTCCTCAAATAGAAAAACAATTCACAGATTTCGTGCCTCACACGACTATCGAGCACATTGGAAATGAATCTACGGAATTCGAAAAAATATTGTCGCTGAGCGACGAGAAAGTCGGGATAAGGAAAATGTTATAAAATAAAACTACGACGTTGAATGATAATTATTTTATTCTTAGATTAACATAAGTATCCTCGACATAACGCCTGTGATCCAGAGTTGGGCAAAAATTAACGTGATTGAAACTTAAGTTAAAAATGAGAACGTTACTCAGAATCATATGAACATGATTACGAATTCAATCATGAGCTTTCTAATCTGATTGACCACCGACATGAGTAAATCATGTCGATTTTTAGTTTCACTCATGATTAGCTGAAGTGATTACATTAGTAAGACGGTATGCTTAGTTAAACTAACGATTTAGTTGGTTAGATTTTGATTAGATTTTGCGTAGCTACTAGCTCCTTCACTTTTTTCCCTGACGAAACAGAGGCGGTACCTATGTGAGTATAATATACATTTAGGATAAATGGCTATTTGTGACAATATTTCTAAAGGTATCATTTGGCGGTTGGCGCTTACGTCTTAAGTTGTATAGTGCAGATTCCATATTGAGCAATAAAAGCGTAAATGCCAGTGGCAAATGTTACCTTTACCAAAATATCGTCAATTTTTTTGTTAGTTTTTGGTATGATGAATGAATGCTCCCATTTAACTTTGAAACAGCCTGTTCGGTTTTATTGCGATTTTCGGCTACAGTTAAGGCAGCTATCACACAGCTGCGGTTTTCACGTGCGCTTTTCATTTTCATTCTCATTCTCATTCGCTTTCTCATTCTCGTTCTCATTTTCATTTTCATTTAGGATAATGAAAATATCTACATATGTATCTGGTTCAATATGTGAAATTCAAAACAAACGCCTTATTCAAGTAATAATATAAACCAGCTTAAGAACACTCTAATCATACATTCGTCAATCACATTGAACAAGTTAGTTGATTAGCGTTAATTTAGTTTCAATCAGCGCCCGTCGTTAATGATTTACTCATGGCGAAATTACTTGATTGTTTTGTGTTATGATTTAATCAGCGATGATTAGTAATCGATCACCGATTTTAATCAAGTGTGCCCAACTCTGCTATGAACAAACAAATTGAAAAATTTCCACTCGCATATCGAAGTTTAAATAATTGTCGCCGTGGCGCCTAAGTATACATATTTCATTTTTAGATTAATAAGCAGGATATAATAATGTTCAAAGTACAAGAAAATTATTACATTACAAATCCGTAGTCAACTCGAGAAATGGTAGCCACATAGCTAAATAATTTTTAAGCAAAAAAAACCGACTTCTTCAATGGGGGAAGCCGGTGAAGGATTATTGTCGATGGTGCACTCTATACAATGAAATAACTTGGTTAACAAACATAGCAAAGAGGACAAATCGTCAAACGTGAACTATGCGTCGTTGAAGAATTCCTTTCTCATTTTACATTTCACATGTTTATGGCATCAGCCGCAGTCCCACTTCATCAATATGTCACTGTTTTCAATGAATATGCTTGATTTATTGATTTAAATACAAAAATCACTTTATGTATGCCTTTAAGATTTGAGAAGTTTCCTCGATTCCTCCTGGATCCCATCATCAGAACTTAGCTTGACGAAAATTTGTCCTGAGAATCTAACTTGCTTAACAAACATAGCGAAGAGGACAAATCGCCAAACGTGAACTATGCGTCATTGAAGAGTTCCGCTCTGATCATCATCAGCAGTTCCACTTCATCAAATGTCACTCTTTTGAATGAAAATGCTTGATTTGTTGATAAAAATACAAAAATCACTATGTGTTTGCCTTTAATATTTGAGGAGTTCCCTCGATTCCTCATGGATCCCATCATCAGAACTTGAGCTTGACGAAAATTTGTCCTGACAATCTTACTTGCTTAACAAACACCGACGTGTGTTCGATAAGAGGAGGAATCGCCAAACATGAACTATGCGTCGTTGAAAAGTTCCCTTCTGATCATCATCAGCAGTTCCGCTTAATCAAATGTCACTGTTTTGAATGAAAATGATTGATTTGTTGATAAAAATCACTACTTGCCTCGATTCCCCATGATGGAGTTATGGAGTAACAAACATAAAAAATAAAATTGAGAACCTCCTCTTTTGAAATCTTGAAATTACTTAAAAAAAAAATTATGTGAAAAATGTCGTTCTGACTTTTATCAAAAAGGTTAGGCTACAGGGCAGACCCTTAACCCGATCGTCTTTTTTTTAGGCTTAAATTATAGCTGACTAAATTGTCCAGAGGAGTTCTTCTCAAATTTTTGATATCACTCTCCGTTTCCAAAATATCGAACGCCAAAATCAAAAATTTGGAAAAAATATATTTTTTTTTCACTATTCCAGCCATAACTTTTGTCTTTTTTGATTTTCTCGAAAAAATATTTTTGCATCTTACAGCTCTCGTAAATATGAGTCTTTTGAGTCATTTTTGAATATCATGTCTTTACAACTTTCCGAGTTATAAGGGGATCGCACTTTTTCGTGAAATCGGGGCCTATACTGGAACGAACGAAAAGACATTTCCAATGTCAAAAACATTTCTGCATTTGTGATCCCCCTCCCCCCATTTCAACCGCGCCTGTTCTTACCTTTCATGCTTAGACTGATTTGACGGGAGGATCGATTTGGATGATATTTGCCGTGGACATGAACGTATAAATACAAAAGTGGTCCTGTATCGTTCGATATACACCTACTACTCTATGACGTTTAAATCATGCCAATAAAAGTTAATAGGATAAAAAAAAAGTATTCATTTTTGAGTGTAGATTCATTTAGTGGTAATTGTAAAATAAACCAGGACTACTGTCCTCTAGCGTATCCATCTGTCAACTTTACTTCAAGTTCCGTCTCCAGGGTAGCGGGAGAGAAATTAGGGGTTAATTAGCCGCTTACTGACACAGACCGAATTCCACGCGGGCGGAGCCGCGGGCACAGCTAGTAATGTACATAATTATATTAAAGATTTATTTATTGCGAAAAAGCCTTTTAAAGCAACATTGTCACAAACTAGAAACTTATAAGAGTTATAAGTACGACTAACAATTACTCGTACGTGTAACTTATAAACAGAAATAAAACCATCATTATGCAAGAAGCGGCAAAGCCGCAATCCTGCGTTGTGTTATGTATGAAAACCGGCGGCTTGCTGGAGCATCTTTAGCTTCCCTTGTGCGTTTGTTAGGTCATGAGACTCCGTGCCCCTTGGTCCACGGATCGATTGCCTCGACACCAACAATAGTTAGACGAACGACAACTATATTTAATAGTCTTGTAGTGATTTCGGATGTCGGGCGCCGCTCCGGCTTGTTCGCTGGTAAATAAATTAAAGGACTTGGCCAACGTGTCGGCGTCGACGCAGGTGGGATGTGTAACAGTAGCGCACTGCCTATACTTTAGAGAATCAACAACATCCTGAAAGGGTACTTATCCTTTTGTGATTATACAATAGACCTAAATAATAAGAAATAAACCTATGATCCACTATGATCACTAAAAGTCGAACTGTCATGTTGACAAAATAACCAAATAAATTAAGAATCACCTATTACATATGGATGAAGTACTGACAGTTTTCACCCCTTTTCCTAGCTTTGAATATGTATGACGAAATACGTAATTTCCCTGTTTAAAAAAAAGTTGCAATCGGTGAACATTATGAAAAAGTAGCGAAAATAAAGATCCTGACGAATTGAGAACCTCCTCCTTCGAACTCTTGAAGTCGGTTGATAACATTTTATGCGTTGAAAGTCACGCGCGTTTAAATAAGGTAAAAAATAGGCTTACTGTCATAGCTTGTATTTCCCGGCTCCGATGGCATGAACCGTAAGCCAGAAACAAATTTCATGACCAATCGCAAGGCGTCCCAGGCGAAGATAATTTTTGAAGTGGTTAAGGACGAAGTATAATGATGACTCGCGTAGGTCAGCTGTCAGTATTTGATGCTCTTAATATCAGGAAAATCGTCAGCCGGCTGTATTGAGGTAGAAAGACCGTCTGCTGATACCCTAAATACCATATATTCATGTGACTAGTTTACGGTCTTTTCAGTGGTATACAGACGGCTGATGATTTTTATTTTATTTGTTATAGTATATAAAATTTACGGCCTCCTAGCCCAGTCGGTAGTGACCCTGCCTACGAAGCAGGAGGTCCCGGGTTCGAATCCTGGTCAGGGCATTTGTTTGTGTGTTTATCACAGATATTTGTTCCTGAGTTATGGATGTTTTCTATGTATTTAAGTATTTATCCATATTTATCTATTATATATATCGTCGTCTAGTACCCATAACACAAGCCTTATTGAGCTTACTGTGGGCCTAGGTCGATTTGTGTACGATTGTCCGATAATATTTATTTATTTAATATTTATAAACTATCACCTGTTTCAACTGGGACGCGATGGTCATTTTATTTTATATGTATTTTATGTGAGAAAATGGCTGCCGTTCCTCAACCCACTCAAGGAACGGCAGCTGACCATCACGAAGCTTGATTATTGACCACCCTTAACGACTTAAAATTTGGGACACGATGACAAACGGAAATTATTCCTGGTTAACGGCCTAGCAAGCGTATTATACACCCCAAAAAGTAGGGTAATTTTTCAGAGCTAGTACGATTTCTATGCTTATTATTGTTCACTGCTCATATAATTTTTCTACAGTTCTAACCTTCAGATAAAATGTACTTAGGAAGTAAAACCTTTTTGGCTTACCTACAATCAGTTTCGGTTGGTGTGAAGGATGTGACGTTTGTCACGTCACGTCACTTTGTAAAGTATTGAAATCTACACAAACGCACGGATCATAAGACAATCTTTAACTTCATGCACAAACGAAACAAACAATCGAGCTTTCGTCAGCGAATTGCGTAAAGGATAATTTAACTCACGGTATGGCAGTAATTTTTAGTTCTATAAGTGACCGCTAGAGGCTCTGCACAAATTCTCCATACAAATAATTTACAGATTCGTGATCGAATCCCGAATTGGGCTTATTTGTCTGACTTGTGGTAGAGGTAGTGTTTTAAATTTCTAAACGAGATAAAACAACTGCAAAAATACGCGATACGCAAGAGCTAGTCACGTCAGTCACAATAATGAGAGCAACGAAACCTCTCTAGTAACTTTATACTATGCTTATTTCTAGATCTCGACACCTGGCAGCTGTTAAGTGATGGAGCTCAAAGAATGCAAACCACTTCAAGAAAACCAATCCTAGAGTTCTGGGTTTGATGCAATATTATGAGAAATTATATAAATAAATATATTATGTCATTGCCAAAAGTTTACATTGGCGGAAATAGTGCCAAACGACGTATAATGTAATTCATAGTTTGTCGCCTACTGTTTTTGTTTTCGTAATAATGCGCGAAGTTGTTTTGTTCTAATGTTAAGTTAAGTGGGTATAGGTATGTATGTAGATACCGACAGACGCCCTGTCCTTGATAACTGAGCTAACTTCGGCATTTTTACCTATTTTGGTATTACTACTTTTCCAATTAAAAAATGTTGCTAGTCTGTCACTCTGACCTCCACCCATTAAAAGCGGCCAGATGCCCGGATCTAGCAATAAGGATAGTATAGCAATCTAACCAGACGAGTTTTTTTGCTCTCATTATTGTGTCATTACAGTTAGCGATCGAGCGCGCCAGCGACCGGTTATGTGTCATTGTTAACGTACGCGCTAGCTGCATAATTAATTAGTGCTATTGAAATCTGAGCCGTATTCGCGAACTGTTACAGTTGAGTCCAAAAATGTCATCGTGTAATAAGTGTGGTGATAATTTTATTGGTGATGGTGATGTGCCGTGCTCCTTTTGTGGAGGATACTATCACTATCGGTGCTCCGGAATGCAAGAAAACGCTTATAAGAAGATGACAGCAGAAAAAAAATCCAATTGGAGATGCATCCCGTGCCGTCAGTCGGAAAACAATGACTCATTGTCTGAACTTTTGAAGGAATTTAAAGGTTTTAAGGTGTAAATGCAAAAAAGGCAGAGTGGGCTTGACCAAGCAAACCAGGGAATTGCCAATCTCGAAGGGAAGTTCGACCTAATTGAAAGTCGACTAGAGGATTTTGATGTGCGGCTTACCCTCACAGAGAGTAAAGTTGACCGCCTCCCTTCTCTTGAAGCTAATGTGAAACAGCTGGAGACGGAGTTTGCTACTTTAAAAGCGAATGAACGTGACAGAGACCAGTTTTGCCGGCTGAACAATGTTGAAATTAGTGGCGTTCCTCAAAGAGATAACGAGAATTTAATGTCCATCTTGAATAATATATGTTCGAAGGTTGGTTTTGGTCTGCTTGAAACTGATGTCGACTCAATACATCGCGTGCGCCGTTTCCCGTTGTCTGCGGGTGGCGGTAACCGTGCGGACCCCAAGCCCCCAGCGATCATCGCGCGTTTCTGCCAGCGACGTCGCAAGGATGAGCTGGTGGCGGCTGCGCGTGCGCGTCGCGGTCTCACCAGTGCCGATGCCGGTCTCCCGGGCCCGGCGGTTCCCGTCTACGTGAACGAACATCTCACGGCTGTAAACAAGATCCTACTTAGGCAGGCCCGCGATAGGAAAGCCGAGTTGAATTTTAGTTACGTATGGGTTAAGCAGTGCAAAATACACATGCGAAAGAGCGATAGTTCTAAAGTGTATGTCATAACTAGCGAAGCTGACCTAAAGAAACTAAAATGACTACTAATGTTTGATAACTGGCATAAAAGTAACTTTTGTTTCATATTTTCATTGTTAGTGTTTATATGTGTTCATAACAGTAATTACATAAGTCGTGTACTAGGCCAATTTTTACATTGTAAGCCCTATGAGAAGAAAACTAGTTTAGAATTTCACAGGATCTTATTTCTAGTTTTGATACCTGATTTGACTCGTCTGAATAAAAATAATAAAGTAATATTTTCTTATATTTTTAGTACTTTATTCATCAATGATAGATAATAATAGCATCTCAATCTATTATCAAAACGTAAGGGGATTGCGGACAAAATCACATTCTTTCTTATCTAGTGTAATTAATTCAAACTATGACCTCATTTGTTTGTCTGAAACATGGCTGAACCCTGACTTTTTTAGTAGTGAGTATTTCGATAGCAGGTATGAGGTATATAGACGGGATCGAGCGGGCCGGGCTGCACGGCGCGGCGGCGGCGTGCTTATGGCGGTGCGGCGCGGCCTCAGTGTGTCGCGCCGGGACGAGTGGTGCGCGGCGCCGCGGCACCGGCACGAGTAGTTGTGGCTCACCCTCACCGGGGAGCCGCGGGCCTGCGCCGGCGCCGCGCCCCACTCCCCCTCCCCCTCCCGCGTGCCTCGCGCCGCCAGCCGGCCGACCGACCAAGGGCGTGCTACGGGCGGGCCGCTGTTACATATTGCTTGTGTGTACTTTCCTCATAATGATAATCATATCGGTTCTCTTCGTTGCTTTTTTGACAATGCTGCTAGGATAATGAATACCTTCCCAGAAGATATTT
Organism: Pammene aurita; assembly: GCA_947086415.1. NCBI lineage: Eukaryota > Metazoa > Arthropoda > Insecta > Lepidoptera > Tortricidae > Pammene > Pammene aurita. The sequence continues at coordinate 33,422,067 of OX352302.1, read as the reverse complement.
TCGTTCTTGTAGGTGATTTTAACGTATCTTATGCCTCATGGTCCTTGTGTGAGAATTCAAATCGCCTCAATATTGAGACCAGTGAAGATCCAAATGGCTCTTTCTGATTTCATCGCTCTAACTGATGTAAGCCAATACAACAATTGTTCTAATATAAATGGACGTGTGTTGGATCTAGTAATGGCCAATGTTGGTTGCACTGTTGGTGCCTGCTCGTCACCGCTTACGCAGGAGGATCCGCAACATAAGGCGTTGAATATTTCACTAGCCCTTAACTTAATGAGTTATTTACCACGCTTGTTGCCTAACCAATGTACTAGACCGATTTTTTACCGCGGCAACTATGACCTTATTCGCAAGGAATTATCTGAGACCGATTGGTCGTGTTTGAATAGCATGAATGTTGAGGACTCAGTTACGTATTTTTATTCGGTCCTTAGGACTCTTATTGAAAGTCATATTCCACATAAAAGGGTTAATAGTAACACTGGTTACCCTCCTTGGTTTTCTCATACACTAATAAAAGTTCGCAAACAGAAACTAGCAGTCCATAAAAGGTGGAAAATATATGGTAATCCCCTTGATAGGGCCGAATTTACTTTATTGAGAAAAAGGGAGCACAAATTAGCCACCGAATGCTATAATAATTTTATTTCATTGGCAGAGGATAGAATACATAGTGACCCTACTTATTTTTGGTCGTTTATGAAGTCTAAATTCCCAAGTAATTGTGTTCCCGAACAAATGTCTTACCAAATTGAAACTTCTAAAGATGGTAACACAATTAGTAATTTTTTTAACAGATACTTTAACTCTGTGTTTGTTACTGATTCTTCTGTTTTACCCGATTATTCGCATGTAGTTAATGACTCCCTGATTGATCTTAATGCCGTTGATATCTCCGAGGATTGCGTCTTCAAGTTTTTAGAGAGAGTTGATGTTACAAAGGGTAGTGGTGATGATTTGATTCACCCCCTTTTCATTAAAATGTGCGCCCGTGAATTGGCAGTGCCTTTGACTCAAGTTTTTGTTAAGTCCATAGCTCATGGTCACTTTCCCTCTTCTTGGAAAAAAGCATTGATAACACCAATTTACAAAAGTGGCGATGCGTACCTGGTTACTAATTACAGGCCAATTAGTAAATTAAACATATTTGCTAAAATCTTTGAAAAAATAGTTTACAACAAAATTACTTCCGCTTTCTCTCAACACATTGCGCCTAGTCAACACGGTTTTTGTAAAGGTCGTAGCTCGTAGCGTTGATACAAATCTCCTGACCTTTACCGATTTTATTATCAATGGAATATCTTCTGGCTGTCAGGTGGACGTCGTCTATACTGACTTTTCTAAATGTTTTGACAAAATTAACCATAATAACTTAATCAAGAAACTCTTTGAGCTCGGTATACACGGCGACCTCCTTAGATGGATAAAGTCTTACCTGTCCAATCGCAGTCAGGCGGTTGCCTTGAAGGATTATACTTCATGCTTTCTTCCTATACCTTCCGGAGTACCCCAAGGATCTCACCTTGGTCCCTTATTGTTTATCTTATATGTCAATGACATGGCAACCTGATTTCGGAACTCTGAGCACCTCGTCTATGCAGATGACACTAAAATTTACAAAGCTGTGTCCTCGGAAGCAGATTGCCGTGCATTACAGCATGACTTAGATAACTTTTCACTCTACTGTTCGGATAATCAGCTTTTCTTGAATACGGATAAATGTTTCATAATCAGCTTTAATCGTAAAAATGATCCGTTAACTTTCAATTACACTTTAGCTGGGAAAAATATAGCCCGTGTATCTTCCATTAGGGACTTAGGTGTTATCTTAGACTCGCAATTAAATTTTAGTCTGCATATCGATAATATATGTAAGCGAGCTTACAAGAAGTTAGGGATGATTCTCAGAATTGGTCAGCCCTTCAGGCGCCCCAATACCTATAAACTATTATTCTTTTCTTTTGTTAGGAGTATTCTTGAATTTGGTTGCGTTGTTTGGACACCTCAGTACCAAGTGCATATTGATCGCCTGGAAAGGGTACAGAATAGTTTTCTAAAATCACTATGTTACAGAACAGGTAATTACTTCGAACGCACTTCGTTGGCAGCGAAGCACTTTCGTGTTCCTTCCCTTAATAACAGAAGACACTACTTAGATGTAATGTTCTTTTTTAAAATTCTTAAAGGAGTGATAAATTGCCCGAATCTCTTAGAATTGGTCACTTTCAGTTGTCCGCACTTCCCCCTTCGTCCAAGATCACTATTTCATGTCAGCTTTGCTCGCAAGAATTATTCTCGGCACACATTTTTCAGACGAGTCCCTAGTTATTATAATAAGCATATAGGGTAAATCGCCAGTTACTGGCCACTGTCCAATAACTGGCCACCTGATACTCGTACTAAAAATGAACTCTGTTTACCTACAAACAAAGCTGAAGTAGAAACTGAAGGGTTTCAATAGCTGGCCACGTTATACTAAAATGAATTTTGTTTGTAGGTACGCAGAGTTCGTTTTTAGTATGAGGTGGCCAGTTATTGGACAGTGGCCAGTAACTGGCGATTTACCCTACATGACATTGATCCTTTTCACACTTCCTTGTCTAGTCTCAAAATTAGACTTAAACGTAAATTGTTTTAAGTAGTTCAAGTATTGAAAATAATTTTAAGTAACTAATTGTGTAAATGTATCTTTCCGATGTACCTACCTACCTAATAGGAAAATAAATTGATTATAACTAGAATGTTAAACCTATTTACCAATATTCTACTTACCCACAATATAATATAATTTAAGAATACTAATTTTGCTCTGCATACTGGTGGGTACATAGAATTAAGGTAGGTATGGCTCATGATTTCATTTCTTTTTGTTTCTTGTTATATGTATAAACATAAAATATACAGGGTGATTCATGAGACGTGAGCAGGCTTAACACTACGGATTCAGTTAATAATAAGCTATTGTTTGATATCAGTATTAGTGTGATAAACCCAAAAAAAAAAATTTAAAGTAAAAATAAAAAGTTCAAAATTATTTACGACACGCATGGTCACTCTACAGTTAGAATACTCCGTCGAGTACTGATATTCTCTTGTTTTTCTGTGATATGTGTCAAATTGATGTCTGGTTACTTTGGAAACATCGTATCTCACTGAATTTGACAATTTTTTTTTTTCATAATCAAAGTGCTGTCATGATTGTTAAAGAGGTTTTATCTTTATTGATTTGTTTATGTAGGATGACCATGATTACAGAAAATAAATTTCTACCAAACAAAATAGGTTTAAAAAATTGAAAGGCGTTATTGTTTCACTTAAACATGATGGCGGCCGATTCATTATCGTTAACTAAGTGTGTAGGGTTGTTCCTGCTCACGTCTCATGAATCACCCTGTATATTGTAAAAAAATATCTACGTAAGCATAGTATGTTAACTTGTATGTATATTTATGAACCTCCAGGTCTGTTATAATTATTTTATTATGTTAAGTACATTGTACTTTTAATCTATTTGTGTATGTGACTGTTTGTGTTCTAATAAATTTTAAAAAAAAAAATATCTGACGTGGCCAGCTCTTATTCTATGAGGTATTATAAGAAATCAGTGCATTTAATTTTTTTTACAAGAGGCGGACTTAATGCCTTAAGGCATTCTCTACCAGTTAACCATTGGATCAAACCGAAACTTGTAATTGGTGCAGGATCATAGAAATCGAGATACCTGTATTTAGAAACACAAATCAACATTACTATTTATTGATAAATACACATGCACATATAGAAACATAACATAAACATACATATACATACATAAATAAAAATATAGTACCCATGTTTATAAGTAATATGCAGATAATTAATCCTTAAGTGAGTTAGACTATTTAGAAAGGTGTTTACGTAACATACGTTTAAACGAAAATTTGCTCTGTGCTTGTCTTAAGGGGAGAGGGAGATCGTTCCAAAGACGAATAGCTTGTAGGGCGAAGGAGTTGGATATAAAGCCGGTGCCGGTGAAGAGGGATAGAAAGTTTAAGACTACGAGACGAGCGCAACTCGCAACCGGGACGCGGCGCTATAAAGTGGAATTTTGATTTGAAATAGTCGGGAGCTGCTGGATCAAAAAGGATAGTATAAAGGGAGCAAAGAATCACGAATTGGAAGCCAATTTAATTTGCGGCGGAAGGCCGAGACATGATCGTATTTACGGAGTCCGAAAATAAACCTAATGCAATTATTAAGTAGCCTATCTAACTGAAAATAGATGTCATATACTTCAGAAAAAGTGACCAAACCCTCCGGTGTCCGAGGCCAGATTTGAACTGGCGTCTTCAGCTTTGCTTAAAATTGCAAATCAAAAAGTATTGAACAAAATAATTTGATTTGCTTCAAGATTCATAGCCTATCTAATTTAATGAATTTTTTTATCACGTAGTTTCTATAGATCTCTCTATTGCTCTCCAGTTCTAATTTAGCAAAGATAATGTATGCATAGAGGATCACTGTCTCAGAACTATTCGAGGCTCCAATTTTGATAGCTTTACTAGATGGCGATCACTCTTAAGCCCCATCTGAACCAGAGTTACCGCATAATGTATGGGGATGGAGCTATACAGCGCCCTCTAGTAAAACTGTCAAACTAGGAGCCTCAAAAAGTTTAAGACTGCTTCTCTACTCAGATTTGGATTTTATTATTTTGCTTATTTTTAGGGTTCCGTACCTCGAAAGGAAAAAACGGAACCCTTATAGGATCACTTTGTTGTCCGTCTGTCTGTCTGTCAAGACCATTTTTCTCAGGAACGCGTGGAGGTATAAAGCTGAAATTTATATCAAATACTCAGGTCTATTGTCCCTTGGAGCTGTGAAAAAATCAAACTTAAAAGCCAACGTAAACGTTTATGCTGCAAAGGAGAATGGGCATTTTGTACCATGACTACCATGAGTGTATACGATTGAGACATATCTCATTTGAAAGGTCTTAACTAGTGCATTATTTAATTGTATGACGCCATCATTGGATAGCGTGCAGGGTCCGAGCTATTTAAAAAAAAAGGTTGCGCATATAAACGGTTAATTTATAAAATATCCGGTCTATAACCAGTGATAGCGAATTTTATATGAAAGAATATAAGAAATGCATCACGCTTATTTACCACCACCATCGGAAAAATACGTACAGGGCTGGAATTAGTAGATGAAACATTTGCTAATATGTAAAAACACCTGTAGCATAGCGAAGCTAACTTGTATACAAAAGTCGTATGTAACAGCTAAAAGGTATTTTTATAAGTTATTTTTCGTAAATGATACTTGCACTCTAACGTATGCAGAGACCAAAATAAAACGGTTTTATGCGTTAATTAACTGTAATTAACGACAGCCTAATTCTTCTATTGAACACTAGATGGAGCTTTGGCAGCAAAATGGACAACTTTTGCCACTGGCGTATAAAATTGAACCTTATCTCAAATGAAAGGTCTTAATCATAGCATTAATTAGTTATATGGCACCGAAGGCCGTAGGGGTGCACGGAAGCCGGTATTCATTATTTCGTGTCTGCGCTGTGGCCTAGCTGTGGCAAAAACTGGAACTAACTAACCTATACAAAAAAGGTTAACTTTTATACACATTTACATAGTTTATTCGCCTGAAATTAATTGTAAAAATAAGTCATTAATTTTTTGTGACTAATTAATGTTAAATGACCGCAATTAACTACGAGTACTTAAAACCAGTTAATTAAAATCAGTTACTGGCGACATCTTGTATGCAATAGAAGAACCGACTAAGTTTATAATATAGTCTATATAACTACATAAATATTAATAATGCTGGCTCCATATCATTGCTTTTTAACGCTCTAAAATCTGTGGTCTAAGGCTTTATTTACGTCGCGTAATTATATATATAAGTTAGTTTCTGAACGTTGACTATAAACTAGCTGTTCTAGGGGGTTACCTCAAACAACAGAATTTGAATTTGAAGATTCGTCTATTTGCCTTTCTCTTGTCCTTTCGCAAATTCGAGCGATGAAGCTATCTCCGCTTCCTTTTTCGACTTAGCGCTGTCAAAAAATAATACTGTTTTTTTTATCACGACGGTGGCAAACAAGCATACGGCCCATATGATGGTAAGCAGATATATAATATAAGCAGATATACGTTGTCATGAGTCATGATGGAGTTAGACCGACGCGCCGGCACGTCGTTTTTCATAATGTCATTTAGAATTTTGGAAGCTAGCTCCATCTAGTGACGAGTAGAAAACTTAGAACTTCATTAAGCACAATTAATTAACATACAAAGTCGATATATTTTAGTTCCTGCATGCATTGGAGCTAAAGTATATATTACGAAAAATAGTTTATAAAAATACCTTTGACATGTAATATACGCCTCCCGTATACACATTACCTTGGCTCTAAACCGAGCGATATTCATATCAAGCTTAATTTAAATTAATTAATTCTAGCCCTGTAAGTATTCAAACATAGGGTGTTTTACACAGAATTGAACCATTTCTCATATGCTTTCAGATAAACCATGCTATAACGGATTACATATCGTATCCTTAAAAAAAATGCTCTTTATATGTTCGCTCTTTTTTGTTAAATATCTCGGTCCCTGCACGATATCCAACAATGGTGCCATATAATAAAATAATCCGGTGATCACGAGCTTTAAAACGAGATACGTCTCAATAGTATACATCCATGGTACACTCCCCATACAAAAATGCCCATTCTCCTTTTAGAGTTTTTCGGCACTCGCAAAACCTACGGGGTACTTCCCGTGAGCTCAGAAACTTGAAATTTGGCATGAAGCAACGTCATATAGCATAGACAATGGAACAATTACAACAAGTAGACATTTTTAGTAAAATAATACAAAAAAATATTTTTTTATATTTTAAACTTACTAGCTTTTTCCTCGTAAACGCGTGGAGGTATTAAATTGAAATTCACGTCTAATACTCAGGTGCGCCGAGTTTCTTGCCGGTCCTAATCCTAATACTTCTCGCCTTCTCGGGTCAGAGGTGTAGGGTTAGAACCGGTGGTAGTTTTTTTCTCACTCTGACGTTCATAACTGCATTGTAATGTGTCTAAATTGAAGAATAAATATCTTTTATCTCTTTTTATCTTTTACTTGTACATTATCTTTGAATTTAGCTAACAACATAGGTACCTAACCTACATTATACTGATAGGTACTGGTTGACTGGTATACGCTGGTATGGAATGCCTTAAGGTACGAAAGCATTAAGCCAGTTGTAGGAATATTTTTGTATTGTGCAATAAATCAACTGACAAAGCGAGTTAAATAGAAAGCTTGTAAAATGTATATTTATGGAGATGATCAGGTAAATTGGAACAATTACAACATAATTGTAACCTTCGACGACGGACAACTGATTGGCAAATAAAACTAGCGCCTAATAAAAACTTAGCTGCAAATAATCTTACGCAATACACTCGTATCACTTTCTTCTTCTTCTGAGTCGGTCCCTCACTGCTGAGGATCGTGACTCCTCTGACTAATTTTCTTAATGGCAGCTCTCATCTTCTCCCTATCGGTTGCTTTGCGGAAAGCGTTGCTAAGAGTGATGTCCATTTGGTCCGATACTTGATCACACCACCGCGTTGGGCTTGGTCCTCTAGGCCGTCTGCCGTCCACCGTCGTTTCACTTACAACAAGAATATATAAATAAGTGAGCGTAAAAACTATTATTCGTTTTTACATTCCCAATAAAATAAGCCACTAATTGCGTTACTGAGACTTTATTCAGAAACGGAAATTTAATACAAAAACAATAAGAATTATGAATACGCATCCTTGCGCATCTGGTCTGCCATCTATTTACTAGAGAGAGAGAGAGAGAGACTAACCCACAGACTTTGACATCATCACATCAAAAGCTAGAATGGTTGGGTACACTCACAACGGTTGCTAGGTTCACGCCATGACACAGATCTGCTGTTGCAATCCCTTACGGACTACAGCGTAGTCATTTCGTATAATAACTTCACGCCAACAAACAGGATACCTTTTCCCCTGCAGTTTAAGCAAGTTTATAAGAATATTTAATGCATGAAATAAATTACTAGAAATTATTGGAAAAACGTAAACTGCAGTATTTTTTTAAGGTTATTGGCCGTCACGTCTATGACGTCACACGTTAACTTAGCCTCTAGCATGTTCTTAAGTTGTCACGAGTGGTGGTTATTGTTTTGATATTTTAATAACAGAAACTGATTTGACCTGTCAGTCAACATCCCTATTCATTTTAATATTCGTGCGTCACGCTCGCACGCAGTGTGACCGAGCGGGCAACCGACACGCAATCAATACATTTTAAAATTACTTACTTAAATATATTTAGAATAAGGGCTTCGATATTGGAAATAACAATTTATATGTAAATAGTATTATTTTACACGTTCGTCTAATTAAGTATTAGCATTCTATTACTTTGGAAAGTGATTATTGGACGGTAAATTCCTGGAGCCCATTTAGTACGCAGCATGGCGGAGATTTGTTGGAGATATATTAAGTGAAAGGCTTTTTGAACCCACTTTAAAAAAAGTGTGTGTTAAGAGCCCGGTAACGATTTTTTTGGATGTCGCGCAACTTTTCGATACTATTTTGCAGTAACTAACAAAACATCTATTAGTTTGTATACATTTTTAAAAGATCGATTCTTTTTAAACTGCATAAGTGGAACACTTTTTCGATTTCATATATAATTTTAAATAACAGTCAAGAAAAGTACATTATTAAATCAACCAACATGTCAAAAACTAAAACTAACAAAAACGACTTTAGTTACTAACAAACTTACTCACTAAAAATTGTCTCAATTGAAATAACTACAATTAAAATTTTCCTTATATCATTCCTAACTACAAACATTTAAAAAAAAACAGGCAAAGTGCTTGTTGGACCACGCATAATGGAGGGTTCCGTACCTTCAATGGAATAAGAACCAAGAGAGATAACTCAAAAATGGCTTGATCGATAATGTTCAAAACAATTTTCGTAGAAAGTATGTGATAAGGCGCATCTTCTCAATTTTTTTCATATTTTTTGGACTTACGGTTCAAAAGTTACATGGGGGGGGGGGGAGGAGGGAAGGACACAATTTTTCCGACTTTAGAAGCGATTATTTCTGAAAGTATTCGCTTAATCACAAAATGTTTAAAGTAACCTTGATCTTATTTTAAAGACCTATCGATTGATGTGCAACATGTTAATATTTGGTAAAAAAAAATTTTGGAAGTGCCCCCCTAATTTTTTTTGCAATTTAACTACATAACTAAATAGCGGCATATAAAATTCACCTTATGTTTAAATTTCATTAAGATACGTAATATAGTTTCCGAGTAAAATGGCTGTGACATACGGACGGACGGACGGACGGACAGACGGACATGACGAAACTATAAGGGTTCCGTTTTTGCCATTTTGGCTACGGCACCTTAAAAACAGTCAAAGTGCTTGTTGGACCACGCATAATGGAGGGTTCCGTACCTTCAATGGAATAAGAACCAAACGAAAAACAAAAGGTCGTATCTGATGCCTATGTAAGAAGTTTTCTGAAGATAACTTAAAAATGGCTGAACTGATAATGTTGTAAATAATTTTAGTAGAAATATGTGTTAAGGTGCAACTTATCAATTTTTTTCATATTTTTTTGAACGTATGGTTCAAAAGTTACAGGGGGGGGGGGACACAATTTTCAAGACTTTAAAATACTACACTCAAACCAAAATAATCATCATCTATAATTAAATTTAAACTACAAAAATAAATACACTGTCCATCACAAACATACACAGAACATTTAAAAATAACACACAACACTTAGCCCCCAGGTCCCCAATTATCCCCCAAATCACTCCCCTGTGGTAAGGTGCCCATTATGCTGGCTACATTCCCCCGTTGGATGGCAATACCAAAACGTTGACCGAGGAATGAGCCAGCCCTGCGATCACCCGAGGAATCCAAAATTCAAAAGCCTTCTCTTCAACTCCTTAAAGAGTCATATTTGAGGGCATAAAATACAGTTAGGAACATGCATGATTCTTTTGGAAGACGTCATTCGATTCTACCTTCGTCAACAGCAATATCTTTAAAAAACTGTTAAAAATTATTACGGATTTCCACATATTTATATTATTTTAGTGTCGTTGAACGTGTTTATTTAACAAATTCAATTAAATATTTTTCACGCATGTTCTCCATTGTGTTTTCGTATATTAAATAATAATGTATGTGGACCAAAAGTATTTTTTGCAATAAAAAGACTTCAAACTATCTTATCGAATGCAATTCATGTGTGCAATTTCATCATTAGCGATTTACGTTTTCAAATCGTTACCGGACTCTTAATATTTTTATTTGATGGGATATTTTGTTGTGAACTGTACTGAGAATCCAATATTTAGTTAACCTTTATAATAAGTAAATATAAAAAATAATAAGTTGTACACGTTAGAATAATTTGTAGTCCATTAAGTACTCAGTAAAGTAATATCGCCGAAACATAATATATCTATAGGTACAGTTAGGGGTCACATTCAAAAACCGAATGAGTCGATGTACCAAAGTGATTGAAGAACAACATTTAAAAAAATAGATATGTCATATGGAATAACATTTGGTAGCTGTTAATAAAATCCTGGTTTCTATATAAGTGCTAAACGAGTTATTTTATCATTATCATACGAGATAATTTATTTACTCCTATAGGGTGATTGTGCTCGTTTCCCGTCCATAGTCAGTTTCCGTCCACCTGATGGTTCTGCTACAAATATATGGAGAAAACTTGAACGTAAATGAATTTTCCTGCGGAAGTTTGGTCTTGTTGCGATCCATAATATCTAAGAAACAATTCTACTATCATAAAAAAGTAATTTGACAAATAGTGCCTTTAAAAATAAAACATTAATAGCCGCCTCGAATTCGGCCCTAGCAAATGTCATCGCAATGAAGAAAAAAACTTGTGGCGGGAAAAGTTTATGATGAGTTTTATTAATGATTTAGGCAGTGCACTAAATATGTTTGGCATGAATTATCTATTTTAAAGTTAATTGTACAATATTTTAAGTGGAGATTAAAGTTTTAGAATATAATTAATATATAAACTTTGTGGACCAAAACTAGCAGAGCAATTTGGTATAAATTTCAGTTTTGCGACCACCTGATCCCGGAAATCCAGACAGCTAGGTAAATATTTCTAATGGTTATTTTACTTCAAAATACTTAATTAATACGTAATATTATAGTATATAGTAGTATGGTAATATTATATTTGATTACCTACACACTTTAGTTTCTGTCCATTCCTCATATAATGTTACGTAAATAAATGTAATAAACAAAACATTTAAATGACTTGAGCAAAGACTAAAACTAGCTCTTCTGTTGCATTGTTATCGTTAATATACGAGTTATTTGTGAGAAGACAAAACTATAATTAACATTAGAATGACCAAATGGTAGTAGAATAACAATTATAACCTCCATACTATGGCGTGCTCTGCTTATTTCACTTCAAAAGAAAGCTTTGTGATCGTGCCATTGCCATCGTCCGTACACACACACACGCACACACACCCATACATCTTTCACAATGAATATTATCCGTTATTTTCACTAAGCACTATCACATCACCTTTATCTATTTACCGGCAATTAAAACCACACGAAAACAAACAAACAAAAACATGCGCTGTTAAATATTTGAACAAATATCCGAAAAAAGGAAGTCTCGTGTTTTGATCTGATTACTATGAAAAAAGCTACTTTTTTAAATAGTCGCATAACCTTCGGATCTGATCGGAACCAATCGGAAACCTTTCCGGGTAATGCACGACCCTTAGAGAATTCAACCAACCGGAGTCGCCATTGACAGGCGTTCCCCTTTGCCGAAAACATATGACCAGTGGTCATGCTTACACCTATTTGTACGTTACGTACGAATAGCCACAGAATACACTTGACGTTCCCCTCCCCCGCAAAAATCGGCAGACTTGCTTTGTAAAGAAAACGGCAGACATGGCTACTCCGGGTTGAATTCTCTAAGGAACGACCCAATAATGAACGATCCAATGCGCGGTTGACTACGCTAGTCGTGTCAATTGAATTAAGCCTTGGTCAAACAGCAAGCGTGGCGCAGCGCCACGGTCGCGCGGCGCGACCGCGGCACACGTTAACAGGTTAGCGACGTCAAACAGACTGCGTCCCGCCGGCGCCGCGCCCCGCTTCTGTCGCGCCCCGCGCCGCGCGGCCCCCCGCGTCCACGCGGCGCGGGCGTAGCGCTGCGCGGCGGCACGCTGCGCCGCGCTGGGTCACATCAGTCGGACGTTAGGCAGCGCGGTGCGTCGTGCGAGCGTAGCAATATACTGTGTTTGTGATTATGGATATAGAAAAAAATATCTTCTCTTCGAAAAAATAATCTTGGCTTCGGAAGGAATGAGCGAGTCACGTCCGCATCGCGCGCGGCCGCGCCGTGTTCACGCGCGCGCAATGAGGGCGTGTTGAGAGCGCGAGGCCGGCGCGATCCGCGCGCGCCCTGTTTGAACAGTCATCGCTTCGGCGTCACGCGGCGCAGACGCGGCGCTGCGCCACGCTTGCTGTTTGGCCAAGGCTAAGGTACAAACAAGTTGGAACCCGACCGCAGGCCGCAGCAGTACGTTCGCGTATGAAGTCCTATTCAAAGTCAGTGACACGAAGTCAGGCGATATGTCGTCGCACGGCAGGTCGCGCCGCGCGACCGCGGCGCTGCGCCACACTTGCTGTTTGGCCAAGGCTTTATAGTACAAGCAGTGACAGTGGTTAACATTAAAGGCCTACAATATCATTGTTTGGTGATAAAATGCCTTAGTTATAATATTCGATTGTTTGGTTGAGTTAAATATAATACCGTGATCGATTTAACAATACATACTTGTATGGAAAAAACAAATTTATAAAAACTAACTACGCCATTTCGTTTCCTTAATCGTACCTAACTGTATGCTAATATTAACGGAAATAAAAAAACATGGTGTTAATCCTTACTATCATTAGTTTTTAGGATTCCGTAGCCAAAATGGCAAAAACGGAAACCTTATAGTTTCGTCATGTCCGTAGTTCGTCCGTATGCCATGGCCATTTTTTATTTGGAGACTATAACTAATATTGATGAAATTATAACAGAAGGTGTATTTGGTATACCCCTACTTAGTATTGTAGTAAAATTGCTGAAAAGATTTTTTTTAGGGGGGAGCCACAAGGGGTTTTCCATACATATAACAATTTTTTTTTTACCAAAAATCATCATGTTGCACATCAATCGATAGGACTTTAAAAATAACATTGAGGTTTGTTTTATCATTTTTTGATTAAGTGGATATTTTCAGAAATAATCACCCTACTCAGTGGACGAAAACTAGCAGAGCCCAGGACGGAAAACTGACATTTATGGACGAAAACTAACGAATACCCCACTTTTTCAAATAATATTTTTTATACAAAATCTCGCAAGTATGGATAATTATCGCGTAATATTAACATAAACTAGACTATATAAGCTATAAAATGAAATATAATACATTTAAGTAAGGGTACTTTAAGATATTCTTTTTGCATCACAAAGCTGGCAAAATCGATAAGTGGACGAAAAGGAGCACAATTACCCTACGTTAATAAATGTAATGTCCTAAACACTCTCATTCAAGCCGTGAGATGAAAAATTTAATGGGTTTTTTTTTTTTTAATTCAAGATTAAACTTAAGTTTTTTCGCCAAACTGAGGACAGTTTGTTGGCGAATAGTGCGCTCTAAAATAAAAATATAGTTATTTGTTATACAAGGGTGCAAAGTTGTATTTTAACCGCGAGTGTGGAATTGAAGCACGAGCTAGCGCATGGATTCTAGGGTCGAACTGCGAGGTAGCGAATGGACTCTATGGTTGAACCGCGAGCGAAGCGAGTGGTTCGAAAATAGAATCCTGAGCGAAGCGAGTAGTTCAAAAATAGAATCCTGAGCGTAGCAAGTGTTGCAACACACGAGACGTAAAAATAACTTTGCAGCCGTGTGTAACACAAATCTTTTCACCTCACTAAAGCGAGGAAAATATAGTCTGGCCAGCCAACGAACGCAGTAGCAATGTACATCAAACAAAAATATAGCAACACTAAGCGAATCGAACAGCAGCGTTGCTCCATAGAAAAGCAACAATGTACATCAAACAAAACTTAGTATTTTTTGGACGCCTGTCGCGCGTTGCATAGTAAAATAATTGATAATTCTGATATATTTATGACTTTACAATGAAAAAGAAGGCGCGAAGAAATTAAAATACAACATAAAAATTACAGAAGATTATGCGGTCAAAATACAATAGTTGACATCCAGGAAGGAATGAAACATTGATAAGTACTTACAATGATTGCTAAAATTATAAGTCCAGTCGAGGGAAACGAGTAACTACCTATATCTACTATCAGAAAATACAACTTTTCAGTTTAGAATGGAACAGGATTAGCTTCATTATCTGTATGAATAAGAGAGTCATGTTAATTTACATATATTAATCACTCTTAGTAGGTAGTATACTCCTACTTATTTATCATGATTTCCTTTTATCATTTCGTTTGACGACTATTTTAGGTAGGCACTTATTTAATCTAATGTACGAATTTTATAATTGAATAATCAATAAACGCACGTGAGGTTTTGGTGTTTATTTATTTTATACATAGCTTAGGTAGGTACATAAAGGAAAACATTTCAAAGGCTTGATAAAAGTCTGTTGTAGGTAGCGAGATGATTGGTGCTTAAACCTGTTAAATTATAGTGTTTTCTTGCTTTGTGACAATATGCAGCACTTGCTCCTATGCAACAAACGATCTTGGACTTCATCTAGCACTAGTTTTCGCTTCAATTATTCGATTTTACACTGTAAGAAAGAACTTGAAATGATAATTCGATACAAAACTCTACATAACCTCAAAGTCACATATATCACGAAAAATGTATTACACCTGTGGTAAGTACCTACATAAATATCTCAGCTGGTCTTTGCGTTGATTTAATACATTTATGGAAAGGTGATGGCAGATATTACATTAATAAATAATAAAACAACGAAATCTGAAACATAAAAATATAAGTAAACAAAACTAACTTTTTAAAATTAAAAAGTTACATGTCACAGATAAAGCAAAAACAATGCACAATTTTGGAATTATTCTGAGACAGGAGTTCATCAATTAAAATGGATCGATCAAAATGATATTTCTTGAAAGATTTAAAGCGTTTTATAGTAAAATCATGAAACATAATGTATGTTTTTAATTGAATACAATTAAATAAAAAATATTTTTTGCGTCCACAGCACCTGATTTGATCAGACAATTTAATCAGATGGGCGAAGATTGTCCTGTCTGGAGTGGCCTTTGCATGTTATTATGTTTTAAAAAGTGACTAATATCACGTTCGAATTTCAAATATTCTTTGCACTCTTGTGAATAAAACGCAGTTTTGCTATCTGTTTTTAAAGAATAAAAAAGAGCTTTCCGAGCCAGTGAGGTGAAAACAATTTTGTGTTATACCTACTTAGACATTACACAAACTTATTTGAAACTGAGTTAATTTGTATAACTATTTAAACAATATGATTGCGACAAAAAATAATTTAATAAAATCGGTTAAAAACATTTGAAACTTGACGAAAAACTTCCCTACTAAATAAAATTATACTAACCGTACATTGCCTGTACGCCATCACAAGTTCAATGAAATGATTTGTATTCTTAACTTGTACCTCGTTCAAAATATGCACAACTGTACATGAAAGAACATGTTTCAAAACATTAATAATGTTCCACAAGAACAACCTACGTAGGTACTATTAAGTTAACACGAACTATGTTTCTCAGGATCAACTCTTGTAACCGAGTTGAATAATTTAATGTATCTACCTATAGTCTTACTCATACAGTATTTCGAGGGTTCATTTCAAAATTTCATAATTTAATCGTATGGAAGCTTACCGTGACAGACAAGTCATAAATTGCTTACAAAAATCAAATCGATGTGTAATGAATTTACTTAGCAGCACATATCTGTTATTTAGTTAGTTAATAAGTAGTTTAGTTACTAAGTTTCTAGCATTGTAGGCGATTTGGTACCTTACTGTAAGCCTATTAATGTAATGTAATGGATAAAATAAATAAATAAAATAAAATAAGATACCTGCAGAGACTATACATATATCTATAGACAGCCTTACTAGTACTCTGCCCTACATTATACGGCAGCTTTGGTAAGTCTCGTTCAGGTGGCGCTTTGGACTTGGACCCTCTAAAAGTTCTTATACTATGGCTGTCTATAGGTATATGTATAGTCTCTGTAGGTGAATTCGAAATAATGAAGTTCACCAATAGGTATCGCCATCGTAGGAACTTTTTTTCAACTAGTGTTTGTCGATAGAGAATTTTTCATATCTATTTCTTAAATATTCGTTCTCTATCTGTTCTTCTTATACCAAAAATGGTGTTGGTATTTTCTTTCGTATCAGTAAATCTAATATATTTTTATATTTTCTCTGTTATTCTCTATGTCTTTCAGCAATCTTGTTTGTACTTTACTTTAATTATAAAGGGGCTTCCGGACACTGACACGTGCGTCTATAGTTATTAAAATCAAGATTCAATAAAAATAAAGATAGGGGATCAATGTTACTCTGCGTAGTGCGTCTGTAGGAAACACCTTAGACAACCCTACATGTGATCTTTGGGTGGTGCTAAAAGAGTAACAAATATGGCCGCTGCACTGTCCCATTTGGACCTCGCAGCACTCACTGGATTTTATTCATCATCTTCATTCCCACTACGACTACCCCAGAGAAGAAATGCCTGTCTATATCCAGTGACATGTAGCCATACGATAAATAAAATAAAGATAGTTATTTAATCGGATTGGTTAACATCAGATATCAGAGCCAATATTTAATCAACTCCATTATATCCAAATGTTGCATTTAGAGTTGTACACTAGCTTCTCAGTGGGAAGGTTTGGCCGCACATCGTCTCGTCGCAGGCTGGTGCAGGACAAAGTACGCGATTTCGGAGCAACGTAAGGTTGACTTCGACGCTATACGCGACGAGTTGAAAAGACGCCAGCCTGCTACCATTTACTACCACTATGTGGCTGGTGTCCTCACGTGCCCTCAATGTGCACGGGGGTTCACCTCGAAGATCGGCTACGTCAGCCATCTTCAGGCGCACGAGCGCCGAACTAACTAGGAGTTGAAGTGGTCACCATGGTCGAAATCGGCCGGAAGCATCAATCAATGTACACTTCTCGAAAATTCTCGAGAACTTTTCCCGTATTGTATGGGAATTATGGCTCGAGAATATTTCTCACAGTAAATAGAGAACATTCCCGAGAATGGCATACTTAAATTACTCGCTTTTTTTAAAGGAACCCTATTTTAAAGAAACAGTTTCATCAATACTTAGGAACTGCAGTTATTTTTGATCTGTTCACTTTACGCATTATACCAAAATTGCTTGACTTGCACTCGCCGACAATTAGACCTGCGATTGTCATTTTCATTGTTATATTTACTTTTGAGGAGACAATGAAAAAATTTGTGATCTTTCTTTTTTTAGTTCATCAGACTTCGGGTATTATTTACTCCTTAAATTGTAAGTATTTTTTAATCATATAATATACTCGTCTGTGTATACAGGGCGGCCCACGACTTTGTCACATGGAGGGGAAGTACTTTAAATACTGTAGCTAGGAAATTATACTGAAAGAAGGCATAATTTTTATTTAAAAAAAATACGAACTGCATTCAATGAATTTTTAAAGAATCGCCTGTCTGAACCGAGAATCTAACCCGCTAATGTGTTCCTTGAAAAACTGCAATTTTACTCTACTGATCGAAGCCCTCCATCGTAAGGCGGTTATCACACTGATGCGGTTTCCGCATGCGGCGACGCGACGCGTAGAGCGAGATAGCGCTCTACATGGGTTATAGCGCTCTTTCGTTCACCGAAGCGGGACGCGGCGCCAGTGTGATAGCCGCCTAAGAATTTCTGTCTCTTAAATAACGTAGCATCTTAAATAAAAAAAAGCCCAGGAATTTTCACATTACGAATCAGTATGAGAGTGTGCAGGAGTTATAAACTGAACTTATAAATATTATTTTAAACATTCACCATAAAAAAATCAACGGGAAACGAAATTATGAAATGAGTTGTATTGTGTACAGAACAGGGAGGCAAACATTTAGAGCATTTAATTAACCATTTAATTAGGTCACTAAATTTATTGTAAGATAAAAAAGATCAAATCTATTTATTCTTAAATTTAGGCAATAACAATGCACTTATGAATGTCAGAACGTAAGTAGCAGTTAACTGTACTGATATGATTTTATTAAATGTGAAAATTTCTTAGGCTTTCTTAGGAAAGACATAAATTCTTAGGCGGCTTTCACACTGGCGCCGCATCCCGCTCCGGTGAACGAGACAACGCTATACACATGCAGAGCGCTATCTCGCTTACACACCGTCGCAGTGCAACCGCATCAGTGTGATAACCGCCTTATGATTGAGGGTTTCGATCAGTAGAGTAAAATTGCAGGTTTTTTGTTATTACATTTAGCGGCTTGTATTGTTTTAAAAATAAAAGTGAAGTCTTCTTTCAGTAAAATTTCCTATCTACAGTATTTATAGTACTTCCCCTCAAGTGGCACAGTCGTGGGACGCCCTGTATATTATGTATTAAACTTTTCTTCGGTAAACCAGAGGCGCCAAAGTTGAGTCTTTCTCTAAAATTCCAGAAACTTTTAGAAGAGATAGTTCTAGTCTAATGCACACTTTAGACAGGACCAAATGGTGAAAAAGAGGGGAGGCCTTTGCCCAGCAGTGAGCCACCTTACCAGGCTAATAATTAAAAAATAAACATTTACTTGGCAAATATTTAGTTAATGTTTTGATTCCAGTAACTGAGTACTATAAAATGCCGGACTTATATGAGATGGATGATTACGATCGGTGCCTGGCCGAGCCAGGTGGACTCTACTGCGTGGTCGACGCCGACTTGTACCCCGGAGATAATCCTGAGCTCATGGAGACCATCAGAGTACGTTTAAATCTCTACTCAGATATCTTCCCACAACCTCCGTCATCTAAGTAACGCTTGAAAAATCTTTGATTTTATTTGACACTATACTTATTAGCAAGCCTGTTAATCTAAATATATAAAAGAAGAAACTGACTGACTGACTGACTGATTAACTGACTGACTGACTGACTGACTGACTGACTGACTGACTGACTGACTGACTGACTGACTGACTGACTGACTGACTGACTGACTGACTGATTAACTGACTGACTGACTGACTGACTGACTGACTGACTGACTGACTGACTGACTGACTGACTGACTGACTGACTGACTGACATATCAACGCACAGCCCAAACCGCTGGTTCTAGAGATTCCAAATTTGGCACGTAGGTTCCTTATAAGGTCTAGGGATGCACTAAGAATGGATTTTTCAAAATTCACCCCCTAAAATGGGGTTCAAAGTTTGTATGGCGAATCAAGATTTGTTAGACTATTTAATCGAAACTTCACAGGAGTATTGCTAACGATAAAAGAGTACCTACCTAAACACGTGTTTTAGGTTTTTTGAAAATTCAACCCCCAAAAGGGGCAAATGTGGTCACAAAGTCTGAAAATCAACATGGGTATCGTATCCTTTTTGAGTACTTATAGTACGCGGGCGAAGCCGCGGGAAAAGGCTAGTTGAAGATAAAATAAGTGAATAAGTTTTTGCGATCAATCCTCCTCCTAGCGTTTGTCCCAGCTTTGTGTTCTATTGAGCATGGGGTCCGCTCGGCAACCTAATCCCAGGGATTGTGTGATAGGCAGACACTCATATGGGCACGTCTGTGCATATTGACTGATCAGCACATCGATTAGATCTTGCGCCTCCACTTGATAAGGGATTTCCTCTCCTAAACACGTATTGGAATTATATATATAGCGTAAGAAACTTAGACATAGGAGAGAGATTGTACGTACGTCCTACAACATTAAACACGTGGAAACCAAGAGTCCGAGTTCCTTCACCAACCCCCCCATCCCGGCGCTCTGCCTACTTCATGGCGACCGTGACAGTGTGACAAAGGCGGAATGAAGTTCGGACCTAACGAGGCAAGCTGAGGAAGACGATCGTGGGTGGAGGATAGCAGTGTCAAGGGTCCGTGGACATCAGTAAGTTAAATTTTGAAATCTGATTGACTACTGAAGCAAGCTGGTTAATCTGTTGTTTGGAAATGGGAGGTCAGCAGTCCAAGGACAATGTCATCGTGACCGCGCCTAATAATAATACCGTATCTCTGGCGTCGTCGGCGAGCTGGGAGTTGACGGAGGTGCTAATGATTGCCGTTGTGGTGTATATGACTGCATACGCTTTATCCCGGGTGTGCGAGCGACTGAGGGCCCATCTGTACAGCAGCTGAGAGCAACAAGCGGCACGACGAGCCATTAGGGGTGAAGATGTTTGATTGGCTGTGTGGGCGTGTTTTTAGTTATTATTTTTATTAGTGTTATGACTGTGTTATTTTTATTATTGTGTATATTTTATGGCTAGCCTTGTCAGTTTATTAGATGAGTTACGGATTGTAAGAGACAGTATCGTTAAATTAAGTAAGGTTGCACGTCGGACTGTGCAGGGTAACAACAAGTTATTGTTAGCGCGGAATATTAAAACTAAGTTTGATCTATTAATTGAGGAGATATGTAAAAAAGATGTTGCAGCTGTGGATCTCGATATTGCTTTGATATGTGGAGGAAGGTCAAATTAACCAATTAATCGATGGATTGCAATTTTATAGTAGTACATTGAAGGAAAATTGAAAAAGATCATCCCGTTTTAATAAATTTTGTTGTAAAAACGCGGTTGTCGAGTAAAGCGAAATTAAAGATTAAAAATGAGTACTCGACCGTGCCGGATTTGGTTGGCGATATTAGGAAGTACTTGTTACCTAAAAAATCATATACTGCCATCCTGTCGCAGCTACAAAGGTGTACGCAGGGAAATAGGAGTATAGAAGTTTTCGGGAGTGAAATAGAGCTATTTACTAATTTAACTATAGCTCAGGCAGATGGGAATTCGGTAGCGCACGATATTCTTAGGCCGATAAATGAAAAAACTGCAATTAGGCGTTTTGCGGAAGGCTTAAACAGTGACAGGATAGGGATAATTATAGCGTCCCGGGCTATTGAGTCGATTAGGGAAGCGATAACGGTAGCGGTGGATGAATCAGAGGTGATCCAAAAACCAGCGGCAAATTGTTTACACTTCTCCAGGCGGTTTTACAATCAAAATAGGGGTTATTCGGGTAATAATTATAGGGCGCGTTACGGTCACCGACCGGCGTATGTCAATAATAGCAACTATAAACATAATTCCGCACACCTCAGCTATAGTCGCAATACGGCTGGGCAAGGTCGGGGTCGGATAAATTTGTCAGCGCGGAGCGGGCAATTTTGCTGAGTCGAACGCACGGAATGTCAATGTTGTTCAATCAACAGATGTAGCGAGTGACTCAGATAATCTTCATAACGAAACAGAGTTTTTTCGAGACTAACGGTGGATGTGTGGAAATATTGTCTTATGGGGCGAATAATCATGTAATTGTAAATTGTTTAGATAAGGAATTATCGTTACTGGTGGATACCGGGGCTAATGTGTCGATAATAAAATATAGTAGTATTGAGGGTTTTGGCTTACATATAATTCCGAATAGGTTAAGAATAAGAGGTGTATGTGGGAATTTGGTTTCCTTGGGATATGTGGAGTTAGAGTTGTTAGTAAGGGGTTATAGATTTTGTCATAGGTTTCATGTGTTTGTAGGACTTAAGTGTAAGAACGACGGTATTTTAGGTGAGGATTTTTTAATAAGGCATAAGTGTAATATTAATTATGAGGTACGTATTTTGAGCATGCAGCATATGTCGGGTATTAAATTGTCGTGTGGGTTAGGGCTAGGAACGGTACGCTCAATAGTTATTCCTAGCAGGTGTGAGATGGTTAAGTGGGTTTCGACGGATATGCAAGGGGAATGTGTTATTCCTTCGCAGGAAATTACTCCTGGTGTTTTTGTAGCCGGCTCAGTGGTGTCGGTCGAGAATGGGAGAATTCCAGTTCGGTTTTTGAATACACGGGATAGTGAGATAGAGTTGAGTAGTTATTGTCCAAAGGTCGGTAGGTTGATGGATTATTTTGTGTGTTCTTTTGACTCAAAGGAATCAAAGACAGTGAGCAGGGTTAAAGAAATTTTTGGGTTATTAAAACTTCGGTCTTACCTCGATGACGACAGTAGCGGAACATTGGAAAGAGTTTGTGCAAAGTATGCAGATATTTTTCACATGCCGGGGGATAAATTGTCAGTTTCCAATTTGTTCGATTATGAAATTAAATTGAAGAATGATGCTTCTCCTGTGTATGTTAAGCCATATAGGATTCCATTTGCACAGAAAAAGGAGGTGGAAAAACAAGTTGCGAAGTTATTGGATGAGGATATTATCGAGGAGTGTACAAGTGAATGGTCTTCCCCTCTATTGCTGTTACCGAAGAAGTTAGACAGTAGTGGTGAAAAGAAGTGGCGGATTGTCATTGATTATAGATTGTTAAATAAGAAAATAGTCGATGAGAAGTTTCCTTTACCGAACATGCAGGAGATTTTGGATTCGTTGTCGGGTTGTGTTTATTTTTCACACTTGGATTTAAGCTCGGGGTATTATCAAATGAGTTTGTCGCCAGATTGCAGAAAGTTCACGGCTTTTACAACAGATAAACAATATATGCTTAAAAGACTTCCCATGGGGTTGCGAAGTAGTCCTAGTGCATTTTCCAGGCTTATGGCTGTAGCGTTGTCAGGATTAACTTACGACGCGTGTTTTTTGTATTTAGATGACGTAATTGTTTTCGGGAAAAGTCTGCGTGAGCATAACGCTAACTTAGTTAAGGTTTTTGAGAGGTTTAGGGAAGTAAATTTAAAGCTAAATCCGTGTAAGTGTGTTTTCCTCAAAAAGGAGTTAAATTATTTAGGGCATGTAATAACACCTAGCGGGGTCCTGCCGGATAGTAGTAAAATTGAGGTGGTAAAAAAGTTCCCGGTGCCTAAAAATGCGGATGAGGTGCGGCGGTTTGTAGCTTTTGCTAATTTTTATAGAAGGTTCATTAGAAATTTCGGAGAGGTTGCGTATCCTTTAAACCGGTTGTGTAAAAAAGATACTGAATTTGAGTGGTCAGTAGAGTGTGATAAGGCGTTTCAGAAATTAAAGACTTTGTTGGCATCTCCCCCCGTTTTGGATTATCCAGATATGTCAGATGAGAATGTGTTTCGTCTTCAAACGGATGCGTCGGGGGTAGCAATAGGGGCGATATTGTCGAATGGGAATAACAAGCCGGTAGCTTTCGCAAGTAGGCAGTTTAACAAGTCAGAAATTAATTATCCTACTATCCATAAGGAGCTATTGAGCATTGTATGGTCAATTAGGCATTTTCGTCCTTATTTGTACGGTAGGAGGTTTAAAATTTTAACAGACCATAAACCTTTGGTACATTTATTTAGCATGACGGACCCAAGTAGTAGGTTGACGAAGTTTAGGTTAACTTTGGAGGAGTATGATTTTGAGATTGAATACATTAAGAGCTCAGAAAATGTTACAGCAGATGCCTTATCGAGGATCATCATAACATGGGATGAGTTGAAATCTTTGAATTCGGCGTTCGTTGGGGTAGTGACGCGTTCAATGACTCGAGGAGCGAACGTGTCGGACGGAATACGGGACTCAGGTTGTACGTCGTTAGAGCTGTGTCAGCCTAGGGTGGTAGATATCATAAAAGGGGCGGAAGGAGATACGGAATTAAAGATATGCTCCAGTAAGGAATTTAGGCAGGTGTCACAATTGAGTAAGGCATCGAAGAGAACCGATACCAGTTCTACTTCAGATAATGTTGTTTATAGGAACTCTACACTTTGCATAAACCAGGATTCTCTATTAACGAAGGCACGCATAGACGTATCGTTACGGGACTTGGTTGCACTGTGCAAAAATTTGAATTTAGTAGAGTTAGTGCTAATAAAAAATGACCTTAATAAAAAATATGTAAAAGTATTAACAGAAGTCTTCCGCGCGGGACAAGGAGAGTTACCAAGGTTATGTATAATACAAGGGAAGATTAGAGTAACCGATCGGGAGATGATTCGAGTCATTCTCAATGACTACCATATATTATGTTACCGACTAGTGGGCACGCTGGTGGTACGAGGATGGTTAACAGTATAAAAAAAAAGTACTATTGGCAGAACATGCGTAAAGATATAGACTATGTGAAACGGTGTAAGGACTGTCAAAAACAAAAGTTTAGTAACAGGAATACGCGAGATCATATGGTAATAACCACCACAGCTACAACATCTTTTGAGAAAGTATATTTGGACATAGTCGGACCACTGGATGTCGATGACGCAGGGCATAAGTATATTTTGACTTTGCAATGTGAACTGTCGAAATATGTAGAGGCATATCCATTAGAAAATAAGGAGGCTCAGACTGTAGCTAGGGCATTTGTTGAGAATTTTGTTTTGAGGTTTGGGATTCCCCAAACTATAGCAACAGATTGTGGGACTGAATTCATAAATTCCACTTTGAGTGAGGTTTGTAAATTGTTGAAAGTTGAGAAAGTAAATTCGACACCATATCATCATGAAAGTATAGGTTCATTAGAGAATTGGCATAAACATTTAGGCAGTTATCTAAGAATACAAACCAAGAATTTGTCATCAAATTGGAGCTCATGGGTACAGTACTGGTGCTTTGCTTACAATACTTCGGTAAATACAAGTACAAAATATTCACCCTACGAATTAGTGTTCGGGAAACCTTGTAACGTACCAAACAATCTTGTCAGCAGAGTAGAACCACTGTATGTATATAATAATTATCCGTTAGAACTAAAATATAGACTGCAAAGAGCACATTTGGATGCCAGGGACAATTTGATACAGTGCAAAAATATAAGGAAATTAAAATATGACTGTAAATCTAATGTTATCGATTTTAAGATAGGAGAATTAGTATTGCTTAAGAATGAATGTTACAGTAAATTGAATGATTTGTATTTAGGGCCGTATAAAATAAAAGATATCCAAGGATCAAATTTAAAATTAAGTAAAGATGGTAAAGATTACTTAGTACATAAGAATAGAGTCAAGTTATTTTAGAAATAGTGTTCTCTTTCAGGGGGAGGAAACCCCTACCTTTTCAGGGGAGGTGTGATAGGCAGACACTCATATGGGCACGTCTGTGCATATTGAGTGATCAGCACATCGATTAGATCTTGCGCCTTCACTTGATAAGGGATTTCCTCTCCTAAACACGTATTGGAATTATATATATAGCGTAAGAAACTTAGACATAGGAGAGAGATTGTACGTACGTCCTACAACATTAAACACGTGGAAACCAAGAGTCCGAGTTCCTTCACCAACCCCCCCATCCCGGCGCTCTGCCTACTTCATTGGCGTAGGCACTAGTTTTTACGAAAGCTACTGCCATCTGACCTTCCACCCAGAGGGGAAGTCCTACCTTGTTGGGATTAGATCCGGTTTCCTCACGATGTTTTCCTTCACCGAAAAGCGACTGGTAAATATGAAATGATATTTCGTACATAAGTGCGGAAAAACTCAGTGGTACGAGCCGGGGTTTGAACCCGCTACCTTCGGATTAAAAGTCTGACGTCTTACCGCCAGGCCACCAGCGCTCTTAAGTTTTTGCGATCAATCAATGGTTTAATAATTATTTTTTGGAAATAACTTTTTTCCGCTGTTTATAGGAGTACTCCGAATATAAAAGAAAACATTATAACCACACACAAGTACACAGGGCTGTGTGTATTACAGAAAGTTGTAAGGAATTCATAGTGAACAGAAACCTTGAAGAAGAAGGAGACCTAAAGTTGGTCCTTGAGGAATGCGTCAATGATTCCTTGTGGCGGGATTACAAACTGAACGCTAGGTAATCTTAATTTTAAAAATCTCTTTTTATACTTGAACACAACCTAAAGAAAGCGTCCATATATTGATAGTACCAAAATCCGTCCTAAAATCCAAATGCTTTTACCAATTCAAAAGTCTGCTTTGACTGCTTTTGTCAAAATGATGTTACGAATATCTTAAAAAATAATTAATTTACTTTACAGACTGTCAAGTATTTCAACATGCAAAAAACATGGGACAAAAAGGCATTTCAGCAACGGAGATTACATTATGGTAGCAGTTTTTATACTTTTAATTATAATGAATGCGCTGGGAACTCTGCACGATGAGCTCAAAGGAGAAACTCCAGGTAGACCAATTCACACTATCCTATGTATTGTCCATACAGTACGAGTACTATATTATCAAACCACGATTAAAATAGCATTGACTTGAGATAATACATACAAGAAATTACAGTGTCAGTAAATAAATGAAGATACTTACTCATTTGAAACTGGTATAGTTCTAAAACATCTAATTGTATTAATGAAATGAAATACAAATGCTGATAATAATTTTATTCATACAACAACTGACAAAATGATCTAATATTTACCAAGAATCGAGTTGAAATATATAGTTTATGAATAAGATTATGTAGATCGATTACCATTGAGTATCCGCACTGAAAATAAGAAGATTGTTACTGTGATTAATTACAATAAAAGGTGAATTAATTAAAACATCAAGTACTGTTCTGCAAGCGGTACACCCAATCCCATTCTTACCTATTTCGGTCCTGTGATATGTGGTGAAATCATCGATGTACAAACAGCAACACTCTTAACTGTACATCGGTGGACCTTATTACTAGCACACGGACAGGTGGCATTATTGAGCAGAGCGGGCATGGAGTCGCCTAGGCTACATGTTATGATTGAATGACTAATGATATAATAATTGTTTTTGTCTTATAACATACATTTCTTATTCAAGTAGTGCCAATATTTTTGGATCTCATTATTGAATCCCCCCTCGTTTTCCCCACTAGACCTTTGGCTGATGTTTTGAACTCTTTTTTGGTCTGCCTAATTAAATTAAGTAATAATATGAAAAATAATTAAATAAGTAATTAAGTTTGAAAGTAATAATATGAAAAAAATTAAATAATTAAGAAAGGAGATCGTCAATTTTTGTTAGGTAATCTGGCTCAAATTATTTAGGACCGTTTATGAATGATTCTTACCTTTAAACAATCGTCATAATTTCTAGATCAGGACGGTGGTAAAAAAATTGCGAAATCTAATGGGAAAATTTAAAAATCGTGCATTAAAAACTTGAATCTGACAAGGACAATATTTGAAAGCGTGCATGCCTATGATTTATATATTAATGTAAAAAAGGTACCGGTTTTTTAAAGAAAATGTACAAAAGCGGACTTAAAAACAAAACGGGAATCATGGTGAAATAATAAAAAGTCATATTTTGATCGTATTTATAGTTCCTGTATTTCGGTGATTTCGGTAAACAAAGACGGCTGTCAAACCATCGTTGATACTATTAACTGAACATTCCTAACACCTATTGCGAAGGGATAAGGTTTACCACCGTTAAGTGCGATACCACTAGTATCTTACATTGCAAAATTGAAAAAAAGATGCGTTTCGTTATCGAAGGAGCATGATATGATGCCATTATGAAACTCACTTTTAATATTCAAACTCGGATCAAAAATGCAAAAATACGCATTTTCAATCATTAGTTGTTTTAATACAGTCGATTTCTAATTTAAACTTCCGTATTCGTAGGCTTAGATATTATTTTAATATTACAATGTTCTAACTTACCGAACAGTATCAAAACGCTGATTATGTAACGGTAGACATTGACAGTGTCAGACCAAAAAACAAACCCGTTTCAGTCCAGGTGAAGTTAAACTTTATGTCAATGCCATAAGGACGTTAACGATTTGTCTTGCTGTATTTTAATCGCGGAAAGATCAACATTATGTTTATTTATTTAGTATTTCTAATTCCCGTTTCATTTTTTTGTAATATATTGTCTACTTTAGTAATAAAATGAATATTTATTTTACATTGAAGTACAAACTGTATACGGTTTATATCAGGGGGCCCAGAATTGACGATCTCCTTTATGTTTTAGACAAAAAAATATTAAATCATTAGTCATTCAATCATAAAATGTAACCTAGGCGAGTCCATTGCCTTTTCTCAATAATGCCACCACCTGTCCGTACGCTACTTATTACAAAAGGCATAAGGTCCGTCGATGGTCAGTTAACAGTGCAGTGTGGGCGATGGTACCGACTCGGAATTTTCTTGTTCTTAAACCACAACAATTCGTGTCAGGAAACTCATACTTACTGGCATTCTCATTACGAAGAAACTGGCGCAAATTGATAGCCCCGAGTAGCGCAGGGTCCGACCACAGGCTGCGGAGGCTCAAGGCTATAAATGCATTGAGGTAAGGTATACATAACGGATTGCACGAGATGAGATTTAATTTGTGGGTAAAATCATGTAACACGTAACGTAAATAAGTTTAAACAAAAAGAACCGACTTCACTTAGCCTACTGAATCAGAATCAGAATCAATCGTTTTTAACCGACTTCAAGATTTCGAAGGAGGAAGTTATCAATTCGTCGGGATCTTTATTTTTGCTATTTATTTTTATTTTTATGTATGTTCACCGATTATTCGAAGACGGCTGGACCGATTTGGAAAATTCTTTTTTTGTTTGAAAGAGTATACTTCACAGTTGGTCCCATTGTAACCAGGTGATCCTGAAGAAATCGAGGGAACTCTTCAACTATTATAGGCGGCACATCTATAGTGATTTGAGTATTTTTTAAAGCAGCTCGAGTATTTGATTTTGGAAAGCTGGATGCTAAGTGAAGTCGGTTCTTTTTTGTTTAAAATTATATTCGTGATAAACCATGTATTGCGTACTGCACCTTTCCAAGAGCAAATGCCCGAGCTACTGTAAACAATACTCAAATCACTATAGGCGTGTGTATTTGTAACGTTAAATAAATGTATTTTTTACGAAACATCAAAATTTGAAAAAAAAAAATTTGCTACATGAAGGTTGTCTGGAACAGATCTCTTATTAGCGATAAATTTGACCCATATATGCTCAGTGGGTCATTTTCTGGTCTCAAGATTACAGTCACGCAACGTTACAGCTAACAGGCTCTCTCCTAATTATGTAGGAGCGGGTTTTTTTCATAGGGTCGAAAATGACCCTCTGGGCATACATATATATGGCTTAATTTCCTATATTTTATGTAGGTACTCTTCTTTTTGAGGTGTTATATAAAGAGTATTCTGTTAGTATTCTGTTATGTATTACCAATCTTCTGCGGATAATTGTGATTCTAATCCGAATATTGTTCACTATCTACAGGTCCATCACGATATTGGGCGTGTTCTCAACCCACACCGCGTTGGCAATCGGCTTCTCCTACCTTAAGAATCCTCTTTACTTTGAAACGGTGAGAAAAATGCAGTGTTTTGTATATTACCCATATTTGTAAGGTATCTTCTTAATTTTGTAGGTTTTTTAAACCTTTAGCCCATTAATAAAATATGCATAAAGGTTAAAAACATCATGTACAAAATCCTCGTACAGTTCGTCTTTCGTAGTTTATTTTTTCCTTGACTTGATCCATGTATGCTCTTCTTGGCTTCACTGGCTTCCTCTTTGCTTCAACTCTTCCTTCTAGGATGTTCGTAATAAATTCGTCATGTCGTAGCAGGTGTCCAAGCATCCTTCCTCTCCTATTTTCTATGGTTTTCAACAAACTTCTCTTTTCTTTTATTCTACATAGAACATCTTCATTGATTTTATTTTCTTTCCAACTGATCTTCTCCATATGACGCCAGCACCACATCTCAAACGCCTTAAACCTCTATATGTATTGTAGGTATTTTAAGGATTGTAAAACAGTTATATTAGATCAAAGGTGCTCAAAGACGATGCAATTTGTTGACGAGGGGGGCTCTCTTTTAGAAGCCGCCGTCAACACAATGAATCCCCCTTTTTATAAAGGGTCGGCAACGCGCATGGTACATAGGTACACCTCTGGGTCCTCTGGAGTTACTAGGGTCCATAGATTCCGATAGATCTTACTTATCAGGCGGCCCTTATGTTTGTTTGACACTGTCGTGATACCTACCTATAAAAATACAGCTTATTTTGACAAAAACGGGACTTAATCGCGTACAAGTGTACGTAAGGTAAGTACTTTTATTATTTTCCTGACGTTTCGAGCGTGTTGTAACGCTCGTGGTTGCAGGCAGACTGGCGAGGAATTGTATCAGCATCTCCTAGTCGCGCGGCTATTGGGATCAGGAAGCATAAGAATTTTTCGTCTTCGTGGAATCCAGTGATCAGCAAATGTAAGCGTGAAAATAAAATACTTACTTGCATTCCCAAACCATCAGATGTCATGAGCAGAGCTCGGATTTTTCACGGCAAAACAAAACACTAGCGTAATTTAGCCAGTGCTTGAAATATTATTTTATCGATATCGATAATTCAGAACTAGAAGAAATAAAAGTCACCAAATAAAATTAATATGTAATAAAACTAATAAAAACATTTGTATAAAGTTACTATATATTAGAAACAGACGCAATTTCTTCTTCAAAATCTACGTCAGTACACACAGCAGCACAAGACATTTTATTTGGGTAATAGTGATAGGAGTAGATGATCATTATCTTTTCAACATTCTCTGGGAGTAAACAGTTGCGTTTATCACTATAAATCCATTTATGTACACTAAATGTACGTTCAACTTCAGTTGACGTCAAGGGAGCAAATTTATAGAATTCATTATCAGTTCGGGTAATATTTTCAGATATGTCTCTTAAAATTTCGTAATCAGGATTTCGTTCGAGCACGGCTTCAAATTTACGTATCACTGGTAAAAGTTTACTCCAGTTTACGTAGCAACGAACAGTATCCAGAATGAGGAAGGATTCCGCAATGGATAAAGTCGAACATTGCAATTGTTCTATTGAAGAGGCTATTACTTCGTAGTTGTCGCGAATGAAATTTAACTCCGGTCGTAGTTTGCGTGTTTGAAAACATTTTTTGCAGCTCTTATAGCTGCCGAGTCATTAGCAAGTATGGAGACGACATCACGTATTTGCTCATAGTATTGAGCGTAATATACCGCAGCAGATATCCAAGTTCCCCATCTGGTGATAATTGGCTCGGGAGGTAGGGGAATGGACGGATATTTTGCCTTAAAAAGGCGTACACGCTCTGGAGATTTTAGGAATATCTTTTTGACATTCGATATCAACTCATCCACACCTTTGAAATTATCTCGCACTTCTTCGGCAACCCGGTGCAGACCATGAGCTAAACACGTAATGTGTTTCATACGAGGAAACGTTGCTTTTAAAATACGACCGGCTTTAAGCATATATGCGGCACTATCTGTGCAAAGTAAAAGCAAATTGTTTACGTTATCATTGAAAGAATTTTGAAACAAAAATTTTAATTGGTTTATTATTAGGTTTGCTATTGTTTCCCCATTTACCTTCTCTAAAACCTTCGACCCCAAAAGATAAAATTGCTTAGAACAATTTTTTTGCAAAGACCGAATCACCATGTTTGTCACACATTTTCCCATGAAATCTGGTGTTTCGTCTATAGATATCCACAAATAATTGGTTTTGTTTACCTCTCTTATACCCTGTATAGTTTTTTTGTACACGAGATTTAAATAAATTTTTCGCAGGGTCGATTCGTCCGGTAAAGAAGTCATAGAGCAGTCGCAACATAAATACTTGTTAAAAAAATGACGAAAATTATTGTTGTTGACTGTTGCCCATGGTATGTTGCATGAAATAAGAAAAATAATTAAATCGAAATAAAATTGATGTTTCCTATTTGGTTGCCCCGAACGGTAATTGTGGCGGTTGCTTTTCACATGATTCTCAATATTGCATTTCTTCAGTTTTAGATGCATATCGCACATAGAGCAGTATATAGTGGAGGTCACTTCATTATAGACTAACTCAGGGTGATTTTCAATCCACGTTTTGATCCGATCTTGTACATTACTCATTTTTGTATTAATTGATACCTTGCAATATTAAGTTATTATACGTATATCCAACACGTCGGATTCAATGCGTTGCGAAATAAATAATACCTAGATGCAATTTACGTTTTATACGTAATGAAATGACAGTTAAAGTGTGAATGTCATATGTCATGTGAGATGAAATTTGCAGTCGTTTCTATCATTTTAAATGAGGTGGTATAGTTACTTCGTTCTAAGTTGTACATGCAGACCTACCTCTTTGTTGCTCGACTATGGCAAAGCTAAAATGAAAAGTTATTTTATTACTTATACAGGATGTCCGGTAATTAATGCACAACCTTCTAACCCCCAGTAGGTCACCTTAGACTGGTCAAAAATATTGATTTTGAGCTCTAGTAAGTCTCTGTTTTTCGAAATTTTCGCACGTTTGTTAGTTTTTAGGGTTCCGTAGTCAACTAGGAACCCTTATAGTTTCGCCATGTCTGCCCGTCCGTCCGTCCGTCCGTCCGTCCGTCCGCGGATAATCTCAGTGACCGTTAGCACTAGAAAGCTGAAATTTGGTACTAATATGTATATCAATCACGCCGACAAAGTGGTAAAATAAAAAGTGGAAATTATTTTTTTATTAGGGTACCTCCCCTATACGTAAAGTGGGGAGTGATTTTTTTTTTCATTTCAATCCTAACGTGTGATATATTGTTGGATAGGTATTTAAAAATGAATAGGGCTTTAGTAAAATCATTTTTTGATTATGTAAATATTTTCGGAAATAATCGCTCCAGAAGTTAAAAAAATGTGTCCCCCCCCCTCTAACTTTTGAACCATAAGTTTTAAAAATATGAAAAAAATCTCAAAAGTCGAACTTTATAAAAACTTTCTAGGAAAATTATTTTGAAATTGATAGGTTGAATAGTTTTTGAAAAAAAAAAATACAAACTAATTTCTGAACTAAGTTTGTAATTTAACCGTATAAGCAGGTGTTTATTGTACCTGTAATTTCTACAAAATCACAATGAAATAACGTATTTTCAAATAAAGTAAAAACGGTGAAAATCGGTTCACTCAATAAATAATTATTCCATAAAAATCATCTTCCATACTTTAAGCTCGCGCGCAATAGTTTACTTAATTTGCCGATAGATGTCGCTGTACGTGGAACGCTCATATCCTACATGGCGGTGTTATTTTAACTCTTAAGTGGGGACACTTACTGTGACGGACGGAAAACTACGGAACCCTACAGTGAGCGTGGCCCGACACGCTCTTGGCCGGTTTTTAAATTTTGACATTCACACTGATAGGTGTACCATCGAATAAAAAAAGAAAAAATGTACTGAGGCAATACCTGTCATATACTCTAGTAAGACTCGATAGGTGTCGATAAAATAATATTTCAAGCACTGGCTAAATTACGCTAGTGTTTTGTTTTGCCGTGAAAAATCCGAGCTCTGGTCATGAGTGTTGTGTAGGCAAAGTGACAACCCTAGTGTAAATGTGCATAATCGAGACCTACAAGTGCGGGTAGTTCGGAAAACCCGCGCGGCTAGGAGATGCTGATACAATTCCTCGCCAGTCTGCCTGCGACCACGAGCGTTGCGGCACGTTCTAAACGTCAGGATAATAATAAAAGTAAGTGTAAGCGACTAACAAACAATTACAATGATCAATGCTCAATCAATGTTGACATGAGTATAAATATTAACTAGATATTCAATGACATGCAATAGAAACAACATATTGTACGCTAAACACTGGCTGATAGTGACGCACTACATGTAACAGAATATCATTATCAATACTCACTTTCGTATTATAAATTAATTGTATTTGTATTTGTAAGTCCCGTTTTTGTAAAAATATTGTGTGAAAATCGTGTGAGTTTAAATCAGTACAAAGTGAACCGTGTTCCAGGCGTACAACGACCCTCTAATAAACATCCTCATCCAAGGCCCGGTAGTGACGTACACGTTCCTCACCCTGTCTGCTTTCCTGGTCGCCTTCAACGAGGAGCTGAAAGCTGAGAAGCGGAAGCCCAGTCTGTGGAGCTGGCCTAGGGGTATCTTGATGCGGTACTTAAGGTGAGGAACGTAACAAGATTTACCAGGATTTGATTATGAAATCGATTCCCTGTTTTAAAGATAGGTTACTAATATACTCAGGGCCGGATTAACCATGTCAGAGCCCCTAGGCAATGTAATTCTCGTGGTCCTTTTGCCAGACGTCCGAAGATCATCAGCTCTCTTTAAGTTGAAGGGAAATTTACCGCGCGTGGGGCTTAGTTACCTTCTCTATCATACTCCTTCCAAATTTATTTCATGACCTAGTGATTGAATATACCTGCTATTTCTATCTGTGTTGTAAACCGATAGGTAGAATTTTGTCAATCTCATTAAGAATATAAGCTCTTTTTTCTGACGCTGATAGTGGCAGATCGGCAGTATGACCACATTCCTTGTTTACCTGGGTACGACTTATAAAAAAGATGTTAGGTACAGTCAGTACGCAAAAGCGTAAAGAACAAGGAGTCCTAATACGACCACTTTTGCCGAAGAGAGCCGAGTGAATTGTGACTGTAACTTTCTGTATCTAAGAGTTCAAAATATTAAAGATTATTTTTCTTTACTCATGAGACTTACTAGGCTCAATTTCACCGACAGATTAACCCCATCCCTGGCCCTAGTGATGTTTACCATCATGACAGTAAACCGTCACTTCGGCGACGGACCGCAGTGGGACCTCGCGGTCATAAGTGAGGCCGAGGCTTGCCACAAGTATTGGTGGGCGCATCTGCTGTATATCAACAACTACATTTATGATGACAACCTCTGCCTGCCCCAGGGTTGGTAAGTGTCTTGCTGTAGAGTTTACTGTGTAGTTACCAGCGAGGCCGAGGCGTGCTACAAGTGTTGGTGGGCGCATCTGCTGTATATCAACAACTACATTTATGATGACTACCTGTGCCTGCCCCAGGGTTGGTAAGTGTCTTGCTGTAGAGTTAAATGGTTACCAACGAGGCTGAGATTTGCCACAAGTATTGATAGGCGTACTAATTATTTCTGAAAATATTCACTAAATTAAAAAAGAAACGTTCAAACAAACCTCAATGTTATTTTAAAATACCTATCAATTGATGTGCAAAATGTAGGTATTTGGTAAAAACATTTTTTTTGTTGATAATTAGTTGTTTAGACAATTTTTAGACATGTATGGAGATCTTTTTTTTAAAGGGGGGCACTTAAAAAAAAGACTATACGTCTTTGTTTTGTTTGTCTATAAAGGAGATCGTCAATTCCGGGCCCACTTGCGATATGGTCTCGTATAAGATTTGTTCTTAAATTTTAAGCAAATGCCCATTTTATTACGAAACTAGACAAAATATTGCATGAAAATAAAACGGTGTAACACCACAACTACTTGCGACATCTAGCGGCTAATAGCTGCGCGCGCAAGGCGCGCACGGTGCAAGCGCAACCGCTGCATCGATGTACACATATACTAACTACACCGCGGATAGTGGTTTCACCGGTCGCCAAAAGATGGCGCCGCGATCGAGATAGAACGCGCCAACGTTTGTCTCCCGTAGAAACATGACCCTCGGGGACTGTCCGAGGTTTGTTAGAGATTCGCAGGAGCTATATGAGTACGCACGCTATATGACCCAACCTTTGATTGAGCATTTTAGTGTCGTCACTCTTAGCGCGGTCTTGCTAGAAACGTAAGCGTCTACCTAGATAGGTCTTACGCGGCTAGTAAGCACTGGAAAGCCTAGGTCTAAGTCAAGTTAGTTCCATGTATATCTCGTCCCGTATTAAACTGTGTTTACCGATCCACGGCTTTTCGTCTTCGTCCCTCGCCTCCCCGCGCTACAACGGGAATTAAAAATGCAAAATAAAAAGTAATTTAGTTGATCCTTCCGCGATCCAAATAGTGCTAAATAAGTTGTTAACGTCTTTACAGCATTGACATAAGATTAAGTTCTGAGCCGAGACGAAACGGACATTTTCAGTAAGGAGTTACGTTTATTTTGGTAATCTTGTTTATGATTATAGTTTGACACTATTAATGTATGATGTCACCGTTATCCATGTCTGCCGCTCCACACTCCAGTTTCAAATTATAACTTCATGGATAGTAGTAGCGCACTAACAGTGCTAAACCTTATCTCTTTGTAATAAGTGCTACGATTGTTTAGTTAATAGTAGCAATGACGGTTTGACAGCCATTATCCTTGTTTACCCAAATACAAGAAATCAGCGGCAGGATCAAAATATGACTTTTTATTTTTTAACCGACTTCCAGATTTCAAAAGAGGAGGTTCTCAATTCGGCGTGTATGTATTTTTTTTTATTTTTTTATTTTTTATGTTTGTTACTCCATAACTCCGTCATGTCTGAACCGATTTTGAAAATTATTTTTTTGATTGTAAGTATATATATACAGATTGGTCCCGTTTTTGTCAAAACGCAGTTCTGATGATGGGATCCATGAGGAATCGAGGGAACTCCTCAAATCTTAAAGGCCTACATATAGTGATTTTTATATTTTTATCAACAAATCCATCATTTTCATTCAAAACAGTGACATTTGATGAAGTAGAACTGCTGATGATGATCAGAACGGAACTCTTCAACGACGCATAGTTCACGTTTGGCGATTTGTCCTCTTCGCTGTGTTTGTTTAGCAAGTTTAATTGTCAGGACAAATTTTCGTCAGGCTCAAGTTCTGATGATGGGATCCATGAAGAATCGAGGGAACTCCTCAAATCTTAAGGGCTTACACATAGTGATTTTTGTATTTTTATCAACAAGTCAAGCATTTTCATTCTAAAGAGTGACATTTGATGAAGTGGAACTGCTGATGAAGATCAGAACGGAACTCTTCAACGACGCATAGTTCACGTTTGGCGATTCGTCCCCTTCGCTGTGTTTGTTAAGCAAGTTAGATTGTCAGGACCAATTTTCGTCAAGCTCAAGTTCTGATGATGAGTTCCATGAGGAATCGAGGGAATTCCTCAAATCTTAAAGGCATACATAAAGTGACTTTTGTATTTTTATCAACAAATCAAGCATTTTCATTCAAAAAAGTGACATTTGATGAAGTGGAACTGCTGATGATGATCAGAACGGAACTCTTCAACGACGCATAGTTCAGGTTTGGCGATTTGTCCTCTCCGCTGCGTTTGTTAAGCAAGTTATTTCATTGTATGGAATCTAAGTGCACCATCTACAATAATGCTTCACCGGCTACCCCCATGGAAGTCGGGTTTTTCTTCTTAAAAATTATTTTTTATGAATTCCGTTTCACTATCATGTCAGATTTTGTAGAAATTCTTTAAAAAACCGGTATTTATTTTTTGCTATACTTTAAATCATAAACAAGTACCATCAGGTTCAAAATTGCATGGTCAATTTATCAATGAATTCATTCATAAATTGGCCATGCAATTCTGAACCCGATAGTACATACGCTTTTAAATATTGTCCTTATCACATTCATGTTTTTTCATCCCGGTTTCTCAATTTTCCCGTTACATTTCATGATTATTTTATGACCACTCTGATCTAGAAATTAAAGCGTATGTTTTCATATCTATTTCATAATTATACGCACCTTTATGATCTGGGGCAAATCGCCTAACAAAAATTGACGATCTCCATGTAATATAGTATTGTGTACGTCATGAATCTTAAATCTTGAAAACTTTCATAGTCTAAAATAAAATTCTTGACTTTATGCGCGTTATGTAATACATAATATGTATATGCCTCGCCATATGCTCAACCTCCGTTTTTTGTAGGGTCATTATTTAGAGTTTATGACACCTACCTATAGTTTTATTCTTAGCTTTAATGCAGGTACCTGGCAGCAGATACCCAACTATACGCCTTGGGCCTTTTGGTGTGCGTGGCGTTTCGCCGGCCGCGACACCAGGCAATAGTGCTTGGTGTGCTAGGCCTCGCCTCGCTCCTCATTCCCGCAGCCCACACATACTTCCAGGACTTCGATGCTGTGTCATACCAGTCTCCAGAGTGAGTTCGTTCAGATTAAGCCATAATTGTTAGTACTACCTCCGTATGGGACTTGTTCCTGAAATAAATTTGTTCATTTTCATTTCATTAACAGAGAATATCAATTATTGTTAGGCGAATAGCGGTTGGTGTGCTGGATCTTAATAACCTCCCTTATTCATAAACGTGTCTCAGGCCCGTAGACTAATAACCCAAGACCCCGCACAGCCGGGCGACCCCCGCTGCCACGCTCGAAGTAATTTCACCCTATAGTGAGATACTAATTTATTGTAAGTGACAGTAAACTTAGTACGTCTCCATGGCAAGCATTAATGTCTGACTTTCTCTTACGCCCCACGGAACAGGCCTTAATTAGTTAATTTATGTTTTGTCTGTTTCTGTTTCTAATAAATACAACTATCAAAGTGACAGATAAAGACAAACGATTATTAGTTAATTCAGGCCCCAGAGGCGTTTATGAATGGGGGTTAGTGATTTGATTTTAATTAGTCAATATGGTAAACCAATATACAGAATCAGATCTTCTTTTTTGTCATGATACTCTTGCCAGAGTAGTTAAGGTGGTTACATCAGAGCCGGTGGAAAGCTATACAACCCGTCGCTATAATGTCGTTTTCTCAGTGTTGCTCTTCTTCTGCAATCGTGGGGTGAACCATCAAAAATACTCACTTTTGAGTCTTAAATTTTTCCTTGCACTACGGCTTGTTCCACCGACAGATGTGCTATCTAGACATAAGATATTATGTTCAAAGAAAGTGGGAATAGGACATTGGACGGATACAACCCTGTGACACAAATGATAATAAAAATCTGTAAAAAAGTTCAAGGTTCTGCAGATGGAAATGCTCAGTGAAGGCCGAAGGCTCAAAGCGAGTCCAAAGCCATGCGAGGCCGAAGACTGAGCTCATCCACATTTGATTTACCAGGTATAAGTAATTTCCTTTTTTTGTTTTTCAGGATGTTCCGTACAGTCTATAAAAACTACCACACCTTCCGTACGATGTACATCGGATCACACACCAATCTCGGTTCTTACGTCATAGGCCTCGCTGGCGGCATGCTAGCCTTCCACTGGTTCAAGAACGAGAAGACTGTCTCTGAGAAATGTCAGGTATTGCACTTATGTTACGGGCTCACTGATGTACTTGATCTGGTAGGGAGTATTGATTCAGTTTCACAAATGGGAGGAGCATGCCGAGGACGAAGACTAATCTCTCTACATAGATGAATGATATTTTATTAACATAATATTGTTTTGATGTAGCCAGGTAAAGTGCTTCGATATACGAGATGATCTCAAGAGGGTTAATGTATTATTTTAAGTATTGATTAAATAAGTTATAATTATAATTATACCTGTAGTACATTTAATCTTTCTACCTAGATCTCATAGGTCTCATAGGTCTGTGGGGTATCTCATAGTTAAGCGTGCTAAACCGAAGACCGCATCATCTTTTACCATCAGGTGAGATCGTAGTCAAACGCCTGCCTAACCTCCATTAAAAAAAATTGGCAGACTGGTGCTTGATGGACGTAAAATGTATGACGAAGCTTGCTTTTGGATACTCGCTGAGAAGTGAGCCAAGCGCAAATTCGGCTCAAATGCGCAAGCAAAATTGTGATTGCTAAGAAAAGTTACAAGAACTAAAGTCTAACAAACCTAACTAGATCATTTTTAAGAAAAAAGCCAACTTCAATGGGGGCCGCTGAAAGATTATTGTAGATGACTCTTAGATTCCATACAATGAAATAACTTGCTTAACAAAATGACGGAGTTATGGAGTAACAAACATAAAAAATAACATACACCTGAATTGAGAACCTGCTCCTTTTGAAATCTTGAAGTCGGTTAAAAATAAGCTATAATGCGAAAACGCTTTATGAGCAAGTGTGATGAATCTCGAAATTTTCTGACTTCTAACACAGTAGTTTTCCAAAAGTATTTTTAAAACACTTTTGATTTCAGAAATTCGGCTGGTTTGTAAAGCTGATATTCCCTCTCTGCCTGGTGGTGGTATACTCCTCCGCCTTCCTCTACGTGGACGGCTACGAGCCCTCGATGCTGGTGAAGGTCCTGGTGGCTACACTGCGAAAACCCGCCTTCCAACTGCTTGTGATCGCGTGTTTGTTGGCGTGCATATTTAAGGCCGAAAGTACGTGGTTCATACCCTGATATTAAAAATGCAAAAATAACTGTCTGACTATGTGTCTGTCCATATCTGTGTCTGTTACCTCTTAAACGGCCTTTGGATGATATTAGGAGTTGATTATGGAGATTGTTTGAATCCCAGGAAGAACACAGGATAGTTTTTATTAACGGAAATCGTCTCTCAAGTGGGTTTAAAGAGGGCAGAAATTTATCTACTAACGAAGTGTGTGTTCTACGCAGATAAAGTTATGGGCAGAAACGATGTAATTTATAATTTAGAAAGAAAAAAAGCAAGGAAGAAAAGAATAAGTACAGGAAATTGGCCAAATATTTATTACCTTCTAGACAAGCTTCGAATTCCAAATGTTGTTCAAATCTCAACGTCATCATCATCACTTATTAGGACAGTCCAAACACAACAGCTACAGTTTTAACTTTCACGGAAATGCAGACAGATAGGCCAGCCATTAGTACCCAGAGGAGAAGCGAATAAACGAACATTGAGATAGCTGTCAATCCGTATCAATTTAGACGCAAGTATAATTGCAAATCTGACAACTCTAATCCTATTCTGATTGTGACATAATATGAGTGGTGGAACTGAGCTAAAAGGAGGTTAGAAGGGAGAAGATAGGAAGGCGTGTCGCGAGTTTGTGAAGGTCCTCTGCACCTCTAGGGTGCTTTAGTACTACAACAGTTGTAACCATTCTGCTTAACAGTTTTCTGACCGTGTAATGATATGCATGGTGGATTTCAGATCTAGTTCGAGGTATTTTGGAATGGCCTGGCTTTACATGGATGGCCCGACTCTCGTACGGCGCTTTCCTGGTTCACAGTATCATCCAACGATGTCTGGTCGGGAGTCAGAGACGGCCGATCTACGCCACTGATATTTACTTTGTACGTACAGTCACGTCTGAAAATATGGATACATTTAGTGTGACAAAAACATGTAGCCACGATTCTATTACCAATGCGTAAAGTCGTTGTACTGCCATCTCGCCGAAATATTTTAACTCTGTTATGTGCTTAGTGCGCCCTCTGATCATAATGAATTGATAAATTTAATAAGAAATTGGTTTGTAATGAAGAACTGGCTAAATAAAAACTAATGTCCTAAAACAGAAAAGCGCCACTTTGCTCCCTTATAGTGGGGAAGAAAAAGCCCGTATACGAATAGGTGGTGTGAAAAGTAAAATACATTATGTTGTTATATTAAGCAAAAACACAAGAAGGATAAACATGTAAAACAATTTGTTTAAGTAACTTTTATAAAATATTTGAGGCCAAATAATTGTCAGAATGGAAATCAAATTAGAAATCAATTTATAACCGAAATTTCATGCAAATAGTAAAAAAAACAGGGGAAGTCTTAAAAGCCCTAGGGCTGAAATGAATCTCTTCCAGATATACAATAATTTCCTTTTAGACCATGAAAAATTAAAATTATCGCTATCTATTAGTAAAATAATGAAGTATCTTTAATTTTATATCACTAAGTTGACAATTATTTTACAGCTATTGATCTGGGCTGGAACAGCGTTTCTGTCCACCATCCTGTCAGCGCTCCTGTGGCTGACAGTGGAAACTCCCCTGGCGGTCATTGTTAACATCATTTTGCCTCCGACCAAGAAAACGGTCACGGAGTGCGAGACGGGGGAAGAAACTACTAAGGTTTAAAGGTTGTTCGACAAATCCGGAAAAACAAATGAAACTGAGAAAATATTTAAAGGTATCACAAAAAATAACCATGACCTAACTATTATACTGACTGGCACAGCAAAAAAATCACAACATCGCTTTCATGTACAATCAGATTTTTTGCTGTGCAAAGTCAGTATTTTTCGAGATGCGGAAAATTATTAATTGTAATATTTATAATATTACTGTATAATATTTTTTTGAGAGAAAGCAGCATAACTCAACAAAAATACAGTCTCTTTGTATTTCTGTAAAAAAACTAGTATTAGTGTATTTCTGTAAGAAAACTAGTAGTTTTCTAGTACATTTCTCTCAATGGTAATGACAGACATTCGAAGCGAGAACAAGTCTATTAAACAGTGGACAAAAAGTAGTTATGTTGCTAACAACATAATAATTGTCGAGGTAGTAGATCAACTTGTATCTCTAGCATGCATAATGGATGTTAATCTGACTAAAAAATATATAAAGGAGGTACAGACTCAAAACAAGATTTACTGAAAATATGGCTCGTGGAAATTTGTAACCGGCCAGTCTTATACCGTAATAAGACTGTCAAAGTAAGTACCGCCCGAGTCGTTCTTACGGTACTATTGTGGGGCCATTTTTTGGGCTTGATTGTGTATCCCGAACATTCTAAGATTTGTAATTAGCGTGTTAGTTAGATTATCAGAAAAAATATACACGTATTTTTTCTTTTGTCAATCAAGCAAAAAGTTACAAAAACTGGTGTATCAAAACTCACGTACTAAATGCATTTTTTTGGGATTCAAGCTTATTACATATATGTATGTATATAAATTTAAACTTCATGCGTATATTTTTACAACAAAACGAAATAGAGAATTAAAAACACTACTTACTGTAGTAAAGATCTTTTTAAACCTCTTTATATACGTTTATTTTCTTATATGAAACAATATTTAACCTGTACTCTCATAGCTGCAGTTGGTAATGTACAGGTATCAAATCAATCCAAGTTGAATTTTAATTATACGAGTATTCGAGTATTATATTGGGCCAATTGACCTATAGGGAAAATAGCCCATTGTTTCGGCTGATAACGTTTGATTACGTTTTGTAAACTTCAACCGACCCTAATCTATAATAAGCTTGTGTGTTCTTAAATTAATTGTAACAATTACTTTTTTAATACATTTGTTCAATAAAAAGTGTATTATTTTTTGGTGTTTTGCACTTTAGCGAGTGGAAAGTAGTGGCTTTATATACAATTAGTGAACTATTGTGAATTATTTCTGGACTCCCTATAATTAACACCACTAGATAGATATTATAATGAAAGTGAAAAAAAAATGCAATTTGGTTATGAAATGATAAATGAAATAAAATTACTTTATTTTCATCGTTATGTTTATGGATAAAATCGTAAGTGTAAAAGTATTGTAATTTTTGTTTTAGTAGTATCTGAGATTTGTTTTACTTATTCCTTCATTAAT
The DNA here is from genome assembly GCA_947086415.1 of Pammene aurita. Lineage (NCBI taxonomy): Eukaryota > Metazoa > Arthropoda > Insecta > Lepidoptera > Tortricidae > Pammene > Pammene aurita. The sequence continues at coordinate 33,378,577 of OX352302.1, read as the reverse complement.
CTCTATATATCTCTATATATTTATCTTCTATTATATCTTATTTCTTATTCTTTTCTATGTCCTTTCGTAAAAACGCAAAATTGACGCACGCATGGAATTGTTTTCTACAACTATCAGCTCAGCGCTTATTTGTCATCATTGATTAAAAAGCCTTGGATTTCATGATAGGCTGGCCAAATAATGACAAAGAAATGTAATGTCTGAGAACTAGAAATAGAAAAGTACATAATTACGGGAATGTAGATAGTGACAATATTTCAATAAAATTAAGAAAAATGCTGAAAGCGTAAGCTAGTGCAAAATATTGTAGGCGCAAAACAATGATGTTGTTCAATTCCTTAGGCAAGTTTTAATAGAAAATTACATACTTGACACATTGCAGTCCATTCCAAAGGTGTCGATTCATTGCATTGAAAAGGTGTGTGGTGTGTGAAAACTTGCCAAGTAACATCATTAAAAAGTACTGAAAATAATAAATGTTATCAGGAAACTGCTAAAAAAACCGGTGTGCGTTTCTCTGACTATTATAATTTTAGGTATTTCTATGTAACGTGATACTTATTCAAAATGTACCTTAAAAACTGCTGGAAATCAAGTGTGCATTCCTATAACTCTTTATGATTTGAGGTATTTTTATGGAACTTGGTACTTATTCAGATCTCACTTCTTTTATAGGCGAAGCATTCCCATAGTATCGAACTTGGCAGCCTTTCACATTTATGTTTTTGATGGGATTTATATTTAACTGTTTCATTTGCCAACATAACCTAACCTATATGGTTCTACACGATGATTATAAAACGAACCCTGAAAATTTTACAGTTTCAGGAAAAATAGCAGTATACCAAATGACACAGTTGGCAAATTAAAGAGTTTGGGAAACATTATTCGGCGAAATGGCAGGATCCCCCATAGACTACAGTGACAGCTTAATATCAGGCAGACCGTATGCTTGTTTCCCCGCGGCTTAGTATAAAATATCTATATTGATGTGTATCGTTGTACTGTTACAATTACTATGGGAGAGCACACAAGTAGTTTCGTAATGCAGCCAAGTCCTAACGATATTAATTGCCGGGGGCACGGAAGTGCATTAATTTAATTAAGACCGTTAGCGGCTTATCAAATCACGGGACGAGCGAAACTTTCTTTGCTACCGTTGTAAAGAAATAAGTAATGAATATCAACCAAAGAATACCCGGACTTTGAAGTCCATTACTTGAGTAAGCGCACATATGCCATCTACGAGTACCTACTAGGGCTTGCAATCCGGATACTTCGAATAGTAATTTGTATGGCAACTATTTGAAATATCTGTATTATCCGGATAATATCCGGATAATTGCAAGCCTTAGTACCTACATAAATCGCGCACGTTTTTACTGGCGATGTGACCTTGTCAAAATAACTCAATTTCCGTTAATAGATGGCGCTTGCGACACCTTATACCGAAAACAAATGAACCTGAATTACGGAGGAACCCGATATTGTATAAATATGAGTCTAGGTATTCTTTGGTCCATGGTAAAAAAAAAATTTAAATTTATTTATTGCAGGATTAAACTTAAGTGGTTGGTATACATCTTTTTTTCGCCAAACTTTGGACAGTTTGTTGGCGAATAGTGCGCTCTAAAATAAAAATAAACAATGTATCGTCGAAATGAGTGTAATATCAGAACTGTGTTCAAAATAAAACAGGGAGCCTAATGCATAATCATAACATAAGGTACTGTCAAACTAACTGAGCTTCCATAGACAGCCAAGATAGTTGAAATTCTTCTAGGCCCTACCTCTCTTAAAGTGTTTAGTCCGTGGATTCAGTATCCAGCTAACAGTTTTGGGATGACCTTTACATACATACTTCGAAATGTTCGAACAAGCGGTCACATCTTAGAGAATTCAACCAACCGGAGCGGCCATTGACAGGCGTTCCCCTCTGCCGAAAACATATGACCAGTCCATATTTATTGTATGGACTGACGTTTATCTGACGTGGCTATTTGTACGTGATGTACGAATAGCCAATAGATTTGACGTTCCCCTCCCCCGAAAAAATCGGCAGCCATATCGGCTCCGGTTGGTCGAATTCTCTAAGTGTCACATAGTTGATCGCTTAATTATTTGATCGTTGAGCTTCGTGGTTTGCGTAGGATGCTGCATGCTACCAAGTTATGCGGTTTGCTATTTATAACCTAGGCTATATAGGTATTAACATTAGTACTTGCTGTTCTAGTGTCGTATTACAGTAAACATGATACTGGCAGTAAGTAGTCCACGCATGATTGATTCACGTTAAAAAAGCTAAACGCGTCACCATAAAGGATGGTTCACGCTGTAGCGTTCCACATCCTACGCGACACTTCCGATACTTCATTTGAGCAGAAATATCGTGTCATACCGAAAACTACACTCAAATTAATAATTGAGCAGAAATATCGTGTCATACCGAAAACTAGACTCAAATTCATAATTGAGCAGAAGTATCGTGTCATACCGAAAACTAGACTCAAATTTATAATTGAGTGGAGTTATCTGACAGCTCCTGCCATACATTGTAAACCAATTTGTGTGGCAGGAGCTGTCAGAGATATCTTCACCCAAGTGTGAATTTAAGTCTAGTTTTTGGTATGACACGATATTTCTGTAAAGTCCATTGAGGAGGATCTAGACGGAAATCCCACTTCCCACTAATCCCACTATTCCACTTCCCACTTCCCATACCAATTCCTACTTCCCATACCCACTTTCCAAATCCCAATTATTGTCGAGCAGTGTCTCAAGTTGTGGGGACGGCAGGGCATGCAACCACGCACTCGATTCGGGTTTCGATATTGCCTTGAGGCGCGCCAAGTCAATTCCCAAAGCTTCATGTCATTTTGTATGTTTTTTAACGGAAACTCATTGTTCAATAAAACGGCGGCATGAAATTTGGAGCGTTCTACATCCTATACGACACTTCCGACACTTCATTTTGTATAGAAAGCGTCACGTGATCCTCGGAGATCACGTGGTGTTCTCTTTACAAAAATAAATGTGGACGCGGAACGCTACAACGTGAGCTACCCTTTGATGAGCTCCAAAATTTCATGCCGCCGATTTATTGAACAACACAAAGCAGAAAGCTCGGGAGGAGACAAGCGCGCCTCAATGCAATATTAAAACCTGAATCAGGTGCGTGGTTGCATGCCTTGCCGTTCCCGCAACTTGGGACACTGCTCGACAATAATTGGGTATGGAGAGTGGGTATGCGAAGTGGAATAGTGGGATTAGTGGGAAGTGGGGATTTCCGTCTAGTTCCTCCTCAATGGACTTTACAGAAATGTCGTGTCATACCGAAAACTAGACTCAAATTCATACTTGAGTGCAGTTATCTCTGACAGCTCCGGCCACACAAATTGGTTTACAATGTGTGCCAGGAGCTTGTCAGATAACTCCACTCAATTATGAATTTGAGTCTAGTTTTCGGTAGGACACGATTTTTCTCTCAATTATGAATTTGAGTCTAGTTTTCGATATGACACGACATTTCTGTGAAGTCCATTGAGGAGGTTAACGCTCCACTCAATATAAAATTAGGGTTTGGGAATAATTATCAATTCGATGGTGATAGTTTATTTTGCTAAAGAATCGTCTTGCAATATAATTTAATTATGTACCTACCTACCCTTACTACACGCTTTATAACCGACTTCAAGATTTCGAAGGAGGAGTTTATCAATTAGTCGGGATTTTTGTTTTTTCTCCTATTTTTAGGGTTCCGTACCGCGAAAGGAAAAACGAAACCCTTATAGGATCACTTTTTTGTCCGTCCGTCCGTCTATCAGGACCCTTTTTCTCAGGAACGCGTGGAGGTATCAAGCAGAAATTTATATCAAATACTCAGGTCTACTGTCCCTTAGAGCTGTGAAAAAAATCAAACTTCTAAGCCAACGCAATCATAAGATACAGCCGTTTATGCCGCAAATTTCCGCAAAAAAGGGAATCAAAACCTACAGGCACAGCTTATATAATAGTTCTTACGAACTCAGGGTACTTCCCTAAACTCAGAATCTTGAAATTTGGTACGAAGCAACGTCTTATAGCACAGATAAAGGAAACATTGCGAAAACTGTAAATTTTTAGTTACATCATATTATTAAACTATTTTTTATAATTTTAAAGTTACTACCCCTTTCCTCATGAATGCGTAAAGGTTTTAAATTGAAATTCGTATTAAATACTCAAGTCTATAGTACCTTTAAGCTGTAACAAAATCAAACTTCTATGTCAACGCAATAGGTGAACTTTTACTTATACACCTACAGGTTTGTATGGAACCCTTGGTGCGCGAGTCCGACTCGCACTTGGCCGGCTCGAGTTTTGCTTTTGGAAAGGTGAATGCTGAGTGAAGTCGGTTCTTTTTGGTTTAAAATGTTTGTCTTTCCAAACCATCTGCTGCTCATTGTTGTTCATGTTTACTGTGACAGTAAATATCAACTATGTTAATATACTCGTAGTCGCAACATTTAGGTTAAGCGGAACGGTGGATGTACTTATTCAATAATTACGCGATTGAAACTACTCACGATTGCGATGCGATTTTCAATACATTGCGGTGTTTGATCTATCGATTGATTTCGTTGTACCCACATTGACTGCAACGTATCCATATTGCCGGCGATTTTTGCGTCCAAATTGCGCCGAGTATGTAGACGGAGAGCTAGCTACGTCAGATATGACACAATAATGAGAGTGACGTAACCCCTCTTGTTAGTTTGCTATACTATGCTTATTTCTAAATCCGGACATCTGGCAGCTGTAAAGTTGTGGGGGTCAAAGAATAAAAAGCACTTTAAGATTACAAATACTAGAGTTCTGGTTTTGATGCAGTGTTATGAGAAATTATATAAATAATTAGATTATATCATTGCCAAAAGTTTCTGATAGGGGAAAGTAGTCCAAAACGACCTATAATGTAATTCATAGATTGTCGCCTACTGTTTCTGTTTCCGAAATAATACGCAATGTTTTTTGTTCAATTGTTAAATATAGGCCCAGCCCAGTCCTCTATAAATAAGACAACTTCGGTAGTTTTTACCTATTTTGATACCACTTTTTTCCAACTGAAATTTTTGCTAGTCTGTCACTCTGACCTCCACCCATAAAGCTGCCAGATGCCAGGATCTATCAATAAGGATGGTATTGCAATCTTACTAGATTGCAATACCCCGTTGCTCTCATTATTGTGTCACATCTGACGTAGTTAGCTCTAAGTTCAATAGAGGGCCTTAAAACAGTGCTCGAGTTGAGAAGTTCTAAAGCCGTGTTCACACAAACATCAACACATAAATTAGTCCTCCTACGTAGGCGTAAGGCGTAGGACACATTGCGAAATCTTTTCCTTAGGATTGGTTTGATTACGTGGGTGTGGTTACTACAGGTTTAAAGTCATGATTTGTGTTTAGTGTTACTGGAGACCTAGATTGAAAATATAGTTATGACTAGGTGTAGTATATTCAATGGTATGCATTTTTAAAGTATTAAAAAAAACAAAACCATGTGACTTGAGTTATTTTTTCAATGAGATATTTCCCTTTTGTACTTAAAGAATTCAATCACGTGTTTTTATTTAATATTTTAAATTGCATACGGAATACACTACGGTAATATTTATCTATGACTAAGATCACACCTCTGGTCTGTGATCATGATCAATTGGGCTTGCAATTCGGATATTTTGAATAATAATTTGTATGGAATTATCCGGATAGTATTCGTATTATCCGGCTTATTAGCCGATATTTCCGGATCATTGCAAGCCCTAGTGATTACGTCGTACCTTTATGGCAAAATTCCTTAAATCATTTTAAATTTTTGGCTCTTAATGTATATTAGGTAGAGCTTTATTGTTTGTAGTGTAATGTAATCTGGCTAAAATAGTTTGTAGTCTTGTTATTATGGTAGCAACAGCTTATGGACAACCGACTATTGAACCTTTTGATTGAAAACTTCACATTTTTTGTTTATTTAACTGACGAATTAATATGTAATCAGTTCTCTTAAAATGGTGCCTTTTACATTTGGCATTAATTGGAGATTCACCTGAATATCTAAAAAATACACCCACATTTCTCTTGGCCGCATAATTTTAAGACAAACAAGTTAGTCCCACTTTAACTTAATCAAGCACAAAGGTCATTAAACTTGCATTGTTTACCTTAAGTTATTTATAGTAAGAGGGTTCACAAGTCAGAAGTGCTGTTTAGATGTCGGAGTCAGATAGTGTAGCCTCCCCTTTACTCGTTGATCGTATCTTAAAAGTTAAAGGATGGTTTAAAAATAAATTGCTAATTGTCGTGTTGAAAGACCGTCTGTGTAACATAATATTTTTCAGGAAAAAATAAACGACGGAAGATGGCAATCTAAAGTATCTAAAAAACTTCATTTGGCTCCGTGTGTATTTTGTGTGTAGAGTTTGTGTTCTGTAATATGTGACATTATACCGGGTGGTGCAATTCTAAGAACTATGCTGTAAGGATTGCTATTTATAAATGTTTTACAATCGATTTATACTAATAATAGCCCTCGCAATTAAAACAGAGAAATAAATTAGAATAATGTTTTTTATATTGCATTGCCAACCCTAGTGCTCCTACGTAATGTTTACATTTTCAAAGAACACTTGACAAAAATATTATTAATTTCACTCGGTGCAGTTTTTGACGACGTGTGGTGCCTATGTCGTTATTCCTTTAACAGACACCTTTTGTTCTGAGTAAACTTCCAATCATAATTTCATATCTTGTGAAGATGAGCTACATGCTCATCTTCACAGACACGATGTTGAGTTTTACCCACCACATTTTCTGTGTTGTTTACAAAATCGAACCAGCTGTTCCCATTGATGTACTTTTTCTTAACGTGCGTTACGAGTACAGTGCCAATTTTACTTCCGCAAATAAACATAATTTCGATCATTTTATCCATTAGCAAAACGTTATGACATTAAACATGACATGACGAAAACGTTACCTTGTCTTTTGTGATGAATTATTATGTTATTCATGATCGAAATGACACACACCAAAAAGGTATGTTAATTCCTTAATAATTTTATTTATTGCTTTACTAGGGTATTTCGTTACTAAAAAAAGTAAAAAGTGAACCTCGAGAATTAAAAAATATGAATATTTGGAAACATTTAAGTGATGTTGGAAATTAATTATTAATAATAATGGGGTAAAATGGGGGTTGGAGGTTTGAATGGGTAATTTTTAACCACTGAACCGATTTAGATGAAACTTAGTATAGAGATAGTTTGAGTATCGGGAAAGGATAAGGATAGTTCTTCTTCCTAATATCAACACTTAAGTAAGTAAATAGGTGAAATAGGGGTTGAAAGTTTGTATGAGGAAAACGTGGTAAAGAGATAGTTTGAGTCCTGGGAAACGACATAGGACAGTTTTTGTCCCGAAAATAAATCCCTATGAGGATGAAGTGGGGGTTGGAGGTCTGTATGGAGAATTTTGACCGCGAACTGATTTAGATAAAATTTGTTGTGGATATAGTTTGAGTCCCGGCAAACAATAAATTTATTATTAATATTATTGTATGTGTTAAACCTTTGTGTTAAATCGACCTTATGTTTCTTAATGTTAAGCCCTGTGGTTGTCAATGTTTTCTAGCAAGCAAAAGTCGACTTTATGATGATTTCTTGTCAGTCATGTAAAGTTTGTTTACTATAAAGGTCATTAAACCCATTTACTAATTAGGGTTGTAACAGGCAATGTTTTGCACTTTATTTCAACAAGCTCTAACTTGAAAACGGTTAGGAATATTAACATGGTTCATTGGCTTAAAAGTTATAACTAGAGCTAAACAAACCCTCATTTTCGTAAAAGTTCATCGTATTGTTCCACCCGATACATAAAAATGAATCATATGGCAGCCGGCGCTTACATTTTTATTGCTCGAACATCGAATACAATATTGAAATAGTAAAATGCACGACGTTAAGTGGTACCTTTTCCTAAAAAATGTCTCATATTATTCTTTAACTTATCGATACTGGAGCGGTATTCTAACTTTAAAATCATGACTTGTTACGGATTTGTTATCAAAATAATGTTCTTTTGTCATTAAACATTGTAATTCTGATAACACTTTGTAATTAAAACTTTTCAAGTAGATACGTATTGCATTGATTTAATGTCTGTTTGACATATATTTGACTTGATATCCAATTGATAACAAGAAAATGGTGACCTGAACAAGCCAAACGTCAAAAAAGACCCAATCCTGTACGACAAGTAACAGATTATGTTGTTCGAATAGGCTCCTTTATTTTCATCATCATCATTATCATATCAGCCGAAAGACGTCCACTGCTGGACATAGGCCTCCCCTAAAGAGTGCCACAATGACCGGTCCTGCGCCACCCGCATCCAGCGGACTCCCGCGATCTTCACCAGGTCATCAGTCCACCTTGCGGGGGGTCTACCCACGCTGCGCCTTTCGGTTCGTGGTCGCCACTCGAGAACCTTTCCGCCCCAACGGCCATCGGTTCTACGAGCAATGTGCCCCGCCCACTGCCACTTTAGTTTAGCGATTCGGAGGGCTATATCGGTTACTTTGGTTCTGCTGCGGATGGCCTCATTTCTGATGCGATCACGCAGAGAGACTCCAATCATAGCCCTCTCCATTGCCCTTTGGGTGACTTTGAGCCTTCTTATGAGGCCCATTGTAAGCGACCACGTTTCGGTTCCATATGTCACACACACTGGTCAAAGACTTTCGTCTTGAGACACTGCGGAATATTGGACAAAAAGATGTGCCGTAGCTTCCCGAACGCTGCCCAACCGAGTCGGATCCGTCGATTGACCTCTTTCTCGAAGTTGGATCTACCTAACTGGACAGTCTGTCCTAAGTATATATAATCGTCCACAACTTCGAGTGTAAAGTCTCCGATTGTAACGGGAGTTGGTGCTACATGGGTATTTGACATGATCTTCGTCTTATCCATGTTCATCTTTAGACCAACTTGCTCGGAGGCTTTACTGAGGTCATCGAGCATCGTACTCAAATCCTCCATGGTCTCAGCCAAGACTACTATGTCGTCAGCAAACCAAAGGTGAGTGATGTACTCGCCGTTTATGTTGATGCCTAGCCTTCTCCAGGCCAGAGTCTTGAAAACATCCTCCAGTGCAGCGGTAAACAGTTTAGGAGAAATAACATCTCCTTGCCTGACTCCCCGCTGCAACGGAATAGGCTTCGAGTTCTGGTCCTGGAGTCGGACTGACATGTTCTTGTACAAACACTTCAGCACTTCAATATAGCGATAGTCCACTTGGCACCTCTGGAGAGATTGTAGTACAGCCCAGGTTTCGATCGAGTCGAAGGCTTTCTCGTAGTCCACGAACGCTAAGCAGAGGGGCAGGTTATACTCCTCAGTCTTTTGTATTAGCTGACGGAGCGTATGGATGTGGTCTACGGTACTAAAGCCTCTTCGGAAACCGGCCTGTTCGGGAGGCTGGAAGTCATCTAGCCTGCGTGCGAGACGGTTCGTAATGACTCTTGAAAACAGCTTATAGACATGGCTCAGAAGTGAAATGGGTCGGTAGTTCTTCAGTAACGCGTTATTGCCCTTTTTGAAGAACAATACCACCACACCTCCGTTCCATGCCTTAGGCGTTCTCCCTTCCAGTAAAACGGAGTTGAACAACTTCTGAAGGGCCATAAGGACTGGTTTATCACCCGCCTTCAGAAGTTCGGCTGTAATTCCGTCTTCACCAGGTGCCTTATTGTTTTGAGCTGTTTAAGAGCCATTCTAATCTCGTACAGGCTGATGTCCGGGATGTCTTCGGTATAATGTCGGGTCAGTCTAGCTCTAGGGTCTTCCGCCAGATCAACTTCAGGTCTGCTAGTTGATGTGTATAGCCGTCCATAAAAGTCCTCTATCTCCCCCAGAAGCTCGGGTCTGGATGAAACGATTCTACCATCCTCAGTTTTTAATTTGGCGAGCTGGCTCTGCCCAATAGACAGATCTCTTGCGAAAACTTTGGAGCCCTTATTCTGTTCAATGGCCTCTTCAATACGATTTGTATTGAATTGGCGCAAATCACGGGTAAGGGACTTAGAGATCCGTTTATTGAGCTGCCGGCAGCTCAATAACAACCGGTATAATGACGCATCTGCTGAGGGTTGCAGAACCATTTCTTTCCTTTCCTCGATGAGTTTCTGAGTAGAGTCAGAGAGCCTTTTGGTTCTGTTGCTCCGCTGGGTCTTAAAAAACTTAGACCCAATGCTATGGACAGCTTCCACAAACCCGTCGTTGAATTCGTCCACATCGCCGCCTAGACAATCGAAACGATTTTGGAGTTCCAGCTGGAAGCTCTTAGGGTTTTGGATTTGAAGTGCTGCTGGACGGAGCGTAGACTTCATCAGTCGAGAGCGCTCTAGCTTAACACATATATTCAATGTGCCTCTCACCAGACGGTGATCACTTCCGGTTTTAACCGTATTGATCACAGAGACATCATTGAATATATGCTTCTTCGTCGACATGATGAAGTCAATCTCGTTTTTAGTTGCACCGTCGGGACTCATCCAGGTCCACTTCCTGTGCTCACGTTTCTTGAAGAAGGAGTTCATCATGTAGAGTCCCTCCTTCTCCAAGAAGCCAGCCAGTAGTTGGCTCCGGTGGTTCCGACTTCCAAATCCAAATTGCCCCACTCTCAGCTCTTCACCATCTCTCTTGCCCAGTTTCGCATTGAAGTCCCCCATAACAACGGTGAAGTAGGTTTTGGAGCTATGCATGGCCTTCGATATATCCTCATACATAGCCTCCACCTCGTCATCGGAGTGTGCCGAAGTCGGCGCATACACCTGTATGACCTTCAACGAGTACCCCTTGGATACTCTGAGTATAAGGTACGCCACCCTAGTCGACACACTCTTGATCTTCACTACGTTGTTCACGAGGGACTTGTGGACGATGAACCCGACACCTCCCTGAGACTGTTGGTCGCCCTCCCGGAAATAAAGCAAGTTGCCGGACTTTAGGATTATCGTTTCCGCCCCCTCTCTTCGGACTTCAGATAACCCTATGACATCCCAACGCAACTTGCTCAATCCTTCCTCCAGTTCCACTATCTCTTCGTCGGCCCGTAGTGTACGCGTGTTATAAGTTGCCAGGGCCAGAAGTCGTCGGTGGTGGTAGCCGGATCTTTGCCGGAGATTCTTAGCACCCCTGACCCCGCTAGTACCCTGGCCGCTTTTTTTTTTTTTTTTTTATTATGGGACTGACCAGCGATTGGCCCTAATCTCACCTGATGGAAAGTGAAGACAGGGCCTAAGATGGAGCTCACCGGTTCAGTAATAGCCTATTCACTCTTGCTTTAAAAATGCCGAGATCGTATTTATCAGGGAATACAGATGGCGGGAGCGCATTACATTCCTTGGCAGTCCGCACCAAAAAAGATGAAGTAAATCGCTTCGTGCGCACAAAGGGAATGCTAACAACGAACGGGTGCATTACCGCGTGCCGCTACCATAACCAGGGCACCGGGGGTCGCCGGACACTCGGGGCCGTGGTTTTTGTGTTATTTCCATGGGGGGTGAAGGCCATAATCGCCACGCTTGGCATGCGGGTTGGCGATCGCAGTATCTCCACCGCACTCCGAGGATGCTGCTGCCCATCCCCCGGTGGTCTTGGCCGTAGTTTTAGGACATACTCCGGGTCCATTACTTTATTTTATTTAGGTTTAAATATGGCTATTTGTGATAGTCTAGATCAAAATACCTTTTGATCTAGACTATCACAAATGGTACCCCATTTGGCGGTCGGCGCTTACGATGATTTATTGGTAGAATACAATATTGAATCTGTAAACGTGCAACATGCAGCTTACAGGCTTACAATTAATTAATCACGGTACTAGTGGAAACATATCTTTGTTTATAAAGTTATAACGTCTCTTTATGTGGTCAAAACGGCCTCCTAGCCTAGTCGGTAGTGACCCTGCCTATGAAGCAGGAGGTCCCGGGTTCGAATCCTGGTCAGGGCATTTATTTGTGTGTTTATCACAGATGTTTGTTCCTGAGTTATGGATGTTTTCTATGTATTTATTAAGTATTTATTTAAATCTATCTATGATATATACCGTTATACAGTACCAACAACACAAGCCTTAATTGAGCTTACTGTGGACTTGGTCGATTTGTGTAAGATTGTCCCATAATATTTATTTTATTATTTATTTATTTTATTATCTTACGTGCGATGAGCATTTTGTTTGACTTGCGCACTTTTTTTTTTGTACTGTTTCCTACCAATAATACCTACCTACATTATTTATTATGTACAATGTAATCTGTTTTGTTACAATTTATATGTAATTCTCTTATTTAAGGCTGTTGTTGTCCTGAACATCAATAAAAAAAAACGTAAGCGCCGTCCGCCAGTTCCGCCAAATGGTCTCTTTTTCACAATTTTTTTTGGCATAGGTACCTTTCATAGATTACAGAAAACGCTTATTCATCAGTAAACAAGTAAACATGTTGGCCACTGATGAAATATTAGCAATGTTCATTCATACCCCACATAGCTAATAAATAGCATTATATTGGTGCGCTTCATAAGCAATACTCGTTTCGCTATTAGCATTCCACCGTGCTCATCATTATTTCGCAACGTTAAGACCGTATTTCCAAATAAATAGCTCATAGGAACCATTGCCTTAACACGTTCAATGTCAAGAACGCCCCTAGGGAGTTCTAAGTAACTTTGCTCACATGTCACCCGACTCCCGAGGGGAGTTCGTACTATATAATTATAGATGGCCAATGGCAATGTCATCCGACTCCTCTAGCGAGTTCTTACGAAACAGTCGATTTTTTAGGGTTGTCACTATATCTCGTTTTTTGAGGATTATTAATCTTTTATTCTGTTTGTATTAGTAACAACGCAACGTTAAGACCGTATTTCCAAATAACTAGCTCATAGGAACCATTGCCTTAAACAACTGGAGTCACGCGGTCTCGCGAGTCTCGTGACAATCTCCGCCTACCTGGGACCAGAGACTAGCTAGTAGAATATTTGTTTAAAGTCGCATGCTTATTTATAGTTAAGTAAAATTATATTTCGGATTTCTGACGCCGGTTCATTCCGGGTTCTTTGGGGGTTGACAATCTTTGGTTAAAATATAAATGTGCATTTAATATACTTAGATAGATAATATAATTCACTGCTACAGTCGATACTCGAACTAACGTCTCTGAGATACCACCCAGCGGCTCTACCAACTGAGCTACCGGGACTTACCGGTTGACAGCACTTTATTTTCTTTGTTGTCTGTTAGCAGACGTTTCGATTTTCACTTAAAAGTAAGTACCTACCATTTTTCGACGCCTAGCGATTTGCACTGTAATGTTATGAGTGTGATTCGCTTTCGCCGTCTGTATTTTATTTCTTGACAAATATGGTCTAGGTAGCTATAGTAACCAAGCAGGGCTAATATACAGGAGTAACCTAAATACTAGTGATCCATTTAAGGGCATAATTGGTATAATATCGCGACTAAAACAAAGGTTTTAGACGCGAAAAAAAAAGTTTTGTATGAAACACGTCGTACCAGCCATACATAATTTTTTTTTTTGTCACGTGTTTTTTTTTCTCACTTTTTTGTAATTAAAATACGATACCAATTATATGTTAAAAGGCAATGCGAAGCTATATTTCCCAGACGAATCGTGGTTTAGCAATAAATAAGTAAAATAGTATTAGACGGAGAGCTAGCCACGTCAGATGGGACCGTCACTTGTCGGATGGGTCACATGGGACGACCTCCCCCCCCCCATGAAAAACTCATTACTGACATCCTCAAATAATCGTGCCATAATGAAGAGCTTTACAGTCGAGTACAGTCACGGACTTTAATTGATGATACGGTTGAAGCTATTTTCTTTTGTTTAATACTTACTCTATGAAAAGTCCAGTGTAAAATGAACCCTGGAAGTGTGGAATGAACGGGAACGTACCGTGTTTAGGCCACGAAGCTTGCTGAGTGGCCTAAGTAAGGGACGAGATTGAAAAGCTTAATTATGTCACTATTGTATACAATAGTTTTTCTACGAGTGCTCAAAATAGGCAAGCTGATAAGAATTAAGTTCGAAGAATGCCTTACAACCTGCTCCGTCTATACAGTTTAGTAACTTTAATCTCCCGGTGTATTTTGTCCTCCTCCACGACCGTGCTATAATATTGTATAAAAATCCATTTCAGCATCGTCAACGATGCTAAAATATGCTACATAAAAGCTCCATCGAAAATTATGTGCTTGTAGTTCGGCCTACAAAGCCTCAATTCAAGCATTACAGTCGACGAGTAGAATATATATACATACATACAAAAAAATAACAAAAATGCTGGTGATCTAAGGTGGGTAAATTAAGGGCGTATTTGGTATCTAGACGGAGAGCTGGCCACGTCAGATATGACACAATAATGAGAGCAACGAAACCCCTCTAGTTAGTTTGCTATACTATGCTTATTTCTAGATCCGGACATCTGGCAGCTGTAAAGTGGTGGATGTCAAAGAATGCAAATAACTTGAAGAGAACAAATCCTAGAGTTCTGGGTTTAATGCAATATTATGGGAAATTATGTAATTAATTAGCTTATATCATATCCAGAAGTTTCTGTTGGGGGAAAGAAGTGCCAAATGATGTATAATGCAATTTTTAGTTAGTCACCTACTGTTTTTGTTTCCGCAATAATAGATAACGGTTTTTAATCTAATGTTAAAGTATAGGCCCTGTCCTTTATAAATAACACAAATTTGGCAGTTTTTACCTATTTTGGTATTACTTTTTTCCAACTTAAAAACTTTGTTGGTCTGTCACTCTGACCTTCACACATTAAAAGCTGCCAGATGCCCGGATCTAGCAATAAGGACGGTAAAGTCTAAATAGACAGGTTTCATTGGTCTCATTATTGTGTCATATCTGACTTAGGCCAGCTCTTAGACCAATCGTGTTGTAATGATGAAATACTAAGAAAAAAAATTTTTCACGCGAAAAAAAAATGGTTTTGTATGGAAGGTTGGCCGGCTGGGACGAAGTACCCCATACAAAAAAAAATTTTTTTCGCGTCCAAAAAATGTTTCTCCCATTTTTTCTTAGTTGAAATACGATACCGATTATCAGAGCTCGGATTTTTCACGGCAAAACAAAACACTAGCGTAATTTAGCCAGTGCTTGAAATATTATTTTATCGACACCTATCGAGTCTTACTAGAGTATATGACAGGTATTGCCTCAGTACATTTTTTCTTTTTTTATTCGATGGTACACCTATCAGTGTGAATGTCAAAATTTAAAAACTAACAAACGTGCGAAAACAGGAGACTTACTAGAGCTCAAAATCAATATTTTTGACCAGTCTTAGGTGACCTACTGGGGGTTAGAAGGTTGTGCATTAATTACCGGACATCCTGTATAAGTAATAAAATAACTTTTCATTTTAGCTTTGCCATAGTCGAGCAACAAAGAGGTAGGTCTGCATGTACAACTTAGAACGAAGTAACTATACCACCTCATTTAAAATGATAGAAACGACTGCAAATTTCATCTCACATGACATATGACATTCACACTTTAACTGTCATTTCATTACGTATAAAACGTAAATTGCATCTAGGTATTATTTATTTCGCAACGCATTGAATCCGATGTGTTGGATATATTAATATTGCAAGGTATCAATTAATACAAAAATGAGTAATGTACAAGATCGGATCAAAACGTGGATTGAAAATCACCCTGAGTTAGTCTATAATGAAGTGACCTCCACTATATACTGCTCTATGTGCGATATGCATCTAAAACTGAAGAAATGCAATATTGAGAATCATGTGAAAAGCAACCGCCACAATTACCGTTCGGGGCAACCAAATAGGAAACATCAATTTTATTTCGATTTAATTATTTTTCTTATTTCATGCAACATACCATGGGCAACAGTCAACAACAATAATTTTCGTCATTTTTTTAACAAGTATTTATGTTGCGACTGCTCTATGACTTCTTTACCGGACGAATCGACCCTGCGAAAAATGTATTTAAATCTCGTGTACAAAAAAACTATACAGGGTATAAGAGAGGTAAACAAAACCAATTATTTGTGGATATCTATAGACGAAACACCAGATTTCATGGGAAAATGTGTGACAAACGTGGTGATTCGGTCTTTGCAAAAAAATTGTTCTAAGCAATTTTATCTTTTGGGGTCGAAGGTTTTAGAGAAGGTAAATGGGGAAACAATAGCAAACCTAATAATAAACCAATTAAATTTTTTGTTTCAAAATTCTTTCAATGATAACGTAAACAATTTGCTTTTACTTTGCACAGATAGTGCCGCATATATGCTTAAAGCCGGTCGTATTTTAAAAGCAACGTTTCCTCGTATGAAACACATTACGTGTTTAGCTTATGGTCTGCACCGGGTTGCCGAAGAAGTGCGAGATAATTTCAAAGGTGTGGATGGGTTGATATCGAATGTCAAAAAGATATTTCTAAAATCTCCAGAGCGTGTACGCCTTTTTAAGGCAAAATATCCGTCCATTCCCCTACCTCCCGAGCCAATTATCACCAGATGGGGAACTTGGATATCTGCTGCGGTATATTACGCTCAATACTATGAGCAAATACGTGATGTCGTCTCCATACTTGCTAATGACTCGGCAGCTATAAGAGCTGCAAAAAAATGTTTTCAAACACGCAAACTACGACCGGAGTTAAATTTCATTCGCGACAACTACGAAGTAATAGCCTCTTCAATAGAACAATTGCAATGTTCGACTTTATCCATTGCGGAATCCTTCCTCATTCTGGATACTGTTCGTTGCTACGTAAACTGGAGTAAATTTTTACCAGTGATACGTAAATTTGAAGCCGTGCTCGAACGAAATCCTGATTACGAAATTTTAAGAGACATATCTGAAAATATTACCCGAACTGATAATGAATTCTATAAATTTGCTCCCTTGACGTCAACTGAAGTTGAACGTACATTTAGTGTACATAAATGGATTTATAGTGATAAACGCAACTGTTTACTCCCAGAGAATGTTGAAAAGATAATGATCATCTACTCCTATCACTATTACCCAAATAAAATGTCTTGTGCTGCTGTGTGTACTGACGTAGATTTTGAAGAAGAAATTGCGTCTGTTTCTAATATATAGTAACTTTATACAAATGTTTTTATTAGTTTTATTACATATTAATTTTATTTGGTGACTTTTATTTCTTCTAGTTCTGAATTATCGATATCGATAAAATAATATTTCAAGCACTGGCTAAATTACGCTAGTGTTTTGTTTTGCCGTGAAAAATCCGAGCTCTGCCGATTATGCCCTTAAACGCATCACTAGGATTTTTGTTACACCCTGTATATTGATTTTGATTTAATTTGACATTCAGATAGGAATGACATACACAAACCAACGGTACAAGAGAGTTCTTTCCAGTACAATATTTGTCTTAAGTACTTTCCAGGAACATCGCTAGCTTCTGCTAATAATTCACTAGTCGGCACTATTTAGACACGGTAGCGTGACCAGCCAAGTTCCTAGAAATGTCAAGCAACGTTGAAGTCCACGGTTGTGTGTAATGTACCGTAAGGTTCAACAACTTTCAATATATTATGTGTCAGTCAACCAGTGATATTTTCAACCGACTTCAAGATTTCGAAGGAGAAGGTTCTCAATTTGTCGGGATCTTTGTTATTGCTTTTTTTATGTATGTTCACCGATTATTAGAAGACGGCTGGACCGATTTAGAAAATTATTTTTTTGTTTGAAAGAGTATACTCCACAGTTAGTCCCATTGTAATTATGTCAGTATCTAATGATGGGATCCTGGAGAAATCGAGGGAATTCTTCTAATTATTATAGGCACACCTATAGCGATTTTAAACGAAACGAATTGTTCGCCAGAAATCAATTTGGTTTTACCAGAGGTCGCTCGACTACTGACGCAGGTGCTGTTCTTCTTAAGCACATCTTTGCCGCTTGGGAAAAAAAACAAGATGCTGCTGGAATATTCTGTGACCTATCGAAGGCATTTGATTGCGTTGATCACGAAAATCTAAAGAGAAAACTAAGCCATTACGGGATCAAAGCTGGTGCCCTTAACCTCGTCTCATCATACCTATCGGATAGAACACAACGAGTGGTTATTAATGGAACTCAATCTTCTGGGTCCCCTGTGGCACTCGGAGTGCCTCAAGGCTCAATACTTGGTCCCTTCCTGTTTTTGGTGTACATTAATGACCTACTTAAAAAGATAAACATGATATAGTGTTATTTGCTGATAACACATCTCTGATATTTAAAGTGGACAGAAAAGAAAACAGCTTCGATAGTATTAACAGTGCACTCTCCACAGTAGTAAATTGGTTTACGGCTAATAACCTACTTTTGAACGCCAAGAAAACGAAGTGCATCAAATTTACACTTCCCAACGTCAAGCAGTTTAACAGCAGCAAGATTATAATAAATGATGAAACAATGGAATTCGAAAAGCAAACTGTTTTCTTTGGAGTCACTTTAGACTCGAAATTACAATGGCATCCACATATAGCCACCCTAGCTGGGAAACTTAGCTCTGCAGCCTATGCCGTGAGGCGAATCAGCCATCTAACAAACAGTGAAACTGCCAGGCTGGTATACTTCAGTTATTTTCACAGTGTTATGTCGTATGGAATTCTGTTGTGGGGTAAAGCGGCTGATATTGGGACCATATTTGTGCTACAAAAACGAGCTGTACGTGGCATTTATAAATGCGCGGTCGAGCATCCGTAAGAGGAAAATTTTAAGAGGCAAATATTCTTACCGTAGCATCTCAATACGTACTTGAAAACATTATGTATGTGCGGAAAAACATCCATGAATTCAAGCTCAACAGTGATATCCATAACTATAACACTAGAAATAAACATAAGATTGCTGAGCCTGGCCACCGCCTCGGTAAGGTTCGTACGTCTTTTGCTGGGAACTGTACACGTTTTTATAACCAAGTCCCCGCTGATGTAGTGAATTTGCCACTAAATAAATTCAAGTCTTATGTTAAGCGCTATTTGTTGAGGAGAGAGTACTATACTTTAAAGGAATTCATTGAGGATAACGATGCCTTTAAGCCTGTAGCTTGATATGGTTAGTACAATACAAATTTAGAAATTATTAGGTACATTACTCTATGAAGCAGCTTTACTAGTGTCCAGTATTACCTGTTTTTCGTTTTTATTTTTTTTGTTTTTATTTAGTATTTGGACACTTAGAGACGTTATACATCTCTAAGTCTTGCATTCGCAAATATTTATATGTATAGATATATATTTAATGATCCTGACGCTTAGAGACATGTACATCTCTATGTCACTTTTATATTGTAATTTAGTTCACGCATGTAAAATACGAGCACAGAATATTGTTTCTCACCAGACTAAACATGGCTAGTTTTTATTAATTAATAAAGCCCGCCAGCTTGAACATGTCATGCTCGCTTAAAAGGCTCTGCTTATGGTGGCGTCGTTGATCGGGTCGCCACTTTCCCGAAGAAAGGTTGAGGGAGGCGATGGCTGAGATATGCGTCATACTCGTGAACGGGTGCTGTTTGTGGAGACAGGTCTGTTTAGGCAAACTGGGGCAACACATTTACGTAACTTTTTATTGATCATATTTAATTTTAGTTTAATTGGCTTTAGACACAACATTCGGTGCTTGATTATCCATATTTTTTATTATTATATAGAATATATAGATCAAGACACTTGGAGACCTTATACATCTCTAAGGATAATTTAGAAATAGTATGTTTATTGTATACTAGAATCACTTACTTTTTTTTAATTTAAACTCAAAATTATTTTGTTTCTAACTGTTGATGATGGATTATTATAATTTGGAAATTTATTTAGAAGACACAGTTCAGGTAAGAAAGTATATCAAACTTGTATGTAATTCATTTTCAATAGTCAGATTTGGACTCATCTTTTTTCTTTGGTATTTTTCTTCAACTATAACCTATTGTTGGTTAATCTAACCTTGGTTTGATATGTTTTCTGTTAGAACAACGCACTTATATGTATTGTTTAGTTTTGATGTACTGTTGTTTTGAAAAAATAAGTCCCGCCGAGTTTCTTGCCGGACATAATTCTTCTCGGGTCAAAGGTGTAGGGTTAGAACCGGTGTAGTTTGATTTTTTTTTCTCACTTTTAGTTTGACGTGTAAAAGTGCCCTTGTGGCCTACTTACTGAATAAATGTTTGAGTTTGAGTTTGAGTTTGAGTATTTTTTACAGTAGCTCGGGCATTTGCTTTTGGATATATGGAGTCTAAGTGAAGTCGTCTCTTTTTTATTCAAATTGATTTCTTTGAATTTTTTATCTGTTTTCTTTTATTTCTTTGTTGTTATACATGTGTACGATGACTGTTGAGTTGTGTTGCCAAAATTAAATTATTTGTATTTCTATTTAAATCATTTTGAGGACTTGACCCGTTTCTACTTCTGCTGTTGACTGTATAAATGTGTTAGTTTCCTTCGCTCTTATATTTCCGGGTTAAAATGTAAAATAAAAACCATATTTTATAATAAAGATTGTCTTTTAATTACTCAAAGACAGCATACGAACAAACACACATTCTACACTTACAACTAATATTTACAAAATTAAAAAATATTCAAAATATTCTATGCTAATCTCCTTCTAAATGCCGGGAATGTCAGAATGTCACTAAAATAAATAAAAATATAACAAAAGACAAGGAAACGTCACTTATGCAGTGGTAATACAGACTAATTTATGTGAGAAAAAACATCAAAAAGGGGGTTAGTTTTAGAACTCATAATGTCCAATTACTTAGAACTATCTTTAGTTGAAACGAATAGTAATAAGACTAATAAGCAATTAAAAATGTTACAACTTTAGCATTGCTATCACAAATTTTCTCTCAAAGTTTATGACTTGCAGTTTAAAGTAGCCCCAGGTATTCCTAATAGTCCCAGTTGTGCAAATCTTTAGGTAAAAAATCTTCATAAGCAGACTTTATAATACGCTTAAAACGTGAAAAAGTAATAAATAAATATTAAAAACCTAAGGCATCAATTTACAGATAGAAAACCATTTTGTAGTTTTTTAATGTGTAATGTATTACCACTACAATAAGATTGCTGAACAATTTTGTCTTCATTAATCTAAAAACAGTCAAATAAATATTTACACTTTAGCATGACACTAGGGCTTACAATTCGGATATTTCGAATAGTATTTTGTATGCAATTATCCGGATAGTATTCGTATTATTCGGCTAATATCCGGATAATTGCAAGCCCTACATGACACTATCGTCGAGAATTCTGAAAGGTCTTAAATTACCATTCGAAATTCTGTCCAAAAAAGTAAGTCGTAAATGTAGATATTTTGAACCTTGACTTCATAAAGTTACTACATACATAATTGCGTGTACCTAATTAAATCTAGGTGGGTACGATTTTAATCTTAAGACTAGACAGGTACTGTACAGTAAATACTGTCTGTTAAACAATTAAACATAAATAATAAGTTAATATAAGTAGACGGTTGCTTACACACACGCTGTCACTATTGCTATGAAGCGTCGATGAACAGCAAAGTGACAGGAATGGGTTAAAATTACATTTGTAAACAATGTTTTATACAAAATAATTTAGATTTTTTTTCTTTTTTACAAAATTCCCCTAGAATTTGAAAGACCACTTTTAAGAACGAATAGTCTTTAGCATTTCACATAATAATCTATGCGAAACAACCAAGCAAGAATCACTGGTATAAATCTACCTACTAATATGAATCCTAAATCACGGTGAAATTATTATTGATGAATTTTTCCTAATTTTTAAGATTCATTTGTCATTTTTCTTGGTCGTACTTGCACAATTCGCTATACTTATAGTAAGATCGATTAAGCTACAGGTACTGTTCTCATACCAGAATTACGTATAAGAAGATACATACAGTCATTAAACGTAAGGGCTTGCAATACGGATAGTTCGAATAGTCATTTGTATGGAATTATCCGGTTACTATTCGTATTATCCGGCTAATATCCGGATAATTGCAAGCCCTAATTGTAACTAATTTTTGTGTCATAATAATTTAATCGTTATAAGCCTCAAGTGATTTTTTGAGAAAAAAAAGTTTGAAGTTTTGCCGATTTATCTATATTTTTTTGTGATTTTGGAACTTTTTATTACTAAGAAATATTAATATCAAAAAGTTCTTACATTTCGAGCATTTTTGAAGCCAGAATGTTTAAATATAGTTATTTTGAATGAACCAAATCAACTTCGAATACCCAGTGGACGACCTTGGACGCCATGGACTTTATTGCCAGTCGAGTGCCGGTCGATTTTACAGACACACATCACTCAACGACCTTAACCGCAGAGCCCTTGGGACGGCAAACATACCGTCAACCCTGGAGCCGGTTGGCTTGTCTGCGGCAGACGGTAAAAGACCAGATGGTTGCACGCTTGTGCCTTGGTCTTTGGGGCGACCTCTGGCGTGGGACGTGACCTGCGTGGACACGTTGGCCCCGTCCCACGACCGACATTCGGTCCAGAAGCCCGGGACCTCCGCAGACGACGCCCAACTGGTCAAGTGCCGCAAATATGCTTTTTTTAAAAACAATTACATATTTGCGGCACTTGCAGTAGAAACTTTTGGCCCGTGGTCGTCAGACACTAAAACCATTGCCAAAGACATATCTAAAAAACTAGTCAATGTGTCTGGCGACCTACGGGCAGGTTACTATACTTCGCCCAGAGGCTGAGTTTAGCCATCCAACGGGGAAATGCGGCTGGCATGCTGGGAACGATGCCCCGGGCCAGCTTAGATTTATACAATCATTTTAATGTATTTTGTTAATGTAATACGTATTAAATAAATGTTGTAATGGATAAAATTTTTTTTTTAAATAAACTACGCTTTAACTTAGAATATCTAGCGTGAATGCTCTCCTATTAGTTATAATGTTAAATCATAACTTAAATAAACCTGTATATATTCGAGAAATTAACGGCTTCAGTTAGTTAACATACTTTGTATATTCAAAAGCAAAACATACTGCTTACTATCAGTAAGTTTTGCGCAACTCATATTTTGGCGCTAATACAAGAACTTTATTATATTTTAGGTAACATTGCGGACCTCTATAATATCTATTATACAGTGCTTTATTATTACAATCTTATGTAAAACCATTTAAGCCACTAAGATGCATTTGGAATGATATTCTGTATGTTCTTTTATTGATTCACGCAGCAAACATTATCTGCATCTGTTCAAGTGTAATTTAATCTTTAGGTAATGCCACACAAAACTACTGCTAAAGTATTTTTTCTGAAGATTGATAATGATAAATTCTAGTCTTAACCACTCAATCTCAAAAACAAAATTCACTTTGTACGTTTGTACCTAACATCTATCACACAAACCTCTACACATCGATGTAATTTTCCACTATATAACATAAGTTAATACCCCGTCGGACATTCACTCATCACACTAAGCATCTTGTACCGAATTAACCCGCAAGAACACATCACTATATTTCACTAACGTTCGCAATAACCCCTGCTGGGGTGAGATTTTCCGTAAGCGTGGGCACTCGGCCATGTTGACATGAGTGAGTCTTCAGCCGGTAGCACGCTTACACAGCTTGTGGCTAGGGCATCATGACCCGGTTAGATAGGAGCTTGGTGTCGGAGTTGTGGTGAGTGCCGTCGCTGCTGGAGATGTCGCTGGTGCTGACTACAGTTGGGTGGGAGAAGTTCTTGCAAAGTACTAGTACCTGAAAAGAAGAGAAAAATTTAGCTATACTTTAATTGGAAATAGGATACTTTTATCCATGGAACATGTTTCTTTTCTTCTGAGATAAAATATTAATTGCGGAGTTATACCATCACGTGAAACCTTAGGTACTATAAAACTGCTCAAAAAAATAAGCAAAATGTTTTTTTTCTTCATAAATTTGAAACCCAATAAATCCTCATATCACTCAAAACACATGTACCAGAACTTTTCTCGGGAAATCGAGCCGTGTTCAGTTACAAGTATTGAGAGATAATTTACTGTATTACTTATTTATTTATTTAAACTTTATTGCACAATAATACATAGTACAAAGGACGGACTTAATGCCAGAGGGCATTCTCTACCAGTCAACCATCAGACCAAACAGATAAAAACATAGTGCGGGGAACGGGTAGCAAACAGAAAACTAAAATCCGAACTCACATTACTTTTTGGTGCTTTAGATATGTATTAGTCCTAGGAACATTTAATGATATACACCGTGGGCCCATAAAACTAGACAGATTTTCACAGTGTATTCCTGATCATATTTAGATACTAAAATGTTCTATACACTTTTCTGGAATACGCCTAGTTTCAGAGTTAATACCAATGAAAAAAAAAACACTTTTTATTATAACTCATCACAAAACGCCTTTCTAATGGCGTTGTTGCCACTATTGGACATAGTTTACATGTCCTTATTGACAGATATCACAGTGACAAGGAAAACTTTGCAGTACCTAAATTAAAAAAAAAAAAATGTACCAATTTGTTTAAGGCGATAATTTTATTAATAACATTTGCTTTTCATGTGCAAATACACATTCAAAAAATGGAAAAATAGAACAAAAAAAAATTTTTTTTTTGGCGAAATTGACCTAAAGTCACATAATATTTTTTCCTTCTTTTGGTCTTAGAAATTCGTGGTTAAGATCTGTCGGGTTATTCCAGCCCACGGTGTATATTATTTCCATTATTAATCTATAGGTGCTACATTGCATGCGCTAATCGCATCTGCTAGATGTGGCACATTACATAACGATTACGAATTGAATACGATTTAGTAAGCGATAAGATCCATTAAATTAGGTCTATATGTAGACAATTTAAATCTATCATAGTTGTCTGAACCGTAATGAATAGTCTTATAAGTCGAATAAGTCCCCGCGTACTTGTACAAGTACAAATTAAAAAATGTTGAAATTTTATAGAAATAAAAGAAGGTTCCAAATTCAAAAAGGCTACAACACAATTTCCCCTGGGTCTTACAAGAGGTCTTGAGTACCGTAGAAAAAGACACATCCATACTCTTAAAACAACGTTGTCAATGGGAAACAACTCACCGTGTACAAAGCGCTGATCAGACCCATGCTAGCACCAGCTAGCACATCGTACCAATGATGCCGGTGGTCCGAGACCCTCGTCAGTGAGCAGACCGCTGCGTAGGCCAGGCAGACTGCTTGTACTAGCGGCACTATCAGCACGGATCTGCTGTGCCAGCTGAACGCGCGACGCTGTAGGTACCACTGCGAAAAGAAAGGCTCATTGAACTCCGAGTGTTACAATGTACAATTAACAGAAAGAAGGGAACCCTTTTTCCTATGAGAGCCGAACGAATACCGACTGTAATTTTCTGTATTATATGACTTTTCGCAATTTTTTATTTATATTATCAATAAGTATTTCATATTTGGAATATATTTGTGGGCATGTTCTAATCATTAAGTTATGTTCTTCTTTTTTTGAGAATATTTTATAGTTTTCTATAAAGCATTTCTTTTTATATTGTGTTAGAAAATTTGTGGTGTAATATTTTTTATCTACACTCATATTGTAAGTTCTCTAAAACGTGTTCGAAAACGGTAGGCAATGGCTAGCATTACCACGACCGATTTTACTATGATAAGCTTTTTATCTGTGGCAGTAACGTAATTTTAACTTCACATGCTCAACTATTGATGTGTTATGAGTTTTGATAACATAATGTACCTACACCTGCACGCGCCCGCGGGGCCGCAGCCACGCGCCTCCCCGACCGCCGGCACAATCGAGGTGGCCATGGCGGTGCAATGGCGGCCATTCTATGGTTTCCGAATACGGCATTTTGGATAAATAATATGAGTGTAGAAAAAGCAGTGTATGCAACTGTACGTAATTAGGCCTTATAACACTCGTGTGATCTTATTATGAAACTCGCCTGCGGCTCGTTTTTCAAACCACAACCACAACGTTTTCAAAACCACACTCATGTTTTAAGGACCCTTATTACGTAACAGTTACATAAACTACTATTGTGTAATATTGGTATAGAATAAATAAAAGAAAACTTCAATGATTAAAACAGTTAAAATAATTAATAACTATTAGTCACTGGGTTAGTCAATTAATCATGTGACTTACCTACCTATGTACATCTAAATTGTAATAAAGTACTTAGATTGGCTGAGACAGGCTAATAAGTAATACGTAAACTATGTGCAAGCGATAATAATTTTTGAAGTGCTGAGCCAATGCATGCACATACTCCTGTATTAATAGGAATAGCTTAATTATATTGTGGCAGACGTAAAATGTAATTATTATAAGGTTAGAAAAAACACACAAAACACACATGCAAATTTTCTACAAAAAAGAAACAAAAAAACTTGCAATAAGGTGTCTTTTCTATTGGCCCCAGCCTCTTTTTGATGACTTTTTTAAATTGCGAGACCAATATTGTATTTAACTGTATCTTATAGTATACTTACTGCTAAAAAGAGACCGCAGTACACAGAAAGAGAAGAGTGTCCGGACGGAAAACTCCGGATGGAGTCGATCCGCAGGTACTGGGAGTAGTCCGACGTGCAGGTATATTTGGTCACGTATGTTGACCTAGGACAAATAAAATTACGTTAGATTTAAGGCTAACTTCGTAATTAACAACACATATACAAATATACATGGGAAATACCCCGTTTCTATTATTCGTTTTATTCCTTTCGTTATATTATTTTTCGTTGTTCGATATATTATTGTAACAAATAAGCGTTTAAGTAAAGCGGCAACGACAGTCTGCAGGAAGTTGTCAAAAGCATTGTCGATCCTTTAAAATCAGCAGTCAATAAATATAAGTCATAGTCAGTACTATGTGAAATATTCTAATTATTAGCGATATTCATAAAATCCGATAAGTCTACATTTTATTACAGTGTACATTTTTGTTTATAACATTAATTTTACGGCAGTAACTGATTGTAACAAGTAAGGCTTGCTTAGGCAGCTATATTGCCTTATCTAGAACCTTATCTCGCTTTAGATTGTTTCCTGTGTGTGATTACAATATTCAGAAAATAGAGAAATTGCACTGATGTTTTGTTCAGAAAACAAACGAGAACTCCATGAAAAATCTGAACCACGGTTATACAGAATCACAGATAACCTCAGCGCTCCCGTACTATATTGGTATGAGAGCGCGACCGTTTATTTCAGTTGAGTTAACGTTTTTGATCATTAGGTACTCATGTGAACGAAGTATGCTTGGTCTTCGGCTACGAAACAAGTTAAAAAACGTCGAGATACGTAAAAAAACTAAAATCCTGGATGGAGCAGAACTTATATGTCGCTTAAAATGGAAGTGGATCGGACACACAGCAAGGACTAAAGACGGACGCTGGAGCGAGAAAATGTTGCAATGGCACCCGCTTGGCAAGTAGAGGCCGACCCCTGGCCACCCGCGCCCCCGATGGCGGGACGACATCGACGCCATGGCGGGCCCCGCCTGGTCAAGACTCGCCATAGACAGAACCGCATAGCACAAAATGGAGGAGGCCTATGTCCGTAAATGGACAATCCAATAGGATAAAAGAAATAAATAACTATATATTTAATCAATAAATACGCAAAAAAAAAAAATCTAATAATATCTATATTATAGTCACAACTCTTAAAGCATGTTAAGAGCAATAGGTAATTGTTATTATATTATAGTTAAAATAATGTTTAGGTACCATACAGTGTAGAGCATGGATTAATGTAAATAGTTTCCATTTAAATAGTAGAAAATGTGATAAGATGGTAACTGATTTTAATTAACTTATTGGAATAAAGGCTATGATTATGATTATGATTATTATGTGAATTAAAAATATTAAACATATTTATAACGGGTTACTCATATTGGATTCGGATTCGACGCATTATATGAGGTTTGATAAGGTAACCGTACTGGCAAGGGAAAAGTTCCTCGTTCAGCGAAAAATACGGGAAGCTATAGAAATAAGTCGTCATTCGAATTTCAATCGGGATGGTGGTTGGTCATTGCCCACTAGTTGGAAAACGGTTTTGAATACTGCGTCGGTGGACAGTGTGGACGTGCCTTTAGCAAGTGACGTCGTTAGTGTGGTGTGCAAACATTTCGACAATAATGAAGAAGTGAACGAGGGTAGATCTGCCACAACACCGCCGCCGCCGCCGCCGCCTCCCGCCGCCAGCAGCAGGGCACACCGCGCGCAGGCGCGTAGTAGCCATCGCGCTGCCGTCGCGGAAGGCAGGCAGCTCGTGAAAATGGTCATCGTAAATTGACCGAAACATGTCGAGCAAAAATCGACTTAAATTACGTGAGTAACCCGTTATAAATATTTTTAATATGTTAGTCTCACGAAAGTTTAATAGTTGAATTAAAAATATCCACAAAAATCAAGTTATAGGGACTAACCTGGATTGTTATACTACAAAATGGTGTAGAATACTATTGAGATGCGCTGTTCGAATCGTAGAAATTAACGATAAAATTACGCTTGTGTGGTGACCCCGTGCTACTTATAAAAGCTTAATGATGAGTAGTCTGTGTAGTCTGTATACAGAATTTATCTTTATTTGTCTTATCATGTAAACAGACACTGCCAAAATAATCACACTTTTTCAGGGATTATACCTTAAAATATTGTTCTTAAAGAAACTCAAAAAGTATTTAATCCAATCCAGTAGCAACAAAAAAACATCGTTTCTAATAAAATTTACTTCAATAACCGAAGTAACGAACGAATATCCGCAAAAGTAACTGACATCATGATGTCAAGATTAACATACGTTTGTTTACATAAATAAATAAATAAATATTATAGGACAATCTTACACAAATCGACCTAGGCCCACAGTAAGCACAATAAGGCTTGTGTGATGGGTACTAGACAACGATATATATAATAGATAAATACTTAAATATATAGAAAACAGCCATAACTCAGAAACAAATATCTGTGATAAACACACAAATAAATACCCTGACCAGGATTCGAACCCGGGACCTCCTGCTTCGTAGGCAGGGTCACTACCGACTGGGCTAGGAGGCCGTTAAAATGCCGTTACATGATAAGGCAAGTAAGGATGAATTCAGTATAATTTGATTGATTATGAATTTACACCTATATATTTTTCTAGCACGAATGACTTGTTGTAAGTGATTGACAAAACAAAAACATCGACAGTCCTGTTATCGATAAGTACCTACCACTTCAACGTTATAGAGGTAATACAAAGACAAATATATATAGGGTAATAATAGGGTACATTACAATATAGATAATAATAACAAAACTATCAGTTTATTTATATTTTACATGTCAGAAAATAATTTGGTATACTTTCGTAACTTTCTTTTTTCGTGTCACTGAATTAATTATCCCATAAGTCACTCCATAACACACACACACACACACATACATCGAAATTGTCTTTCAAATTGACTAAGAATGTTACAACATGTAGTTCTTCCCAAACCCATTTTGAAGGATGTACTTATCGATAACAAGATTGTCGATGTTTTTATTTTGTCAATCACTTACAATAAATTCGTTCGTGCTAGAAAAATATCTAGGTGTTTATGATTATAGTCAACTGTTTAGGTGTTGAAGATATTTTTCTTGCATTTCACATCACACCCATACTATAATTGCTCTCTGTAAATACATAATAATGTCCGACAGTTACATAACCTTTATGCGGGCGAACTTCCTCTTAATTCTCAGTGATTTAATAAAAAAAATGCAGTTAGAATAAACAGGAAATAATCCTTTAGCGCCTTTTGTAAAGTATTATATTATAATAATTTTTTTGAAGTTACTTGGAAGCGCTGGTTGCCTGGCGGTCAGACGTCCGACTTTCAATCCGTAAGTCACGGGTTCAAAGTAGGGATTGCGGTACCGGTGCCTTTTTCAGAACCGGTACTGTAATTTCCGGTACTGGCTCGGAACCGGGAATTCCCGGTTCTTCGGTACTTTTTCGGTACTGAGATATTTTTTGGAAGTTTTGTAATTTCGCATCAATATAATGAAATTATATTTCTAAATTCGCTATTATTCCTCGCGTATGATTTTTTCTTTATGGGTATAAAAATACTATACTTACAACCTGTTATGTCCGTAAGTAACTGAAAATTAAGAAAGTAGAAAACACATAACACATAATAAAGAAAGATTAAAGGCGAATTTATACCTAAGTTACTATTAGTCGATCGGAGTCTCATTGCAGAATTTCAACAGGTAAGGGTTGTATTTTTTCTCGGACCAGTATATACCGAAAGTCCGGTGGAGGAAGCGGTTCATCGTAAGTTGAAATCTACGCGAGATATCTTTTGTGACCTTCCACGTCTCGTACCCATATAGCAACACGGTCTTTACACGGTAAACTGTTTGATTAGAATATTCTGAACTTTCCATATCAGTTTGCTTGGGGCGAAGCTGTGCGAAGGATGCTCTTGGTTTGGCGATTCTCGAAGCGATGTCCTCTCCGGCTCCTTGCTCCTTCAGTCTTCGATACAACATTTCCACATCCTCTGTGCCAATAAGCAACGGCAAGATACTTGTCGCGCTGCATCAAATTTCCTGGATCTTCCAAAATTTTCACTTCCCGTCTTCATTGCTTCTCTTCAAAGATCGTCAAATTTGGCTTGCATATCAGCTCATGTGTGGCTCAGCAGAAAAAGGTCATCAGCACAGTCCAAATCTTCTAAAATGTTTGAGAGGCACCAGTCCATGCCGCGGCGCTATGATTTCGTGTAATGCAAGCATGCGGCCATCAAGGGCAATATGAAAAAGGAGAGAGGGAAGACCCCTTGTTGCACACCCGCATTAACTATAATATCCTCCGAAAATCCTGCTTCACGCACGCTACAAGAATATTTCTTGTAGATTGCGTTTATGAGGTTGGAATTTTTTGTGAACACCAATTTCATGCAGATACAAGCCCACCTTAGCGTGTAAATAGCTTTTTTGAAATCTACAAATGTTACGTACATTTCCCTCTACCATTCAGTACCCTGTTCTAGTAAGTATGATGCATAGTGTGTTGACTTGATCTATTTATGAAACTCAAAAGCTGCCTTGATTTATGTAATCATTTTAAGCTGGGTCTCGAGTTAATGGAGTTACAATGAAAAGCGTTTGACATATACCTAATGACTTTAAAAACACCGACAAAACAATATCTACACAAGTACACATAGAGATACCGTCACGTTACACGTGACGTGACAATAAAACTATACACGTTAATATATAAGAAGCAACCGAACGAAGAGTAATGTGATGAGATAAAAATTGAAGTAAACGTGTGAAAAATGATGGTTAGGATTTAAAATAATATACCTAGTTACTCAATCGCATTGAAGGCGAATTTATCTCTAATGGAATCTATTCTGGACAAACTTTCTCACACGAAAAAACGAGCAACCGAGCACTCAATTTTGACGAAAACTAAAACAAAATCCTCCATTTGGCTCTCAGTAATACCGACAAGGAAAGACCATTTTCACTTATCGCCACTAGAATTAAGAGACGCACTGGCACTGCGATACCACAGAACACCTGTCTCCATGCCCAAAGGTATACACTCACTTGCCAGAATTTCATTTCACATAATAGTCAACAGCCATTATATTGTTTCCCATGATAACATATGCCATACTTATTGTTTACTATATTAGTCACGTGCCAGAAACTTTGTTTCCCATAAAATCAATTTCAATAATATCATTTGTCATGATCATTGTAAGCCATAATTATCACTAGCCATAATATCATTTGTCATCCAAATTGCTTCCCAGAAAGTAGGTTAGGTTAGGTTAGAACTGTGATCCCCAAAAAGCGAACGGCTACCAGAAAGTAGGTTAGGTTAGGTTAGACCTGTGATCTCCTTCAAAATAAAACGGATACCAGAAAGTAGGTTAGGTTAGGTTAGATCTGTGATCCCCCAAAAAGCGAACTGCTACCAGAACGTAGGTTAGGTTAGGTTAGAACTGTGATCCCCCAAAAAGCGAACGGCTACCAGAAAGTAGGTTAGGGTAGGTTAGGTTAGGTTAGGTTAGATCTGTGATCCCCCAAAAAGCGAACTGCTACCAGAACGTAGGTTAGGTTAGGTTAGAACTGTGATCCCCCTAAAAGCGAACGGCTACCAGAAAGTAGGTTATGTTAGGTTAGAACTGTGATCTCCTTCAAAATAAAACGGCTACCAGAAAGTAGGTTAGGTTAGAACTGTGATCCCCCAAAAAGCGAACGGCTACCAGAAAGTAGGTTAGGTTAGTTTGTAAATATTTTTAGAGCGCCTACAGGAATATAGTGAGCAAATGCATTGTTTGTATGCATGGATTCGGAAAACCATTACTTAGTATGGCGTTTAAATACTCTATTAAATAGTATTATTACAATTAATAATATGGACAACAATACGTATGGCACTCGTACGATCTGAAATCTAATAATCGGGTAAACAAAGAGTATGTCACATCATTTTTATGGTAAACAAACCATTCGGCAAAATGAAATTCGGGCAAATGAAATTCGGGCATATGAGTATTATTTTATATAATTTTCGGGCAAACAATAGACAACTATGCCCAATGATGACTGCGGCAATGATGACTTCAACCTTCGCCCTCTGCTGCAAAACGGGTGGTTTAATAACACGAGGCCACAACGAAATTAGAGATCTATTTTGTGAGCTATGCCAGCACGCTTGGGGGAACGTGGTCAAAGAACCCATCATCACCGAAGGCGACGGTGGACTTCGCGGGGATCTCTGCTGCAGCGGCGTCTGAGATGCATAGAGGGAGGGGTTATTTGATATCCGTGTCGTAGACACCGACGCTCCCTCTTATATCTCACGTCCGGTAGCATCCGTCCTAAAATCCGCCGAAGAAAAGAAAAAAAGGAAATACACGAACGCTTGTGAAAAACGTCACGCAACTTTCACACCCCTCATCACATCCGTCGATGGAGTCTTCGCTCCGCAAATGTCAACCTTCATCAAACATCTCGGTGAAGCCATCGCTGACCGGTGGAACAGATCCCTTAGTGTAGCCACCAGTATGTGTATCCGTGGGACACGGCACAGATTCAAATCCATCCAACATTTCTTCGGTTTCAATGACGGTGCGGCCCTACCCAACCCGTCTACCTCTACCCTGTACTAGTGACGTTTCCTTGTTGTTGGCCACTTCTGTTTTTTATAAATTTACATTTTTGATAAATAAATGAGATAAACTGTCAATCGCTAATGATGTATCACAAAAAATTGCAGCAAACAATTATCCATACAATTTCGATTCAAAGGTAATTAATTACACAATAATATCACTGGAAATTTTTACACCACGTGCAAAATATTTGCCTTCCTTCCCAGTACCGAAAAGAACCGAGAACCGGGATTTTCATTGGTCGGTACCGGTTCTGACTGAGCTGTAAATTCCCGGGATTTCCCGGTACTTTCGGTACCGGGAATTCCCGGGAGCAATCCCTAGTTCGTTTTTCGGAACTTATGTACAAAATATAATTTGATATTTACCAGTCGCTTTTCGGTGAAGGAAAACATCGTGAGGAAAGACCTAATCCCAATAAGGCCTAGTTTTGTTGGAAGGTCAGATGGCAATCGCTTTCGTAAAAACTAGTGCCTACTCCAGGGATAAGGTTGCCGAGCGGACCCCTAGGCTCAATTGAGCCGTTGCAAAAAAAGCCGGGACAAACGCCGGGAGAATGAATAATTTTACAGTTACTTTGCTGTTCTCCAACTTCATCAAGTCAAGATTCATCATCATCATCAGGTCAAGATAAAGGTAAAATACCATCGCTGACATAGTTATCTGACCCTTATAAACTTTATTCCAACGGAATAAGATTGATAATCAATTAAGTGTTGGTATTAGTAATTATCCTAACTGTGCCAGTAAGTTAACATGCTGACATATCAACATCTGTTCGAAGTTATAGGGCAAAGGGCGGCTATTATCAAATTATGCAGAAAGGGTATGTAGGGCGATCTAAATATTCTAAAATGTAAACAATCTTATTGGAACTTTTACGAGGAGATGTAGCATTAACACAAATATTTTAAAATAGTTTAATTCATTTCTGTTATTCTTTGAAATAGTTATTCCATCTAATATTGAGTTTGTATAAATATTCCTTTAGTCCCTAGATAAAATTTTATTAAAATGTGTCTAAATAGCGCAAATTATATGTCATGTCCGTAACGCCGTATTTAATCTCCTACTATTATATAAATTATCATAGTTGAAAACGGCAGGAGTATCATAACTAACATGACTAAACAACCCTAACCTACGTATTGCTATGTAACTACATATATAAATAAACCAGCTTAACTGTTAGTTCTCACCCCATTTCCAATTCGCACTTACCCTTCGCAAGTGTCCATTTTGTCAGGCTTACACAGATCGAAGAACGTCGGCCGAGGAGACCCGACCACGCACTTGATCACCTCCAAGATGATCAGATTGAACACGGCTCCGTATATGTAGTCCTTGTAGATGAGGCCTGCGGTTTTGGCGCTAGTGCATAGTCTGCTGTTCTTGAGGGAGTACTCGTCGTCCCGGTATAGAGATGTCTCGACTGCCCATAGCTTTAACAAATAAAAACGGGATGAGAAAGGTCATCTTCTAAGTTGTAGGATAAGTTTGATTTTTCTTATATAGTTTATGCTAATATGTGTGTGTATTCAAACACATTGGTTGCTTCTAGTTTGCAACTGACCAAGATCTTATTTAATATTTTAATTCTTTACTATAAAATGAAACTTCAATGTTTGATTTTTAAGGTTCCGTACCTCGAAAGGAAAAAACGGAACCCTTATAGGATCACTTTGTTGTCCGTCTGTCTGTCTGTCTGTCTGTCTGTCTGTCTGTCTGTCTGTCTGTCAAGACCATTTTTCTCAGGAACGCGTGGAGGTATCAAGCTGAAATTTATATCAAATACTCAGGTCTATTGTCCCTTGGAGCTGTGAAAAAATCAAACTTAAATGCCAACGCAATCAAAAAATACAGTCGTTTATGCTGCAAATTTTAGAGTTTTTCGGCACTCGCAAAACCTACGGGGTACTTCCCGTGAACTCAGAAACTTGAAATTTGGCACGAAGCAACGTCATATAACATAGACAATGGAAAAATTATAAAAAATTGACATTTTTAGTAAAATCATACAATTTTTTTTTTCAATTTTAAATTTACTACCTTTTTCCTCGTAAACGCGTACAGGTATTAAATTGAAATTCATGTCAAATACTCAGGGCTATAGGACCTTTTAGATGTAGAAAAACCAAACTTTTATGTCAACGCAATCAAAAGAAATAGCAATTTAAGTCGCATATTTTGAAACTGAGTACTCGCAAGAAACTCAAAACCTAAAGGGTACTTCCCGTAAACTCAGAAACTTGAAACTTGGCACGAAGAAACTTCATATACCACAGACAAAGAAAAAATTACGAAAAGTAGACATTTTTAGTAAAATCACACAAAAAATATTTTTTTCAATTTTAAACTTACTACCTTTTTCCTCCTAAACGCGTAGAGGTATTAAATTGAAATTCATATCAAATACTCAGGTCTATAATACCTTTAAGCTGTACAGGTTTGTACGGAACCCTCGGTGCGCGAGTCCGCCTCGCACTTGGCCGGTTTTTTTTAATTATATTAATTTTACTAACTTATATACCGGGTGTTATCTCAACCATTAATATATTATGCCTTTAGTTGAAGAGTAGAATTTTGTTCTTTAGTTGTTTTTTTTTATTTTACTTACAATTATAATTACCTTCAAATTATTTCTTTGCCAGTCTAGGGTTTTATATTTCTGAGAAATCTCGGAAAAACCGTTTAAATGGTTAAAATTATTTACATAATTCTGCGGTTTTAACTCTAATTAATTGTACCCATGTAATAAACTTTGTTTCATATTATTTTCTAAAATGTACATACATTGAATCTGCCATTTAGAATTGACTTTAGCTGGAATCACATTTGTGGAGTTTATTTTAGTCTTTTCCTGGTTTGTTAGCGTTACATAAACAGTTCTTGTATTAAGAACCTTGATTATTCATAATTATTTTTGCATGTTTTGCATATTATCGATGCAGGTTCAAGTCCTGCAGGGTTGATTATTTTTCCAATGTTTGTATTTGATCTAATAACAAACCTTGATTATTGTTCGATTTACACAAGCATTCGCATAATATTCGTACGATTGGATTTTGCTAACTTATAATCAGGGTGTTTTCTCAATCCTTAACCATATAATATTGTGCCAAGTGATTAGGTAGGTCATACTGAACAACTTTTTTTATTGGATTATCCATATTTTTTATTATTATATAGAATATATAGATCAAGACACTTGGAGACCTTATACATCTCTAAGGATAATTTAGAAATAGTATGTTTATTGTATACTAGAATCACTTACTTTTTTTTTATTTAAATTCAAAATTATTTTGTTTCTAATTGTTGATGATGGATTATTATAATTTGGAAATTTATTTAGAAGACACAGTTCAGGTAAGAAAGTATATCAAACTTGTATGTAATTCATTTTCAAGAGTCAGATTTGGACTCATCTTTTTTCTTTGGTATTTTCTTAAACTATAACCTATTGTTGGTTAATCTAACCTTGGTTTGATATGTTTTCTGTTAGAACAACGCACTTATATGTATTGTTTAGTTTTGATGTACTGTTGTTTTGAAAAAATAAGTCCCGCCGAGATTCTTGCCGGACATAATTCTTCTCGGGTCAGAGGTGTAGGGTTAGAACCGGTGTAGTTTCATTTTTTTTTTCTTACTTTTACTTTGACGTGTAAAAGTGCCCTTGTGGCCTACTTACTGAACAAATGTTTGAGTTTGAGTTTGAGTTTGGGCAAATTCCGAAATCCCAAAAATTTTTGGCTGTTCCAGAAATTTCGATCAGATATCGACGTTTTTTATGGGAGGTCAAACATTTTTTTTGGGATTTTAAGGTCGAACCGATAGAAAAAATGGTTTAGTATGGCGGCGTACCTAATCACCTCGCACAATATAGCTAAGAGTTGAAAAAATCAGCCCGTGTATAAATGCTTTATTCAATATTCCAAAAAATATTTGCGAAGGCATACGCAGCTAAAAACAGTGGACAAAAGAAGCAAATCTCTTATTTTAATGACATACCTAACTGTTCTGCTGAAAATGAGTCTCATTACAGTATACCTAATATCGATACCTTTGTATGCTCAAGACAGACTCCTTTACATAAACGAAAACTATAAAATTTGCAAGAACCAAATGACATTTTTGCGAGTTATAATTTTTACATTTCGCAAATGATTGAACCAAATTGTTGCGAATTTTTTTAAGAATGTTAGGAAGTATGACGCAAGTTGATCTACATAAACATGTAGTAAGCAATTTGGTGATTGACATGTTATGTGCGAAAATGTCATTCTTTTGTCTTTTTAAGTTTTGTTAACGTGCTATCTTATTTCCCTATATATGCATATCCTATTAAACTTATTCCGTCAACAATAGTTTTGACTTCAATGAAAAAAATATTCTAGCAATTTCTGTTTTTATTAATTAATTTCTTTCATAATTGCTTTTCTGTAATTAGATTAATACTAAATGTGACGTTTTTGTCAGACTTGGAAATCCCACTAAAATTCTGATTCTTCTTATAACTTCCTCATGGAACTCTTTGTAACAAAAACACAACCCAATCATATTTTACAATTTTGCGGAAAAAATTTCCTGATGTTATGATAAAGGCTTAGATCTAAAAATGATAGTTGCTACGTCACGCAATCTTACGCAATTGAATCGTGAAGCATTTTTCGATTGTTTCAATTGAAAAGGACCTTCGCGGGAGGTCTTATATAAAAGCGCTCAGGATATCGGAGCAGGCCCTTGTCGTGATGTCGTAAATTCATTACAAGTTTATTGTCTCTACTATTCTTTTGTTTTTGAAGTGTGAAGGTAATAAAGACTTTTTGTATTGTGTTCAGGATACAGGATGTTCCAGGAGGCCAGAATTCGAAAACTTTTTATTTTCCGGTTAGATATTCAGGCAATTTACGGTCAAGCTAAAGATCTGTCTAACCAAGGGGATCTCTCTCATACTACGATTCTTAAGTCCAAAATATTATATTTTAATAATCGTCAAAAATATCCTTGATATACTTTATTGCTTAAGTATACAAAAAAATCACCAAGTACCTATATTTCTCCTGCACGATAAAAAAAAATATTTTAAATGGAACTTGGACACACTGACAATAGTTTCGAAAATGTAACTGCCTTAAATGGCTTCGTATGCGCCAGAAGAAGAAAGTCACAGAAGAACAGAAGTTGTCTTATTTGTTCCGGAACGTAAAGGATAATGGAGCTTAATTTCTGGCGTATCGCGTATCGTATATCGCTCGAAACGGATACTGGCTCAGAGTGCGTAGCTAACGTGCCAATCGTTAACGCTCCGTAGCGAACGAAAGGCGACTGTCACTGTCGCACTAATATAGAAGAATGATAGAGAGAGGTAACTACGATACGTTATAAAGAGGTAACGATTGGCACGTTGGCTACGCACCCAGGTGTATTTTGCACGCACTCCACAAACTACCTACTTACTTGAAAATAGAAGCACATTGTCAAATTAGGTTTTAGGGTTTTGCAATAAAAAAATGTCTATTCCCGTTTGGTGATTATGATTTGCCTTAGGTATCGATCTTAGATAGGACCTCTTTATTCGTCTCTGTTGACCATGTATTCAGTTTGATTAGGAATGCTGGGTTTTGTTTATGGGCATTACTAATATTTTTTTAATTTAATATATTGGGTTTATGCATGTGACATTTTCGGCAGTAATAGAAATCTGTTACAATTTAGCTAAATTTTAAAATTGTCCCTATTGACCCCGGTTTTCAATAACTAATAAAAGAGCAACCTGTATACTTACGATAATGAAAGGCACGACAATAGTGATAGCACCGACGAGCGAGAGGGAGAACGTGTCGCCCACGTGCGGGAAAGAGAGGGCGGGATCGTTGCACGTGAAACCGCTCTGCCGGCTCGGGATGGCTCCTACTTCTAGAAGGATGCATACTGCTGCCACTGTGGACAAGAAAAATGGAGTTAGATTACAATACAAATAATTTGAATCAAAAAAGAAGAGACTTCACTTAGACTCCACCTTTCCAAAAGGAAATGCCCGAGCTACTGTAAAAAATATTGAAATCACTATAGGTGTGTCTATGATTTTTTTAAGAGTTCCCTCGATTTCTCCAGGATCCCGTCATCAGATCCTGACCTGGTTACCAGGGAACCAACAGTGAAACCACCAAGTGGGCCCTACGGAAGACCAGCGCTAGCTGACATACTAGCTAGCATTTTGCTGAGCAGGGTCCATTTCGTGGTGCTACACCTATACGTCTTTATTTTGTTTGCATGTAAATTTTTATGAAATATTGTGTACGTCATGAATAAATATCTTGAACCTTGAAGTATACTCTTTCAAACAAAAAAAAAATTCAGACCGGTCTAGCGGTCTTCGAATAATCAGTGAATATATGTATGTACCTACTTATAAAAAAGCAAAAACAAAGATCCCGACGAAATGATAACCTCCTCCTTCGAAATCTTGAGTCCGTTGAAAATACAATATTACAAAATCATTTCTTAGTCATTTAATCTGCACACGCGTCATTCCAGGCGCACTAGCTGCGTTTCCGTGCTGTACAGCGATGGACATCCTTTGGACTAGGAATGACCTAAGGGCTTGCCGCGAACTTCAAAACCCGGCCGAGTGCGTGTCGGACCACGCATAGGAGCGTTCCGTACCTTCAATGTAATAAGAACCAAACTAATACCAAAAGGTCGTATCTGATGCCTATGGAAGAAGTTTTTTGGAGATAACTCAAAAATGGCTGAACCGATAATGTTCAAAATAATTTCCGTAGAAAGTATATAAGATAAGGCACATCGCCTCAAATTTTTTCATATTTTTTGGAGATACGGTTCAAAAGTTACAGGGGGACACAATTTTTCTGACTTTCGAAGCGATTATTTCAGAAAATATTCACTTAATCACAAAATGGTCAAAAAAACCTCAATGTTATTTTTAAAGACCTATCGATTGATGTGTCACATGTTGATATTTGGTTAAAAATTTTTTTTTAGTTTAGTTAAGTACATCTATGGGGCGCCCCCCTAAAAATATTTATTTTTTTCAAATTTTACTACATAACTAAGTAGCGGCATACAAAATACACCTTATGTGTAAATTTTATTCAGATACGTCGTATAGTTTTCGAGTAAAATGGCTGTGACATACGGACGGACAGACAGACAGACAGACAGACATGACGAATCCATAAGGGTTCCGTTTTTTGCCATTTGGCTACGGAACCCTAAAAATCGAAATATCGTTATCCGCATCTCTTTCACAGTAAGTGCGATAGAGATGGAGATAACGAAATTCCGATGTTCGATGGCGGTAGGCCTGCTGGAGCGAGCGTAGGCCTTTCTCCCGTAACCGAAAGATAGATCCCATCAAAAACATACATGTACAAAAATGCCAGTCTCGCAACGCAACGCTGGGCCGCGATTCGAAAAATAAACACACACACTGGACAGACACAGCTGCAACCCAACTCAACTCAACGCTATAACGACATTGACATTTGCTATTCGAAAAGATTTTCATTCAACATTGGTCTCACATTGGTCTCACATTGTACAAACGTTGTACTAAGTGAGACCAATGTGTGACCAATGTGTGACCAATGTGACACCAATGTTGAATGAAAATCTGTTCGAATAGCAAATGTCAATGTCGTTATAGCGTTGAGATGAGTTGGGTTGAGTTGGGTTGAGTTGGGTTGGAGCTGTGTCTGTCCAGTGTGTGTTTATTTTTCGAATCGCGGCCCTGTTCTCCTACTGCAAAAAGTATTGACATCTAAGACCAAGCCGGTATCCATGGAACTCAATCCCCACTGGAGTTTACTAACAACATGTCATTGTGATCCTTCGAATATTAGATGTCTATATTTTTATAATAAATATAATGACCCGGCTATTTATTGTCCTGTGCGATGGTCAGGTCATTATATTTATTATAAAAATATAAACATCTAATATTCAAAGGATCACAATGACATGTTGTTAGTAAACTTCAGTGTCGGACCACGCATAATTGAGGGTTCCGTATCCGTACCTACTATCGAAAAAACTAATATCAAAAGGTCGTATCTGCCTACGAGATAAGTTTTTGGAGTTAGTTTTTTTTTTTTTTTTTTTTTTTTTTATACCACGACGGTGGCAAACAAGCATACGGCCCGCCTGGTGGTAAGCAGTTACCGTAGCCTATGGACGCCTGCAACCCCAGAGGATTTACATGCGCGTTGCCTACCCTTTAGTTAGTTTCAAAAGCGGCCAAGTGCCGTATCTACATCTACTCTCGAAAATATTAATATCAAAATGTCGTAACTGCAAATGAAAGAAGTTTTTTTTGAGATAACTCGAAAACGCCTTAATGGTTAATGTTCAAAATATTTTTTGTTGAAAGAATATATAAATAAAATAAAATTTAGGGGGGGGGGACACAATTTTTTTTTTTAACTTCCGGGGTGATTATTTCGGAATCAAATTCACTACTTAAATCAAAAAATGTTGCAAGAAACCACTATGTTATTTTTAAAGACCTATCGATTGATATGCAACATGTTGATATTTGATAAAAAAAAATTTGACAATTAATTTCATGTATGGATTTATACACAAAATACACCTTATGTCAAAAAATTATTAAGATACGTCTAATAGTTTCTGAGTTAAATGGCTGTGACAGACGGTTAAGACGAAACTATAGGGTTCCGTTTTTGCCATTTTGGCTACGGAACCCTAAAAACGGCACTTTTATTATTCATGAGCTATAGCAAAAGTGTTCAGCTGTCTAAAACTTAGGCAACACGGTACGAATCGAGTTCTACATCGGCCCGCCTCTGATTCTTATCTATTTTAGTCTCCAAAGCTTGTCTTTACGTGCATTAGACAAAGTTATACAAGTCCAAAGATAAATATTGAACGTAGTAGAGCTGGGTCGTTACGAGTTATAGGCTAAACGAAACAACTGTTTTTTTCTACCTCAAAACTGTTTTTAAAAATAGTTTCGAAAATAACTAGTTTTCCAGTGTGTTACCGAACGAAACGTCTATCCCGTTTCCACCAAAACGAATAAAACATCATAATTCATAGTTCATAGGTAATAGTATATATGTATGTATCACTTTATTGCACATAAACAAGTAGGTATAACATAAAAACAACAGTAACATAAATAAAAGATATGCACAAAGACGAGCTTATCCCTGATAGGGATATCTTCCAGCCAACCCATGAGAAAATGAGAAAGGATTAAATACAAATGGTGAAAGACAAACTATGCACAAAAGGTACAAATAAAAAGTTCCAAAACACATAAAGCTGCAGGTAAACACTAATATATATATAGGTACATTCATGTACCATACAAATACTTAAACTACGCTTAAACTACATACATAATAATATAATATACATTACTATACACATATAATATCAGACCACGTTCATAAATAAATAACTAAATAAATATATACCTATCTATATACATATAATAGTTTTTGAGTTATAAGTTCAGTGTAGTTTTACATTGCGGTCGTTACGTCGTTGCGTGCGATTTACGTGCAGCTGTAGGATCGTTTTTACAAAAACTGTTTTTGTTGTCACAACAAAACCGTTTTTCTGTTACTGTTCGAGAAATCGTTTTTCGAAACGCTTATAGAAAAAAAACACTCAGCTCTAGAACGTAGGTAGAGTACGACTACGAGGGGAGAATGAATTAGACTTTTGTTTACTTGACAGGTTACTCATTGATAGAAAAAACGTTCAATCATGTTTTATTTTACCAGCCGACTTCAAAAGATTTTAAACTTAACTGTTTGTCTTACGCTATTGAACGTTGAAAAGGACGTTACAGGGGTAAATAACGGAATTGGATGATTCTAGGCTTCTAGTTTGTAATAGAAAGCATACAGAGTGTAAAAAACCGGCCAAGTGCGAGTCGGACTCGCGCACCGAGGGTTCCGTACAAACCTTTACAACTTAAAGGTATTATAGACCTGAGTATTTGATATGAATTTAAAAAAATATTTTTTGTATGATTTTACTAAAAATGTCTAGTTTTCGTAATTTTCCTTTGTCTGTGCTATATGTAGTTTCTTCGTGCCAAGTTTCAAGTTTCTGAGTTTACGGGAAGTACCCTTTAGATTTTGAGTTTCTTGCGAGTACTCAGTTTCAAAATATGCGACTTAAATTGCTATTTCTTTTGATTGCGTTGACATAAAAGTTTGGTTTTGCTACATCTGAAAGGTCCTATAGCCCTAAGTATTTGACATGAATTTCAATTTAATACCTCCACGCGTTGACGAGGAAAAACGTAGTCAGTTTAAAATTTAAAAAAATATGTTTTTGTATGATTTTACTAAAAATGTCAATTTTTTATAATTTTTC
Organism: Pammene aurita; assembly: GCA_947086415.1. Taxonomy (NCBI): domain Eukaryota; kingdom Metazoa; phylum Arthropoda; class Insecta; order Lepidoptera; family Tortricidae; genus Pammene; species Pammene aurita. The sequence goes on along the minus strand of OX352302.1, from coordinate 33,334,876 downwards.
CATTGTCTATGTTATATGACGTTGCTTCGTGCCAAATTTCAAGTTTCTGAGTTCACGGGAAGTACCCCGTAGGTTTTGCGAGTGCCGAAACTCTAAAATTTGCAGCATAAACGACTGTATCTTTTGATTGCGTTTGAAGTTTGATTTTTTCACAGCTACAAGGGACAATAGACCTGAGTATTTGATATAAATTTCAGCTTGATACCTCCACGCGTTCCTGAGAAAAATGGTCTTGACAGACAGACAGACAGACAGACAGACAGACGGACAACAAAGTGATCCTATAAGGGTTCCGTTTTTTCCTTTCGAGGTACGGAACCCTAAAAACTACTAGTAGTCCATTTAAGGGCATAATTGGTGTCGTATTCCGACTAAGAAAAAGTAGGAGAAAATATTTTACGTCACACCTGGCCATAATGTGAGTTTTATCGCACGCTATGCGTACGGTAAAACTCGCATTATGGCCAGGTGGAGACGTAAACTTGTGTACTCACCACGGACAGTAAAAAAGAAAGCCCTCTATCGCATATTTACAACCCTCGCCTGCGGCTCAGGTTACAAATATCTGCGATTTCAGGCTTTCTTTCATTTACAGTCCTTGGTAATAATGTACTATTTCGCATAAAGGGTTGGCCGGCTAGGACGTGCCCCGTACCTTTTTTTGCGTCGACCTTGTATAACGTGACTATAATATGCCCTCCCACTCCTCCAGACGCCAGGCCCCAAAAAGACGGGGAGATGACCATCGCACCGCAGTGGGACAGCTCCGTTCTAGCTCCACAACCCCTCGATCGGTTCTGCTCATATACGAACTCTCAAATTATATGTATCTGCCACCTATACAACCCCAACAAATTTTATAAATATCAGAAAAACGTTACTAAAGTTATCGCGCAACAAACTCTCAAAATCAAAAAGCCATCGAAATGCCGAGACGTCCCAGTAGCCTAAGTTGTTTGTAAGAACTGCACTTTGCTTACGCTCCGCTCGTTCGATTAAAAAACTCACAGGATAAAAAAACATAAAGTACAATTTCAAGCGAAATAGAAATTACGTAGGCCATTTAAATCGTAAACATTATGAACAAGGATCTTTGGCATTGATTCACAGCTTAGTCAGAATAATACTCTGGATCATCCAGATTCCGTAATATCCTGCCAAATGACAGAGGCGTCATATTGACGCGGATCTTTATGAAGTTGTGTAATCTGGAAAGTGATTTTTTTTTGTGAAGTAAGTCAACAAGTTAAAAAAACAATGTGTAAATTTTGTTTTGGTGAATATGTATTGATTAAATTTAGGAAGTTCATCGGGTTTATTTCTAATACTTTGTGGGTAGTGTTAAAAAACTTGAGACACCCGAAAATAAATTTAAAAGCTTATAGTCTGGCAGGTAGATTTGTCAGTAGATGGGTAACAGTAAAGTAAGAAATAAGCTATACTTCTCCAATTTTTTGGATGAGATTTAGCATAAGATAAAGTCAGTAAGTATGTGTCTCTGTGTAGGCTTTCAGTAAAAGCTTCCTGACGGCACTATAAAATAATCGTTCCTTTCTTTAGGCAATCGGGTAAATATCGGCAGCAGGGCAGCAGAATGCTCATCCTCACACCCTGGAGCCTAAAGGGTCGCGTACTGTACGGTTTAAGAGGAATATCCTCCCACGAACGCTGTGGCTGTAGAATCAACTCCCTGCCGAGGTTTTCCCAGCGGGCTACAGTATGAGGTTCTTCAAAAAAGGAGTGTATAGGTTCTTCAAGGGTATGCAACGCGCATGTGAATCCTATGGGGTTACAGACGTCTATACGCTACGGTAACTGCTTATCATCAGGCGGGCCGTATGCTTGTTTGCCACCGTCGTGGTATTAAAAAAATCTACGTACCTATCTTAAGTCTTCTCTTTGGGTTAGCTGCTTCTACCAACACGCGGTTCCTAATTTAAGTTTCAAATTCAATTTTCATTTAAATACACGTGTCACTTCCGTTATCATAAAGTAAATATCTCCATTCATGCCTACGCCTTACCGGTTTAAAATCCCGAATAAAATTACAATACAATTAGAAACTTTAAAGAAAAGTAATAAAACAACCAAAACTATAGTTAACAAGTCGTCGACAGATAACCATCAACTGATTCATTGCCTTCCGTTATCAGTCCTTTAATTTATTGACTCGTTAACGATTGGTTAAGTTTATGGTTAACGTTGACCATTGTTGTGGTTTTATAGTCAACCGTGACCTTACTCAATACTTTTACATGAGTTCTTTGTGACAGAGCGGGTGGTCAAATGGTTCAGTTCAAATGCACAGTCGCCATTTGAAGGGTACACGGAAAGAACATGTCTAGTCACTTTTTTGTAAAATGAGATTTTTATATCAAAATGTAGAGCTTGCAATGAACTATTACCTAGTAACAACTTCTGTTACAGATGTAAATTTTAACGTATATCCACTTCTTAACTCGTAAAAACCATCTAGTTAGTAAGGTTAATTAGATCGTTCCAAATTTTAAAAGCGCTATAATTCAAAATATTGTCAATGTGACTAGACATGTTCTTTCCGTGTACCCTTCATTTACACAAAACGCCCCCCATACAAATAGCGTGAGGTGCATGACGTCACCTGGTCTCCAAATTCCGGAAAATTGTTTGGAAGGAATAAGTTTTTGGAAGATTATTGCCATTTTAGCCGTGAAAAAATGCATTTAAGTATACAGTTGTCATTTTTTTTTCTTGTTCGAATACAAGGAATCGAATTCAGGTTTTTAAAATTTTTGAAGCATAAAAAATGGCGCAAAACTGACGTTTTAAATAGCCATATCTTTAAAAAAAATTACAATATTATTATGGATTTCTACGTTCCGTAGTCAACTAGGAACCCTTATAGTTTCGCCATGTCTGCCCGTCCGTCCATCCGTCCGCGGATAATCTCAGTGACCGTTAGCACTAGAAAGCTGAAATTTGGTACTAATATCAAAGTGGTAAAATAAAAAGAGCAAAAAAAATGTTTTATTAGGGTACCTCCCCTATACGTAAAGTGGGGAGTGATTTTTTTTTATTTCAACCCTAACGTATGATATATTGTTGGATAGGTATTTAAAAATGAATAGGGGTTTACTAAAGTTATTTTTTGATAATGTAAATATTTTCGGAAACAATCGCTCCAGAAGTAAAAAAAAAATGTGTCCCCCTCTCTAACTTTTGAACCATAAGTTTTAAAAATATGAAAAAAATCTCAAAAGTAGAACTTTATAAAAACTTTCTAGAAAAATTATTTTGAACTTGATAGGTTGAATAGTTTTTGAAAAAAAATTACAAAATAATTTCTGAACTAAGTTTGTTTTAACCGTATAAGCAGGTGTTTATTGTAAGTACCTGTAATTTCTACAAAATCACAATGAAATGACGTGCTTTCAAAAACTCTTAAGTGTGTAGTGTGACGGACAGAAAACTACGGAACCCTGCACTGAGCGTGGCCCGACACGCTCTTGGCCGGTTTTTTATATTAATTTGGTGTATTGAACGTATTTTATTATAGTTCATATATAGTTGCCATCAAATATATCAGAGCGGCCAATATACGATATATCTGATGACGACTGTACATATATGTATATGAACTTTTACTTATTTACGTACAATTGGAAAAACCTTAGTATGTACCTGTCGGTAACACTGTTAACTGACCATTTGTAATCCCTATTAATTTAACGGAATAAGTTAGGTGCGTTGGAGTAATTTCGCAAAGCGTGTAATTCCAAAAATCAATCAAATATCGCTCGTATCCCATTGTAATTAGAGTCGAATTTCGGAATTACCCGCCACTTTTTTCTTATCGGAATTATCCCAATGCACCTATATCAATGGTCAGTTAAGTGTGTTGCTGGTTGTACAGACATGTTTGTGCCACTACATGTTTATAATTATTTGAAAAAGCCTTGCGTAGATATTTATGTACTTACACTTGGTTAAATAATTTTGAAAAATATTAGTGCAGATACTCGTACTTATAACTTATTACTTTTCAGTTGCGTACATATATTGAGAGGCTTGCTCAGATTAATATTTCGGGTGATATATATACTCTGATTCCCAACTACCCAACTTATGATTACCCAATTAATGAATGAATTCATTCATAAATTGGGTATGCAATTATGAACCCGATGGTACATATTTTTGATGAACAAATTATTTCAGATGTATATGTTCTTTTCTATGTAGGTACATTTATTTTTTATATTTATGAACTCGACTGTAATGTAATGTATGTGTAACTCTCAAACGCCGAAATGACGTCAAAATGACCAAAGCAACTTTATCCATTGGTTAAAGCTAAATCTCAATGGTTTATTAACACATACAAGTTATTATATAACATTCCCAGTAGTTGTTAAGTAGGTACACAGTAGGAATGTACTTGTATTTCTGCGACTTTTGTATAGCCAGCTATAAAGTCTATTGAAATATATAGCTTTTACAATATACTTGATTTCCGCATTGATTCATGAAAATGATATAATAAACCACTTTCGCGGTTTACAAGAAAACTCCCAACTATTTACTATATTGCAAATAACATACGAGTACGCAGGTACTGCAATTTCCCTGACTTTATAGTTTGAAACGCCGTCGTAAATTTTACTTTCCTTTGTAAAACCGTTGACTAAGACTTTCACTATAGTAGTGTATCTATGAAATGTTATAGTTTCTTAACTAGATCGTGTTGATGGATGTATTAGTGCCGGCGCCAATTGAGAACATGCGTGCAAATTATTTTATAGAATTTGTTTAATAGACACGTTAAACAATACCAAATTAATATAAAAATGTGGAAATCCTTAATATTTTGTAAAGATATGGCTATTTAAAACACCAAAATATTTTCAAAACCTTCATTCGATTACTTGTATTCTAACAAGAAAAAAAATACGACAACTGTCTACTTAAACGCATTCTTAGACGCCTAAAATGACAATAATCTTACAAAAACTTCCAAACAATTTTCCTTAATTTGGAGACCGGGTGACGTCATGCACCTCACGCTTTTTTTACGTTTTGACGCGCGGTGCAGGGTTGTCTATTGTTTGCCCGAAAATTATATAAAATAATACTCATATGCCTGAATTTTACTTGCCCGAATTTCATTTGCCCGAATGGTTTGTTTACCATAAAAATGATGTGACATACTCTTTGTTTACCCGATTATTAGACTTCAGAACGTACGAGTGCCATACGTATTGTTGTCCATATTATTAATTGTAATAATACTATTTAATAGAATATTTAAACGCCATACTAATTAATGGTTTTCCGAATCCATGCATACAAACAATGCATTTGCTCACTATATTCCTGTAGGCGCTCTAAAAATATTTACTTAGTCATATTATTATGTAGGGGCCGTTTTATTTTGTAGGAGATCACAGTTCTAACCTAACCTAACCTACTTTCTGGTGGCCGTTCGCTTTTTGGGGGATCACAGCTCTAACCTAACCTACTTTCTGGTAGCCGTTTTATTTTGTAGGAGATCACAGTTCTAACCTAACCTAACCTACTTTCTGGTAGCCGTTCGCTTTTTAGGGGATCATAGTTCTAACCTAACCTAACCTACTTTCTGGTAGCTGTTTTATTTTGAAGGAGATCACAGTTCTAACCTAACCTAACCTACATTCTGGTAGCCGCTCGCTTTTTGGGGGATCACAGTTCTAACCTTACCTAACCTACTTTCTGGTAGCCGTTTTATTTTGTAGGAGGTCACAGTTCTAACCTAACCTAACCTACATTCTGGTAGCCGTTTTATTTTGTAGGAGGTCACAGTTCTAACCTAACCTACTTTCTGGTAGCCGTTTTATTTTGTAGGAGGTCACAGTTCTAACCTAACCTGACCTACTTTCTGGGAAGCAATTTGGATGGCAAATGATATTATGGCTAGTGATATTATGGCTTATAATGATCATGACAAATGATATTATTGAAATTGATTTTATGGGAAACAAAGTTTCTGGCACGTGACTAATATAGTAAACAATAAGTATTGCATATGTAATTATGGGAAACAATATAATGGCTGTTGACTATTATGGCAAATGAAATTCTGGCAAGTGAGTGTATACCGCGGTGCAGACGTCCGACTTATTTTCCCATTTTTGACGTTTCAGGCTCTGTAGCCAAGATGACAATCGTTTGCAGAAAACGAAACGCTACAGGCTCTTGCTCACTCTTCCATATTAGTGCGATAGAGAGACGTATAGTGTTTCGATTAGTTTTCTGCAAACGATTGTCATCTTGGCTAAGCCTCCAGGTCTACAATAGATAGTAAGTTTATTAGAGACATTTGAATCTCACGGGAAATAGAATCGAATGACGTCTTCCAAAAAAATCATGCATGTTGCTAATTAGCATATAACGCGCACAAATTAAGCTGCCAAGTATTTTATCCCAGAAAGCGCTTTGTGACAAGGTCATAGGAGGTAATTAATATTTGAGATTCAAGAGCTCGTTCTGACATTTAAAACTCTGTAGTGTAGTCTGTCTGTAGTGTGTAGTCTGTGTGTGTGTGTGTGTGTGGTGTGTGTCTGTAGTGTGTGTTCATTTGACAATGCCAATGTCGTTATAGCGTCGAGTTGAGTTGGGTTGGAGCTGTGTCTGTCCAGTGTGTTTATTTTTTGAATCGCGGCCACTGTGAAATGATATTTTACAAATTTATAACAGAGTGGCTATTTAAACTATTAATTCATGCGAGAATAATAGTGAAAAACCCTTATGTGCAATGTTATCCTTTCGTTCGAAACTCAAAAATTGGCCTACAAGACTTAAGCCAGTTTTCGAAGACACATATTTAGGCCAACAGACACTGTCAGCAATAATGACATTATTTCTCTACCCGTCCTTTTCTATGTACTTATATGGAATGGAGGATGAATAGGATGAGTAGAGAAATAATGTCATTATTGCTGACAGTGTCTGGAGGTCTTTTGACAATTCGGCTGATTATCATTTTTTTAATACGACGGTAGCAAACAAGCATACGGCCCGCCTGATGGTAAGCAGCTACCGTAGCCTATGGACGCCTGCAACTCCAGAGGTATCACATGCGCGTTGCCGACCATTTACAGGGAGGATTCACTGTGTTGACGGCTAAAAGAAACAAGAGGGTCCCTCATCGTCAACACACTGGATCCTCATTGAGCTTTTTGGAACCTTACTCACCAGCAGGAACACAACACTATGTGTAGGGTGTAGTGCTATTTGGTTGTGGTTATCATCAACTTGTTTGTCCCGGGTTTTGCCACAACTTACTTCAGCCCGGATTTTGCTTGGCAACTTAATCCCAAAAATAGGCTTTTATTACTTTTTACGAATGCGACTGCCGTCTTGCCTTTCTGAAAAATTTTCAAACATTGTAGCTAAATTACCTTTGGCCACTTTCTCAGTTTGAATGAGGCGCTTAGATATGGTAGCCAGTTTCACTTACACTGGCCCTAAGCCCTAACTACAGCCTGAGGTTTCTCTAAACCCTTGTAAAAGCTTGTCCATACATTACGTTACACGCATTTAAGATGCATCTTAATTATCAAGTACCTTATGATGGCGCCGATATCGCCATGCAAAACTAAAGATCTTAAGTATCTTCGTAACTGCAGGCGCATACGTCCTTTCTCCAATAGCAATAAGTGGAGAAAGCTAGCGATGACTGATTAGGCCGAAGGACGGCTGCTCAATAGAAGAAGGTATTAAAGTCTTGGAGTTAGTAAGGTTTTTCGCCTTTTTCGTTTGGTGTAACATTTGAGCCTTGAACTCAGATTTACTATTGTTAAGGTTGCGAGAGTTTCTTGATGCTTCGTTTACTCATCCGTGATACATGGACATTTTAAAAATATAATTATGATGAACTTTATTAAAAGGGACCTTATGACGGCCGGCACTTACACCTTGAAAATTATATTGAATATGTACAAGGACTGACGTAAGCGCCATAAGGGCCCTTTCTATATAGATTATCACAAGTATAGGTAAAAATTTAAGTCAGTTATGTAACGTTCTTAATTTAATGTAGGTATATAAACGATTGCGTTCAGGTATTGTTATCTTATCTATAGCCAAATTTTTGTGATTCCGTTCCTTACTTCAGACTTGGGGATCAATATGTTACTCTGCGTCCGTAGGAAAGGAAACACCTTAGACAACCCTACACGTGATCCCTGGGTGGTGCTAAAAGAGTAACAAACTTGGCAGCTGCACTGTCCCATCTGGACCTCACAGCACTCACTGGATTTTCATTATCATCTGCTTTCCCACTACTACTACCCCAGGAAAGAAATGGCTATCCATATCCAGTGACATGTAGCCATACGATAAATAAATAACTTCAGACTAATTCCTTTCCAGAACACATTTTTTTTTTCTCTTTTTATGGACCAAAGAACATCATAGTCATCCATATCAAATTTGGTCATGTTATTCCAAAAATAAAACGACAACACGCTATCCTTGCGAATCGACTATCGCCAACACCTTATACATACCTACAAAGTGAGGTTATGTTTTGTATACTAAAATATTAATCACTTGCAAAAACTGTTTCCTGCCAATTGGCAATTTCCGGTTCAGGTGTCTTTGTCTGTGGGGGACGACTTCCGGTCTGTGACAACGATTGGTAATTAATTGAATGGGGATACGGCCCCCTTTTGATTGCAGGATACATTATGTAACTCCTGGACGTGAACACGGTTAGTTACATAATATATTACATGACAGTCATTTAGATGTAATAATGAAGCTATTAGCTATATTTGAAGTTTATCTGCTGGACCAAATAAAAAAAATGAAGAGACATAAGGTAAAAATATTGCGAACAAGAATCTAATAGAATCCTTAAAGAAGAGATCCCTTAAGGGATAAGTCCGCCTTTTTACAAATATGGTGTATTCTTTCCTGTTGTATTTATCTTTGTTGTACAATAAAGTATTATACTACTTACTACTACTAATAGAATCCTTGAGTGAATGCGAGGGCTTTTATAGGCCACCAGACACTGTCAGTGATAATGTCATTATTACTGTACCCGTCCTTTTCTATGTAGGTATATGAAGGATGACAAGGATGAGTAGAGAAATAATGTCATTATTACCGACAGTGTCTGTTGACCTTATGACGCTGTTTATATTTATGTTTTTCATCAGTTTCATCACACGTTTAAAGCCAAAAAATGCTAAATAAGGTAGGTAAGTAACAACAAGTGCGTACCTCCCTATGGAAAAAGTAGTTATTACTACAATAAGCTATTCGCACACAATTTTTTGTAACAAAAATGTTGGTGATCCGTTAAAGAGGATAATTAAAATATAATATATAAATAAAATATATATATTATATTTTATAATTATAATTTATGAATATCCTTAATACTAACATAGGTTAAGTCATATTTTTTTTTCATTACATATTTTATACAAAATGTCAACTTAAAACTAACTTATAATTTAGGAATTTAAAATCACATAAAAAGTCAACTAAGAACCTAGAATAATAGAATGTCCAATGAAAAACTATTTTTTTTTTAAATAAGCCCACTCCGAATCGTACCCGGCTCAAAGGTCCCCATTATTCCCGCCGCATTTCCCCGCTGAACAGCAATGGAGACCTGCTGAACCAGATACGATCCCGAGCGAGGATCGCAGCCCCTCTCTCGCAAACGACGCCCTAATTTCCTGTAGAAGTTGAGCGCCTCTGTCCCCCAGGGTCCGGCTGTCTCAATGGCCACCGGCACAAAGTCATATGCGGATTCAAAAGCGGCGTACTTCGCGTGCTTTAACTTTGCCGCAGACTCCGCCGCTGAAGTCATAATTGTAACTAACATTGTATGGGACTTGTGCCTGAGATAAATAATTTCATTTCATTCATTTCATTTCATAATTGGTATCGAATTCTAATTATGAAAAACTAAGATTCATGTTCAATGAATGAAGAAGAATTTTGGATGAATGGAAGGTTGGCCAGCCGGGATTAAGTGCTCCATACAAAAAAAAAAATTTTTTTAGCGTTTAAAAATTTTTCTCCTAGGTATTTTTTTTTGTCACAATATCATACCAATTATGTCCTTAAACGGATGACCAGTATTTTCGTTACACCCTGTATAACTCCCGCTACTATTGCTCGGAATGCCAGTTATGAGTAAGTGTGATGAAAAGTTTTTTGTCTTTTACGCAGGAGCTATGTGTGACAGTCTACAAATAAAGATACCATTTGGCGGCCGGCGCTTACGCCTTTATTACTCGAGTACAATATTGAATCTGGACAACGTACGACGTAAGCGCCCTCCGCCAAATGGTGCCTTTTCATGTAGACTGTCACATTTATTGAACCACGTAGGTTGATTACAAAAGTCGACCGTTAGTGACTGTTAAACATAATTAGTTTCAACATATGTCGTTACGCCATATTGCTAAAATAACTGCTTTACACACGACTCGACACAAGTTTCAACATATTTTTAGTTTACAAAGGGTTTGTTTTTAAAAACGACATGTAAAATTATTATTGGATTTAGGTCAGTTATGTGTGATTTTTGTTTGATGTTTGTTTTGTGAAATTAGAGCAAATACTTATGTGTTAATAAACTTTACCTTAGTTTTTAAAACTACATTTTAAGCGAAACTAATAACTAGAATCTATTAAAATGGAGAAAAAATTAAGTTAATGTTAGTAATTTACGTCATATAGAAAACCGATAGGTAGGTGAAATAACCTTTTGAAACAAAAAAACTGGTCATGTGCGTGTCGGACCACGCATAATGGAGGGTTCCGTACCTATTATCGAAAAATCTAGTATCAAAGTTACGACGTTCCTTAAGGATTGATAAAACTAAAGCAAATAAATCTAAATAATTATTTATTAACTCTAAAAAGAAAACTAAACTAAAACAAAAAAATATATCTAAAAGCGGCCCCTGCGGCATGGTATCGAAGATGCTGTTAATGATAATAATTCTTAATTAATGAGGATGGAAAAGTATTTAACACTTGCGCTGCCACAAACCTGCTAGTTGGGTTCATTTTGTATAGGACTTACGTAGCGGTACTCTCAGTGTTAAAGTTGATTTAGCGCTTATTTATAGCCTAAGCTGGAAATGTCAGCGCCAATTTAAATCCTAAAAGGGCAGCATAGGTCACCTCTGTAAATATAACTTGATTAGTCAAGTTTATTTTATTGTAAAAGCTGAATTTGAAGCAAACCTGCAAACTTATATTTATTCACCGATTGAAATAGTTCCTGGGTAATCATAAAATGCCTTGCTTTTTCCATTTACCCAAAAGCCTGAAAATGGGCAAACCAGTGGGACTTAAGTTCTATGGAAGCTGCGACACTGGTCCTTAGTAAAAATGTACAGATATTACACGTGTATTTGTGATAGTCTAGGTCAAAAGGTACCGTTTGTTTGGCGTTTGGCGGCCGACTCTTACTTTCATTGCTAGAATACAATATTAAATATAAATCGCACAACGTAAGCGCCTTCCGGTGAATGGTACCTTTTCCAAAAAAGTGTCACATTTGGCGTTACTACGCTCAGTCGTAAGTCCGTCTTTGGGGCAACTGCGCCCACCCTAGATATCACCGTGCGGCCACGGCGGAAGAAAATATTTATGGCAATATCTCATTCAAATGACTTACCCACTTTTCTTCTTTGATAATTTAATTATTTTATTCGGCTTTTACATCTGATCAGGTAATCTTCTAGATCTAGTCGTCGTCAACCTTATATTATTTTTAATAAATCTAAAAATGACGTCCTTTAACGTTGACCGCACTATCAGCGGTTCATTGTGGTCATGCAAGCCTGGCCGCTGCCGCAAGCAATAGTCATATTACCTGTCCAAGTCTCACGAGTTATTTAGGTCAAATGCAATCATTATGATAGAAACAATAACGAATTTATAGTTAGTATGTTATAGCACCTAGATGCCGCTTACGGCTGCTGTGAAGTCGATGTAGATCAAAATAAATGCAAAAAGATGATTGAAGGCATTGAGAATTTCGTCAACTTAGTAACTTGACCCATAGCTTAATTGGTAAGGCGTATCGATACAAGGTTCAAGTCCTGCTGGGTTGATTATTTTTTCAATGTTTTCAATGTTTGTATTTGATTGGATAACATACTATTGTATGAGTGGAATGCCCCACTTTAAAAATATGTAAAAATAATTATGAATTTAAAGTTGCCTACATAAATGAATTATCCGATTCTCCCGATCCGGTCTTACCCCAGCGTACCTTATACGTCGACCGCACTATTCCACGGTCCATTTGTGGTCATGCAAGCCTGGCCGTGTAGCCGCAAGCAATAATCATGTTACCTGTCTCACGACTGTCATTCAGGTCAAATACGATCATTATTTTATGAACAATGCAGCTATCAAGGATTACATGAATTGTAAAATACCTACTTAGGAATAATTCTGAAGTTTTTGGAGTGTAATGCAAGGTTTAATGGAGTTATAATGGTTTCTGTCACACGCAAAGTTTTGCAGAAACCGTTTTTCTCTAAAATTAGAACTTTAGGAATTTAAATTCCGTTGAACATTTAAATCACGATCGTCTCTAATAAAGCAATAATTCAAGCTGGCTGTGTCTTAGTTGTTTTGCGCTTGTTTTTTCTAGTGGTGTAAATAAATAAATAAATATTATGGGACAATCTTACACAAATCAAACCTAGTCCCACAGTAAGCTCAATAAGGCTTGTGTTGTGGGTACTAGACGACGATATATATAATAGATAGATATCCTAGCCTAGTCGGTAGTGACCCTCCCTGCCTACGAAGCAGGAGGTCCCGGGTTCGAATCCTGGTCAGGGCATTTATTTGTGTATTTATAACACATTTTGTACCTGAGTTATGGATGTTTCCTATGTATGTAAGTATTTATCTATATCTATCTATTATATATATCGTGGTCTAGTACCCACAACACAAGGCTTATTGAGCTTACTGTGGGACTAGGTCGGTTTGTGTAAGAGTGTCCTATAATATTTATTATTTATTATTGCATTGCAGTACATTATTGTAAGAGGTATGATTTTCAGAATGTCGGACACATTTTACTCCTTCAGAATGTAGTAGTAGTAGTAGTAAAACACTTTATTGTACAAGAAAACATAACGAGAGACACATAATACAACATATACATACGTACGACAAAGAATGTCACTTTAGAAAATGGCAAAGTTAAGTGCATTGCATGTCTGTCATATCAATTAAAGGTTCAGGACAGTCACGGTAATTTGACAGTGGATATCTTTAAAAAAATCCTTTTTTATGCCCAGTATTGTATAATACGGACTTTATATTGTTGTATATGTATGTTAAAATTCAAATAGACCTCAAATCAACAATTCTGTCACGGTATTCGCAAAACCCATCGCCTAATAAGTGTGCTGATGCGTGAGTTAAACAAAATGTCGCAAGAGCTTGAGTTACCAATATTTATGAGTTCTTTTAGAAAAATTCATGCGATAATTATTGATTCATGGTAAACGTGATTTTCGCATTGTTTTCAACTAGTTACAGATTTAAAATACTCTTGCAAAACCTCAAGGTATTAACATAAATGATTAGGGGTCCGTAAACCGTGCTAGGAAAGGCGTTTACATCATTATTGGCAATTAACTCTAAGCGACGCTTTTTGACGTAATTCATCATGAAATGTGGTGAGGTGTTAAAATATATCTTAACTTATGACAACTTGTATTACAATTACATTAACAATATCGTGCTTAGGTCATTTTGAACACCTCGCCCGGTTATACAGGGTAAAATTTTAACCAGCGCTCATCTAAATATATAAAAGAAGAAACTGACTGACTGACTGACTGATTGACTGACTGACTGACTGACATATTATCAACGCACAGTCCAAACCGCTGGTTCTAGAGATTCCAAATTTGGCACGTAGGTTCCTTATAAGGTCTAGGGGTGCACTAAGAAAGGATTTTTCAAAATTCACCCCCTAAGGGGGTAAAATGGGGGTCCAAAGTTTGTATGGCGAATCAAGATTTGTTAGACTATTTTATTCGAAACTTCACAGGAGTATTCCTAACGATAAATGATTAACACGCGTTTCAGGTTTTTTGAAAATTCAACCCCTAAAAGGGGCAAATGTGTTCACAAAGTCTGATAATCAACATGGGTATCGTATTCTTTTTGAGTACTTATAGTACGCGGGCGAAGCCGCGGGAAAAGGCTAGTATTTCATATTGAGCGAGGTGATTAGGTATGAGTTATGACATACTGAACAACTTTTACTATGACACCAACCTCGAAATCCGAAAAAAATATTTGGCTTTCCTATAGAAAACGACGTCATCTTATCGGCCGAAATGTATGAAACAGCAAAAAAAATTTACGATTTCGGAGTTGGTCCCATAGTAAAAGTCGTTCAGTATGGCGTACCTAATCACCTCGCTTAATATGACCGGTGGTTACAATTTCATCCTGTATAGCTTAACTATTTTTTCTGCATAATCCACTCGCTTGATATTTTTCAGTGGACTCTATTTCGTAGGTAATAAGCCTAGTAACTAGAGTTACCAAAAGCAAGCGAGTGGCTAATGAGTTCAAGCACCCATATCGAATCGCATCGCCAAAATCGACCATCGATAAGAAGTTTAGGTAGGTATTTTGGAAGTTATTATTGTAATTGCATCCGAGATTTCTGAATAAGGCAGCTCAACTTACTCAGTATGACCAGTTCGATTAAAGCAAGCAAAAAGATGACTCACGGCGCAAGTTTGAAAATTGATGGTAATTTGAGCGCATTGGTTGAGTGAATTCTACTTTAAACCTTACGTTATTTTGAATCTTTGCTCCATTGAGCAAAGGGATAGTAGGCGACGGTACACATATTATTTATTTATCTCTCTCCCTTTCAAGTTATCTATCCCACGTGGTGATAGGGCCAGATTTCCGCGCTTTCTTTCTCCACTTCGCCCAATCCTGGACGTCTGCTTCGGCCACCTGCCATTCGCTCAATGAAATCTTTAGAACCATGTCCCTCCATCTTGTTTTGGGTTTAACTCTTTTACCGGGTATGAATCATTTTTTATTTCATTGCATATTTCAGAAAACACACTACATTCCTCGGAGTGAAAACGGATTCCCTGCCTCGTATTTCTACTTGCCTAACCATTTATACCTACTTGGTCGGTAATCCCCAATTTCCCGGCCTCTGTTGTAATATACTATTCCGTTCCAATTTAAGGTAACTTGTTATTATGCAACCATAAATATTTATTGCGTACATTTTCCCTATAGCAATCGCTATAAACTTACATTATCTAACATCAATTTTCTAAATTATAATCGTAATCAAGCTCATTAGTATTAATTGCACACATTTGTCACATTATCTAAATATATAAAAGAAGAAACTGACTGACTGACTGATTGACTGACTGACTGACTGACATATCAACGCACAGCCCAAACCGCTGGGTCTAGAGATTCGAAATTTGGCACGTAGGTTCCTTATAAGGTCTAGGGGTGCACTAAGAAAGGATTTTTCAAAATTCACCCCCTAAGGGGGTAAAATGGGGGTCCAAAGTTTGTATGGCGAATCAAGTTTTGTTAGATTATTTTATTCGAAACTTCACAGGAGTATTCCTAACGATAAATGATTAACACGCGTTTCAGGTTTTTTGAAAATTCAACCCCTAAAAGGGGCAAATGTGTTCACAAAGTCTGATAATCAACATGGGTATCGTATCCTTTTTGAGTACTTATAGTACGCGGGCGAAGCCGCGGGAAAAGGCTAGTGTTACATAAACAAATGACAGGTTATGTAAGATTGCATAATAAAAGGGCCCACTGCAGTATGTTTGATAATCACTCGTTGTAACAATAGGTTAAAACTATCAACAGTATTATTTTAATATCTCTTTTTGTTTTTCTCGCGCGTTCAACGTCGCAAATATGCTGCCCTAGGAGGGAGTTACTTATTTGCGGCGTTTGGGGTAGAAACCCTTGGACCGTGGGGTCCAAATGCACGACGCCTCTATAAGGAAATATCGACCCGACTTATAGAGGCGTCTGGTGACCAGAGGGCTGGTCACTATTTCGCCCAGCGGATAAGCATTGCTATCCAGCGGGGCAATGCGGCCAGCCTTCTGGGCACCCTACCCAGAGACAGCGGTGCGGACCTCGGCCAAATTTTTTATTTATAAGTTTTATATATTCATTATAAGTTTTTTATTTTATGTTTTTATTTTCTTTGTAAATTGTTTTGCGAAAATAAACGAGCACCCTATTTAACAGTATGTACCCCATAGTATAATGTGCTATGAGAGAAAACAACGGAAGTGTGTATAATACGTAGCAAAAACAATACGCCAAATGTGCATAATGTACTATACACCGTGGGCCCATAAAACTAGACAGATTTTAACAGTGTATTCCTGATCATATTTACATACTAAAATGTCCTATAAACTTTTCTGGAATACGCCTAGTTCCAGAGTTAATACCAATTTTTTAAAAATACACTTTTTATTATAACTCATCACAAAATGCCTTTCTAATGGCGTTGTTGCCACTATTGGACATAGTTTACACGTCCTTATTGACAGATATCACAGTGACAAGGAAAACTTTGCAGTAACTAAATTAAAAAAAAAAAATGTACCAATACGTTTTAGGCGATAATTTTATTAATAACATTTGCTTTTCATGTGCAATAAACATTCAAAAAATGGAAAAAAAACGAAAAGAAAAAATTTTTTTTTGGCGAAATTGACCTAAAGTCACATAACATTTTTTCCTTCTTTTGGTCTTAGAAATTCGTGGTTAAGATCTGTCGGGTTATTCCAGCCCACGGTGTATGTTTAACAGGGGCAGAAACAATTCAGCAAATAAAAAAAATAGTACCTAATAATTCGATTATGAGGTGGACCCGGGGTATGTCCTTAAACTACGTCCGGACCTGGGTACGTCCTTAAACTACGCCAAAAAGAGAGGTATGGGCACTGCGAATGGCATCTCGCTAAGTGTGGTAGGGCACGTTCAGCGAATGTCATCGCTCAAATCTGGAGCAGAGCCCGACTGGGGAAGTACCTCCACCTTACAGAAAACCACAGCCAAATAGCACTAGACCCTACTCATAGTGTTGTGTTCCTGCTGGTGAGTAAGGTTGCCAAAGAGCTCAAAGAGGACCCAGTGCGTTGACGATGAGGGACCTTCTTGTTCCTTTAGTCGTCAACACAGTGAATCCTCCTATTTGTAAAGGGTCGGCAACGCGCATGTGACTTCTTTGGAGTTGCAGGCGTCCATAGGTTGCGGTAGCTGCTTACCATCAGGCGGGCCGTATGCTTGTTTGCCACCGTCGTGGTATAAAAAAAAAAAAAAAAAAAAACTTACACTTAGTTTCAATACTTTCAATTAAATGCCATAACTTGTTTATTTGTGAAGAACTTGTGGATCTTCGAAGATCAATAGAACTTTACACAATAACTAGGTAATCTAAATTTACCGTAATAAGCTAGCTTTGTTACTTTTCTCTGAAATCGGCTAGCAATATTATTCTATAAAAATATTGAGATTATCGAATTACAGTTAAACCAAGTACCGCTCCCGTATTCTACATCTCATACTGAATTGATTAAAACGACCTAACATTATATCAGATTAATTGGCGTTTACGTCATTTTTACCTACGTATAAGAATCAAAGAATGACTCAGCTTTATATTAAATCCATTGGCGCTTACGTTATTTCTGTCGTATGAATATGAAAGAATTACTGTCAAACAAAATCGGTTAATCTGGACATTAAGAAGCCCTTAACCGCCGTATTAACATATTAACTAGCCCTGCGACCCGGATTTTAATGCTCAATTCTCACCTAAGATTTAATACATCGTAAATTACGGATTTAAAGTATTTATGTTAATTTGTTTGTTTGTTCGGCTTGTCAAAGAAAGTGGGTTTAAATTTGATTTGACAAAGATAACCGTACTGTGGTGACTGGTGGGCGGTGAAATTGAAAAATAAGTTTTAAATAATCTGTTAACTTATAGTCTGGTAAACCAAATTTGTGTAGAAGTAACCTGCAAACTCTCTGGCCCAACTATTCATTATTTACGTTTGTAAGTTTCACTACTATTTTCCGCTAAATATAATGCAGCAGTACGTACTTACCGAAATAAAAAAAATATACAAAATATCGAAACAGAAGTTGTGAAGTTTCACGGGATTAGGAATGTCACATTAAACAAATGTATCTACTTAAATAAGAAATACCTTACTAACGCATTTGCGATTCCGGGTAAAATGATTGAAAATTATAAAACAATCATTGATGACGATGAAACCTTCGTCGTTTTTGAGTGAAATAACAACTCAAAACTGACATACGAAATAAACGAACATAATCGCAAAAATCTCAATTATTTAATTTAACAACAACAGACAGCTTCAGTCAAAAACCAATCTTATTACATTCTTCACATAGTCACTAATCCCTTGACAGAACGTTACAGTACAAATCAGTTACGACGCCAGATTTGACAGGCACCTGTCAATGGGCTGACAAAAGAGTGATTAGCAGACGCACCGACAAACAAATGGTTGTATGGAAGTTGTATGATGTTGATGGAGAAAGCATGTGAGGTGTAATGTGTGGGAGTGTTAAGTATTGGACGATAAAAGGTTATTAGGGTTTAGAAATTAGGACCGTGGTGCGTAGTCAGAATACACTGTACAGTTTTGAAAGTATAAAATACAAAAAAAAAAGATGATTTCCAAACTCTACTTTTTCCAAACCTTTATTCGTAGTATTTCTTTTTCATAATGGGAAACCATGGATATTTATATGACATTAATTTGGTAAAAATTGTTTTATTTCAAAGCTTTTCAAAGTCCCAAAATCTGATGACGGGATCTGAAAAAATCATTGGATTTATTCAAATTTCAAATGTGAATGCATTTTAAATATAGTAATGATGTTGGTATTTTTTATTTTCCTACTAGTTAGGTACATTTACTAGTTAGGTACATTGACTAGTTCATTAAATAATGGCGACCATTACTCGATATGATTGACAATATTATTGTTGAATTTCCGTACAGAAAAATGGAAATCTAATCTACAATTTTTTTACTTGTCCCCAACATAATACCAGAAAATGGAGTTTAAATTGTCATCAAACACAAAGAAACATATAAAACAATGCAGTTGACAAATGAACGCTAGAAGCCAAAGTTAAAAGCAATTCTTCATTTTACCAATGAATCAATGTCATTTCGAATAAAACGCTTCGTTTTCCAAATGTTTGTCTTTGGGCACATTAGTAGGTTTGAGTGCATGGGGTGGACTGGGGGGTCATTTATTGTGTTGAGAGTAAGTAGGGTAAGTAGTAGGTAGGGTAGAAATAACTGCGGTGTCTAAAACAACATATGATATAAAAGAAAAATTACAAATCGACTTGCAGCTTCAGCTTGCCAATTAATAGATTCGATTCCTAGACCGAAAATATGAATTGACTGAGCAGTGCGGTATTTTATACCGCACTGCTCAGTGCGGCACTGCTGAGTGCAGTATAAAACTTGGTATTCATCTAGCCTTCATGATGTAAAGCTTTCGAGCTAATAATCAGTTGTATGACATAAGCACTCTTACTTGTATTTGTCTATGTCATGAGTGTAATTAATAACCCTACGTGTCCTCTGTCCTATAAGTCCTATAACTCAAGGGGTTCAGAGGACAGGCGGGTAAAAAGAATGAGGCTCTAACTCTAGGAGAAACGTGATATTGGTTTAGAAAAAAATGCATATAAATATTTGTTTTACGAACAGTTTACGAGTTAATAAAATCTACATCCGCAATAAAATGTTTATAGGAATAGGTACTTTGTGTTTATTTTAGTACATACTTACATTAAATCAGTATTGTACATTGGTTTTTTAGGGTTCCGTAGTATTGTTTCGTCACATCCGTCCGGCGCTGATAATGTGAAGTTATGCATTTCTTGAGTAGTAATATAAGTAGCTAATATAATTGCAAAAGAGCATTTATTATAAATTAAATTTACTATGAAACTCCAGTAATTGATGCATTTTATTGAAATTTTGAAAAAAAAAAATAACAGTCTGAAAGTATTCTAGGTAAATAAATTCGAGGGCAGAAGGTAGTCGGTAATAATAACGTAAGCGCCTAAATATCATAAGCTCTCTTTTACTACGGAACTACACATATCTACGTGAATTGACCTTAAAAAATACTCCATAAATCACATACTAATGTAAATAAAAACCGTAAGATAGGCAAATGAACTCGACCAATTTGTCTTAATTTCTACGTTGCATCTACGTATTACTTTACAATCCACCCAAACGTGTATCTTACTCGAAAATCCATTCAAAAAGCTGAGCTATGAGCATTGAAATAGAGTTGTAATTCCAAGCACATGTTACGCGATTTAAAAGGTTGTGTAAGTAAGATTAGAATAAATACATGGGTGGATACTTTAATGTATGTATCCGGTTATATTAACATATTTCAATTAAGGTTTGAGTAATAATTAAAGCTTCGATACGGATTTCGACATGGCTTACAAATGGCTGATTTTATGAAGGTATATCTTGTTTATGCACTATTTGCATTCTTTATAGTCATGTTATTTTCTAAGACGAAATTATCTTTAGTATTATTAAAAGAGATTATCAATTGGAAAGCCACTTAAGATTATTATTCCCATCAAATCCGAAAGCTTCCTACCATTCAATATTTAATAGTTAGTAAAAGTTATACTATAAAAATAATTAGAAATCAAATTGACGAAGGATGCACAGGGATTACCTACTTACGAATTGGCGTAGGCACTAGTTTACGAAATCGACTCCCATCCGATTGATAAATGTCTATTATATTATATTATATCCATACGAGTATACATCCATATAAATTGGGTAAAAGAGGGTAATTAGTTGGTTAGAATATTTAAAAAAATACACACGTATTTTTTATTTTGTCAATCAAGGAAATAATGATAAATATCAAAGCGAGTCAAAGTTCAGGACAATCGATTGGAGCAGTATCGCTCGAGCGGGTTCGGTAGACAATCAAGTTTATCTCTTTAATTCGCTCCTCATACAACTTTATGACGCTCATGCTCCTGTTCGTGCAATAAAAGTCAAGCATCTCCCTGCTCCTTGGCTCACTGAGGATATTAAAGCCCTTATAGAGAGGAAGAATCAATCTAAATCTAAGTATAAGGCTAACAACTCTGAGAAAAATAAACTTAAATATCATACCCTGCGCAATCGCTGTAGCACTATATGTCGAGATGCTCAGAGGCGTCATATTCACAGTTCTGTTGAAGATGGAAATCCAGCCAAAGTGTGGAAATTTTTGAAAGGTCTCGGAGTTGGCAAATCTCAACAGGCAACCAATTTAAACAATATTAGCGTTGACCAGCTTAACCAGCATTTTTCATCGTCCACCTGTTTCATTGGTCCTAAGAAATCTAACTCATTTCATCATCTTTCATCACTTCCTGCCTTAGATTTCTCTTCTTTCTATTTTAGCCATTTCTGTGAGAGTGATGTTAGGAAGGGTATATTGAATATCACTTCTAACGCCGTTGGTGTTGACTGTGTTAGCCGAAATATGATACTCCCTCTCCTTGATTTGTTTGTTCCTATTATCACCGGTATTCTGAATTTTTCCATTTCATCAAGTACTTTTCCCAGGCTGTGGAAGGATGCCAATATTATTCCTTTACCCAAAAAATCCAACCCCAGTTCCTTCTCTGACTATCGCCCCATCTCCATTCTTCCTTTCCTATCCAAAGTCCTCGAACGGCTAGTGCATCAGCAACTAACTTCCTTCCTGAATAGAAATGACCTCCTAAACCCATTTCAATCTGGTTTTCGTCCGGGCCACAGTACTACCTCGGCTCTTGTCAAGGTTACCGATGACATCCGTTTGGGTATGAATGACCAGAAGCTTACAGTTCTTGCACTTCTAGATTTCAGTAATGCCTTTAACACGGTCGATTTTGACATTTTGCTCGCGTTCTTACAGTCTCTTAACATATCGGCTGCAGCGATTGACTGGTTCCGCAGCTATTTGGTTGGTCGTCGGCAAAGAATAAAACTAGATTCTTCGTGTTCTTCCTGGTGCAGTACATCAGCTGGTGTTCCACAGGGTGGTGTACTGTCTCCTCTTTTATTTTCTATCTTCATTAATTCCATAACTCTTGATCTCTCCTCTTCGTATCACCTCTATGCCGACGACCTTCAAATATATTCGCAGGGTATGCATAGCGATCTCAATTCAGTTATAGAAGCCACGAATCTTGATCTGCTCCGCATATCAAATTGGAGTCAAAATTACGGTTTAAAAGTAAACCCCCTAAAGTCACAGGTAATTGTGATGGGTAGCGCTAAACAAATCTCCAAAATTGACTTTCTCAGGCTCCCTCCGATAGTCTTCGATGGTATTCAAATTCCTTTTTCCAACCAAGTGAAAAATCTTGGCGTAATCATGGATCGTTGTCTATCATGGGTGCCTCAGGTGAGTGAAGTGAGCAGGAAGATGTTTGCTGCCATAGGGTCTCTCAGACGGCTCCGGAATTTCCTGCCAATTGCTACTAAAATTGCGCTTGCTCAGTCGTTACTTCTCCCCATTCTTGATTATGCAGATATCTCCTATTTAGACCTAACCGAGGAGCAACTTAATAAGCTTGAGCGTATTCAAAATGCCTGCATTCGGTTCATTTTCGGATTACGCAAATTCGACCATGTTTCTAGTTTTCGTTCTCAACTCAAATGGCTCCCTATCCGTCACCGCCGTAACTCTCACATACTTTCTTTACTCTTTTCTATACTTTTTAACCCTGCAACTCCCCGCTACCTCAAAGAGCGTTTCTCTTATCTTAATTCTATTAGATCCTCTCAAAAATTGCTCCTAAAAGTGCCATCTTCATCTTCCAAATTTTATAATTGCTCATTTACGTTCCAGGCCGTTCGTTTGTGGAATTCTCTCCCTCTCAACATAAAACGCGCGCAATCTATTGGTAGCTTTAAATCGCAACTTAAGGAATACTATTTATCTCTTCCTTAGGTTTTTAAGTTGACACTGTTGTTTCTTACTGTGTGTATTATATATGTATATATGTACGTATATGTATGTTTATTTTGTATTTATTTAAGTATGTATATTCATATGAATGTGCTGTGTTATCTATTTCGTCTCTTTTGTTTCTATGCACCACCTACTGCTTATTGTTTTTCTCTAGTCTCCACTACCCAAAGGTTGTCTGGAAGAAATCGCACATTAGCGATAAGACCGCCTGTTGTTACCTCTACCTAAATTTATCTAAGTGTAAAATTTGTGCTTGTAACTGTATGAGGTGTGCAATAAAGAGTATTTATTATTATTATTATTATTATTCAGGAGTGGGGTTTCGTGACGTCACGCCGGCGTTGTAAAATGTCTAGCACAGAGTGACGTTACGCAGAAAAACGGGCTATATCTCTGTCATTTTTTGTTTAATTTTCAAAAGAAAAAGTATATGTGTATTAAACTTAGATGTATAGATGTCATATACAAAGGAAAAAGTGACCTAGGCCTAGACTTGGCCAAGTGGTAAAGGCGTCTGCCGCAAATGCAGAAGACGCTGGTTCGATCCCAGCCCTGGGCACCGGAGGCCTAGGTCACTTTTTCCTTTGTATATGACATCTATATAAGTTTATGATTTATATAGTAGTGTGTCTACTTAAAAATAAACAAATCAAAATATTTATTAAAAAAAGAAAATAATTTGATTTGTTCTTCAGTTATGTGTGTATTGTATACAGGTTGTAATAAAAATGCTGGTGATCCGTTTAAGGGCATAATTGGTATCGTATCTATCTAAATATATATAACTCAAAGGTGACTGACTGACTGACTGACTGACTGACATAGTGATCTATCAACGCACAGTCCAAACCGCTGGTTCTAGAGATTCCAAATTTGGCACGTAGGTTCCTTATAAGGTCTAGGGGTGCACTAAGAAAGGATTTATCAAAATTCATCCCCTAAGGGGTAGAAATGGGGGTCCAAAGTTTGTATGGGGAAACAAGATTAGTTAGTCTATTTTATTCGAAACTTCACAGAAGTATTTCTAACAATAAATGAGTAAATACGTGTTGCAGGTTTTTTGAGAATTCAACCCCTAAAAGGGGGAAATGTGGTCAAAAAGTCTGAAAATCAACATGGGTATTGTTTCTATGGTTTATCGGGTCGTTGATTACGAAAACAACAACGATTTTAAAATCCGACGTGGCGGACGTGAAATACCATCTCCCCTGTTAGGGTACAATGGGGTTGAAATGTCTAAATATCCATATGGGTGTCGTTTTTGTAATTTTTTGGGACGTTAATTAAGAAAATGGCATCGATTTTGAAATTTAATATTGTGGACATGAAAATTCTTGAAAGTATTTGTGCCAAATTGCAATCTTCTTCTAAATATATAAAAGAAGAAACTGACTGACATATCAACGCACAGCCCAAACCGCTGGTTCTAGAGATTCCAAATGTGCGTAGGCTCCTTATAAGGCATAGGGATGCACTTAGAAATAATTTTTAAAAATTTACCTCCTAAGGGGGGAAATGAGGTTCAAAGTTTGTATGGGAAACGAGATTAAGTAGTTCAACTATTTTATTCGAAACTTTACAGGAGTATTCCTAACGATAAATGAGAAAACAAGTGTTTCAGCTTTTTTGAGAATTCAACCCATAAGGGGGAAATGTGGTGACAAAATTTAAATATTAACATGGGTATTGTTTCTATGGTTTATCGGGTCGCTGATTACGAAATCAACAATTAAGGGGGTGAAATGGGGGTTGATAGTTTGGATGGGGAATTTTTAAACGTTGAACCAATTTAGATGAAACTTGGTATAGAGATAGTTTGTGTACCGGGAAACGACATGCGACAGTTTTTATCTCGAAAATCAATCTTTAAGGGGGTGAAATGGGGGTTGGAGGTTTGTATGGAGATTTTTTTACCGCGAACCGATTTAGATAATTTTGTTGTGGATATAGTTTGAGTCCCAGGAAACAATATAGAATATTTTTTAAGCCGAAAATCAATCTTAGAGGGGTAGAAAACATGTTGGTAGTTTGTATGGCGAATTATTAACCGCTGAACAGACGATTGAAATGAAACTTGGTACATATTATACAGATTGAGTCGCGGGAAACAATATAGGATAGTTTTTATCTCGAAAATCAACCCTCTAGGGGGTGAAACGGGGGTTGAAAGTTTGTATGGGAAATTAATAACCGTTGAACCTATTTAGATGATTTGGTATGGAGATATGTTGCGTTCTGGGGAAGGATATATAATAGTTGTTATCCTAGAAGTCATTCCTTAAGCGGGTAAAAAGGAGGGTGGATTACTAATTCCACGCAAATGAAGTCGCGGGGAAAAGCTTCTATTCAAGAGTAGAAATCTGTATTAATCATAATCTCTCAGTAGTAAGTCGTTGATGGCGTAACAATTAAACAATTATTGCAATAATTTCTTTAAAATAAAAAATGAGGGAACTGCCGTCTTCAAAACGTGGTATACTGAAACCTCCAGAATGTAACGAACACTTTTCCGAAAACCGCTTCTAAATCAGTTCAGCGAAACGCAAGATGATCGCGGACAAACATACATTCCTACATACAAACATACGAGTCTAACTGAGAACCTTTTTTAGTACTTTTAGTGCGCGGACGAAGCCGCGGGAAAAAGCTAGTTCTAATCATGACAAGCTAAGAAGAGAAAAAAATGGTTTTGTATGGAGGGCCGGTAGGCTTGAATTCTGTGTCCCATAAAAAAAATTTTTCGCGTTCAAAAATTTTTCGTTCCACTTTTTCTTAGTCACAATACGATACCAATGAGGGTTTCCGCGATCGAGTTTTTCACTAGATGGCAGCACCGTGGCGACAGGTCTAGCTGTCACAATCCACCAATTATGTTTAACCATATATTTTTTGATTGGTGGATTTTGACAGCTACTGCCAAAAAAACCTGTCGTCACGGTGCTGCCATCTAGTGAAAATCTCAATCGCGGAAACCCTCATTAGGTATGCCCTTAAACGGATCAACACTATTTTTGTTACATCCTGTATGTATAATTAAGTTATTATTATTTTGTTATAGTTACATGGTTTTTCACTGTTTCTTTTGCTTTGCACTTTGTGCTACCCAAGATTGTCTGGAAGAGATTGCTCCCTAAGACCGCCTATTGAAGACTGCCACTACTTTTAATTTGTGTACTGGTCTATTTGAGTAAGGTGTGCAAATAAATAATATTTGTATGTATTGTGTCTAACATTTTTTCATACGAGTCTGTGTAATAAATTAATTGTTACTTTAGGACAAACGCTTCTAAAGTATTACGCAAGCTGTGTGTTAAAGTTGGCGTAAGATTTGATCCGGCATACTTGTCAGTCATCCTGGCAATTCTGTAAATTGTCCTGTTTGTCAAGGTGTTGCGCAACCTAGGGTCCTGATGCGCACGCGCACGCGTCTAACTGCTGGCTTCCTAATGGCGCAGGACGGGGCACAGACTAAAATAGTTATTTTACTTTTATTTAAACTGTTGTTGCTACTAGTGACTTGTCTTCACCATTGCAATGATTAATAATTTTAAACAAAAAAGAACTGACTTCACTTAGCATCCACCCTTTCCAAAAGAAAATGCTCGAGCTACTGTAAAAAAATGCCAAATCACTATAGGTGTGCCTATAATAGTTGAAGAGTTCCCTCGATTTCACCAGGATACCATCATCAGATCCTGACCTGGTTACAATGGGAGTTGGGACCAACTATTCAAACAACTAAAAAATTGCAAAAAAAAACAAAGATCCCGACGAATTGATAACCTCCTCCTTCGAAATCTTGAAGTCGGTTGAAAAGGGATGATGACACACTTGAATTATGCAATAATTTTGATAGGATGTAAAATGATCCATATATCCAAATAAAGCTTTTTTTGTAAAATTTAAAAAATGTATTGAAATGTTTCAAATATATCAGGCTTTTAAATTTCAAAATTTTACGATTATTTTAGAAGTACGAAATAAACAAAAACAATAATAACACATATTTGATTTTTGTCATTGTACTATAAAATAAATTGTATAGTGACCTCGTATACACAAACGCAACATTTCAGTGTCAAAATGGTAATTTCATTATTTTTCCATACTTTAAACAGGGCGACTACTTATTTGATCGTGACGTCACTTTTTGACATTACCTATTTTGTTAGGAGCGTTTTGAGAAGCAAGTGCAAATTTCAGACTTTAAGTCTCATTTCTGACTTTTGTGTTGCTTTAATGCAATTGGCCCCATATAGACACTTGATCCTCACAACAAAACGAGAAATGCATGAAAGAAAATAATCATGCCTTTTCGCTTTGACCGAAAGAGGACCGTCTGGAGTAATTGGAAACATAAAGGACCGGGAATCCAGAGGAAGCGAGTTCGAATCGCGTATTCCAGCGTCCTTAACAGTTCATTCTTTTATAGTATTAGTATGTCTCAAGAAAGTTTAAATTTTATTACCTATGGTCTTAGAGCCTACGTAGATGAATGTTGATAGTTTTTCAAAAAAGCTTTTTTTACTTATTTTATTGATCATTATTTAAACTCTTTTTTTCTTTCAACTATTTTATTAATTCAGTCAGCAGCTCATGTTATGTTTACCATGGGGAATGCAACTGGTAAAATTTTAATTTGGTTATAGGTATAGTTGTAATTTTTTAAGATGTCGGATTCTTACTAAAGAGTTCTACTGACAATTCCGACATCTTAAAAAAATCGTACTATACCTACCGGAATTTACTGGTATTATTACATCGCCTATTCTTTTACCGTAGCTGTTAAAAGAGCTTGATAAAATTGATATCAATTGATTTGTTATCAACCTACTTGAAGATTTTGAAGGAGGAGGTTATAAATTCGTCGGGATGTTTTTTTTGCTATTTTTTTTATGTGTGTTCACCGATTATTCAAATCAAAGACGGCAGGATCGATTTGGAAAATTCTTTTCTTGTTTGAAATAGTATACTTTACAGTTGGTCCAATTGTAACCAGGTCAGGTGGGATCCTGTAGAAATAAAGGGAACGCCTATAGTAATTTAAATATTTTTTACAGTTGCTCGGGCATTTCCTTTTGGAAAAGTGGAGGCTAAGTGAAGTCGGTTCTTTTTTGTTTAAAATTATTGAGACCCTAGTTGCACTTAACGCGTCCGCTAGTTATCTGCGTCCGTACGTCCCCACACCGGCTGCAAGTGCATCAAATGCATCTACAATTGCATGGCCTAGTTTAATCGGAATGGCATGTTTATGGGCAGTGTGGAAACGGAGCGGAACTGATGCACAATCAATCGATTCATAGACAAATCTTGTGAAGTCTTACGTATATCATGGATATATTATTTAAATGTCTATGGCCAATGACCTATTTTTCTTGGTTTCTGTTTTAAATATTAATGAATCATATACTTAAATAGATACTGAAATCAATCGAAGGATTATAAAGACATGTGTGTGGGATGTATAGCCTAGTCCAGCTGGAATTGATAAGAAATCACCATTGTAAAATACGAAGATTTAAGTAAAAACTATGTACTTATATTATTTTTAGTTACAATACAAGTAGAAAAAAACCATAAATTTAAATCATAAGAGTAGCAAGAAATAGAATTGAGACTAGCCAGAATGTCAAAAGCTACCTAGGTGGTACAAATATTTAGTCAAGCGATAGGATAGGACTGAAGTTAATGTTAAAAACCTCAACGTGACAGAAATGAATCCCCTCATTTGCCAAAGTGTGCAATGGATAATAATTTTAAACACAAAAGAATCAACTTCACTTCCCATCATCAGATCCTGACCTGAATACAATGGAATGAACTGAGTATGCGCTTTCAAACAAAAAAAAGAATTTTCCAAATCGGTCCAGCCGTCTTCGAAAAACGGTGAACATACATTAAAAAAATAGCAAAAACAAAGTTCCCGACGAATTGAGAAGTCTTCAAAATCTTGAAGTCGGAAAAAAAAACTATTCTGCGATAAAAATGGTTATATTGGTTATGGTCATGGTTAGTCCACTTAGTTCTGCCTCGGTAAAGATTATCATTTATTATCTTTGATAATGCTTTTGCGTTTCTCCCATTTCTTGGACTCAATGTTTCGTGATAAGATCACTTTAGATGTTAGTTCCGCTTCAACAGATCATCTTTATGAATTAGTGTTTTCTGTTAAAGCAAGATCACAAAAAACTAGCCTAGATTTATTTTCTTGCCTATCTCTGTACTCAAACTGTGTGCAATAAATAGTGTTTAGTATTTAGTTACAGCTTTTTGCATCCAGTCGTTACCATCTATTTCTGTATAAAAAACTCTAAGAATATGTTTTCCTCGGGTGTCCTTAATTTTTGTTCTCTTAGTACGGAAACCATTCTGGATTCTGGCAGACGTTTTATCCATCTTTTGTTGTTTGTTCTGCAAATGTGTCTTGCCCATTGCTACTTCAGTCGTCTAGCTTTTATTTTCATATCAACTACTTTTGTAGTTTTTGTTTTTTTTTTGTTAAAATGTAATAAAATATTTAATTATATTTATATGTCAAGCTACTTCCGGAGTCCGAAACCGGACCGCAACAAGTTTTTATTTTATATGATAAAACCGGTTTTAACCGGTTATTTTTCATACAAAATAAAAACCGTTTGCATTCTATTTCGGACTGATTATGTGGCCATTTCCCCCATTTTTTTCGATCGATTTCAGCCAAAGCATTACCTAGTATTGGAACAGTATTGGAACAATCAGATCAGGAATGCAACTGCAATGCCTAATCGAAGTGCAGTTGTACAAATTGTCTATGAGTGGAGAAAGTCGAGATTGCTTAAGCACGTTCGTAGAAATGATAACCGCAAAATGTTGCGAGGAAAGTCTGAGAGACACAGAATAAGAATGAAAAAAAAAAATACAAGAATGCTAGACGTATGAAATGATTTTATAAAAGCTCAAAAGTTGTCACGCTTTTGGATTTGACGTCTATCTCTTTTACACTAATGAAATGTCTCATTTGCACACTTCAGCTACCTTTGAGCATTAGATCGCTGCTATTTCTATGTAGAGATGATATCTAAGCAAAAACAATGTTATCACTGATTACTGTTTTTGCTTAGATTGTTTTTATTCTCATCTCATCTCTGATTGTTAATCAGCGACAAATTATGACACAGACACGGACTGTCAGTACACATTTTTATGAATTTCTTATACGGAGTGATCCGTTTCTTATTGTCCTTACGCATTTACATAATTATTTATCGTTGTTGTTTTATAAGTTAAATTGTAACCACTACTAAAGGAAACCAAATTTCAGCTAAAACATACGAGTACATTGCCTGAAACTTGGTTTCCTTTCGTAATTTACGTGGCAATGCAATAATAAACTAACACGGAGCTGACCTGATGATGCAGTCCAACGGTGAGATATCTAAAGAAATCCTCGAAGAAGAAAAGGCAACATATAATACGAAAAATATAGGGACAATAGACTACAGACTTGTGTATGGTTCCAAAATAAAGTTGGAACCTCTATAATATGTCGGTTTTTATCCTCATTGACCTGTGCTTATCTACCAACATGCAGACTCTAGTAAATGTTCAAGGAAATGTTTTGTCCTTAACTTAACGTAAATGATAATGGAAAATTAATTCAATTTTTCCGGCACTAGGCCAAATCGCTAAATGGTCATTTATTTCCATACACCAGTGGTTGTCCTGGCCAGGACAATAAACACGAATTTGGACTAAATTGCAGTTCAGTGCTCTTGGGTTCGTTCACACTGGATTGCTAAAACATGTAGATTGAGAGAAATGTCAGCTCAAAGTTGGTAAAGGTGAATTCAGCTTTTGGATGCCAAAGATCGCATCAATTTGGGACTTAATGCGCCGTCGATTCGGTCTTGTATTGGATAAAATATTCATTACTCATACCAAATTTCAGTTTTCTAGTACTAACGATCACTGAGCTTAGCCGCGGACAGACGGACGGACGGACATGGTTAAACTATAAGGGTTCCTAGCAGCTACTTATTGAGTAAATTTACCTACCTACATATTTAGACATAGTAAATTAAATATGTCAAATTATGTATCTACAATACGTCAATAAATAATGATTATGATTATAAGCCTGGGTGTTTGGATACCTAAAAATTAGTCACTACACACATGCCCTATATCAATTGAGACCATCGCTCCATACACAGTATCCATGTGCATGAACTCTGCTAATTACCTGCGTTAAACGAAACGCAGCTGACAACTGTCATTATCTATACATATAATAAAGCTGAAGAGGGTCGAAAGTCTGTACATGGAAGATAATCAAAAAAAAGTTGGCTGGGGATACTTAGAATCGATAACAGAACACATTCCAACAATTTTTAGAATTTTTGTCTGTTTATCTGTTTGTCTGTTTATCTGTTTTTCTGTTTATCTGTTTGTCTGTTTATTTGACCGCGCATCACGTGAAAACGGCTGAACGGATTTTGATGAAATTTTGTATAGAGATAGTTTGAGTCCCGGGAAAGGATAATATATAGTTTTAATCCCGAAAATCAACCCTGGTAGGGGTGAAAATGGGGTTGAAAATTTCTATGGAGAATTTTTAACCGCTGAAACGATTTAGATAGAAATGAGTATGGAGATAATGTGAGTCTCGAGAAACGTCATAGGATAGTTTTCAAACCCTAGTGGGGGTGAAAAGGGGGTTGGAAGTTGGTATGAGGATTTTTTTACCGCTGAACTGATTTAGATGAAAATTGGTATTGAGATAGTATGGGTCTCGAGAAAGGACAAAGGATAGTTTCATGTTCAAAAAAGCCCCCCCCCCCCCCTCCATCTTACTTTAGAACCGTAGGTCCAAAAAAATAGAAAAAAATAATGGAAGTGAAGCCTGAAAGGTACTTTCAATAAAAACTATCTATCTATACATATAATAAAGCTGAAGAGGGGGTTGAAAGTATGGAGAATTTTGAATAGAAATTAGTATGGAGATAATTTGAGTCCCGAGAAATGACAGAATAGTTTTTATCCCGAAAATAAACCCTTGTGGGGGTGAAAAGGGGGTTGGAAGTTGGTATGAGGATTTTTTTACCGCTGAACTGATAAAGATGAAATTTGCTATAGTAGGGGTCTCAAGAAAGGACAAAGGATAGTTTTCAGTTGGAAATTTGTATAGGGAATTATTAACCGCAGAATCGATTTAGATAAAATTTGGTACGCAGATAATTTGAGCTCTGGAAAAGGAAATAAAATAGTTTTATCTCGGAAATTCCCTTAAGCGGATGCAAAAGGGGTGGAAGTTTACATGGGGAAGAAACAACCAATAGTATTGAAATAATTTGTAGTTTTTTGGTCAAGGTATTCATATTTATAATATGTTACCCAACGATGCTTTTACCTTTACCAGCTCTTAAGAAATATTTGGAAATGTCATGAATGTCAAAGGGTTATTGCAAGTTCGAGGACTATATATGACGGACAAAGATGCATGGCCCAAACCAAAAAACTACTACAAAATCATCTAACATGTATAGGACACCGTTTAGGTAGGAAAACATATCAAACGTTTTGTGAAGCAGTCAGATTAGGATTTATTTTTCTTTATAATTAAACAATAGGTACATTATCTGTCTCTCAATATGTTTCGATATGTCTTCTTGAAGAACTACGCATTATTTTGTATCTTTAAGATCTAATAATGTATTACTGTTTTGAAAAAAATAAGTCCCGTCGAGTTTCTTTTCGGTCATAATCATAATACTTCTTGGGCCAGAGGTAGGGTTAGAACCGGTGGTAGTTTTGGAACGAAGTCCCTTATCGGACGGCTAGGCGAAAAAAGTCACGTAACCGTCACGAAAAAGTGTCACGACACGAAAACGCGACACCCATACGATTGAGAAACATGTAAAATGGAATGAAATAAAAAATATAAAAAATAGAATAAAGTGAAGTGAATTGTAGTGAAAAGTGAAAGTGAGAAGTGATAAAAGTGAAAAAAAGTCGAGAACCTAAAAGTAAAAAATGTCGAAAATGTCAAAAATAGCAAAATTTCTAAATTTCAAATACTTCAAAAACCAAAAATTTCAAAAAAATACAAAAAAAATGAAAGCCACCAAATTTACGAAAAAGTAAAAAATTTAATTAAATTAAATAACATAACTTCGTTCCAACCGAGTGTTCCACGACACTCACGTATTTTAATTTTCTCTGACGTTCATTAGTGCATTGTACTGTGCTTACATTGAAGAATAAATATCTTGATCTACACCAATATCATAAATCCTGTATTCCGCGTTCGGCACCGTATGTAATTACCACCATTATTGCAAACAGTAACGTAACATCAGGGTAAAAACGTAAACGTAATGAAAATCCGCCCCCCAACCGCCGGTGCAATAAGTTTGGTCATGGCGGTGTAATGGCGGTCATTCTAATGGTTTCAATGGATTTTTAATATGTATGTGCATAATTAGGCCTTATTACGTAACAGTTACATAAACTACTATTTATCTCTTTTTAGGGTTCCGTAGTCAACTAGGAACCCTTATAGTTTCGCCATATCTGTCCGTCTGTCCGCGGTCTAGCTCAGTTACCGTTCGCACTAGAAAGCTGAAATTTAGTGAGGCCTGATAAGCACTTTCAATAAAAACTATATTGAATAAAATTGTTTCAGCCGTTTTTGAATTATCAGTCAAAAACGCATAGTGAAAGGAAGTGCCGGATAGTAAAATGACGTAAGCGCCGCCAAATATCCCTTAAGAAACGACCTTTTGAACGGATGTTTTGTAACAGGGCGGCATTTACGAAACTCTACACTGAGCATCGCCCGACATGCTCTTGGCCGGTTTTTTTTTGCATTGTTATCCCGGAAATCACCCCTTAAGGATTACTAATTCCAATTCAAGTAAATCCCCAGCCAGTTTATACGTAGCCACGCGTACGTACGTAGCGTTAGGTGTAGGGTATAAAAATTCAACGTCTAAAAGTGGGGGGGGGGGGGGGGGGGGTAGCGTATAGCGAGGTCAGATGCACTGGGACGCTAATTTAATAAAACTGGACACGTTTGCAGGTGTTATAGATTTATGCGTAGAGAATGCCGAGCGTTTTGTAAGACAACAATTTATTACTTAAGACATAAATAAGGCTGGACTTTGGAATAGTTTACGTTCCATTTACGAAACCTAATACGTTTAATTAATATATTCGTCAAGACATTACAGTAGTTTATTAATTTAATAGCCTACATTACTGCAGAAGTGCAGAGGCCGAGTCGTAGACGAGGCCGGATAAAGCGAGTCCTGCAATCCCTGTTCCGGCCAAGGATTGTATAGTGCTTTTCTCAAACAATGTAAGAAAATATTATAATTAAAATAACTACTAAGTAATCAAGTAAATAAATTTAAATTGCCGCCTTTATTATTTTTTAAACTTGACATTTGAAAAAGCTATTCGAGCACCATGTTTAACCGCTTATAAATTTAGTACCATAGATTTTGTTTTTTCTTTTTTAATTTTAATGTCGCAAGTATACTTACATAGAGAGTGGTCGTTGGCTGTATGTAATATTTCCTTTGTCAGTCTAACCTTAGTGAGCAAATTTAAAAAGTTAGAGCAGCGGACAATTATGTACGTTTCATACTAACTCCATACATTACTTCTTGGCCTTAGGTAAGGAGCCATAAATGAGCAACTTCATGTCTTCATTTCGAGACATTAACGCATACATTTCGGAGTATGTTTGAGAAAATAAATATATTTTGTTTTTGTTTTGACATCGATACAAAGTTAATTAAGTGGCAGTTGCAATTTAAGCTATCATTAGCAGCAACAAAATTGATGAAAAGAATGGAAACAATTGGAACATTATTGGAAGATATCATATACAGGGTGTAACAAAAATACTGGTGATCCGTTTAAGGGCATAATGGTATCGTATTGCGACTAAGAAAAAAATTAAGAAAATTTTTTTGAACGCAAAAAAATTTTTTTTTATGGGACACAACGTCCTAGCCGGTCAACCCTCCATAAAAAACCAATTCTGTTTTTCTTATTTTTTCAAAATTAGAATACGATACCAATTATGCCCTTAAACAAATCACCACTATTATTGTTATACTTTGTACACCATGAATTTTATTTAACTGATATTTTTCGAACAGTAAATTATTAAAATTAGGTAATCACTGAACATAAATAATGTAATACATCCATACTATTATTATAAATGGGAAAGTGTATGTGTGTGTTTGTTTGTTTGTCCGTCTTTCACGGCAAAACGGGGCGACGAATTGACGTGATTTTTTAAGTGGAGATAGTTGAAGGGATGGAGAGTGACATAGGCTACTTTTTGTCTCTTTCTAACCCCCCACTTCCCTAAAATGGGGGGTGGAAGTTTTTATGGTTTGTTACTCCGAATTTAACGCGAGCGAAGCCGCGGGCAAATGCTAGTACCTAATAAATGTTGCAAGGTTCTATTAATTTTCAGTCTACAGTAAAACCTCAACTATCCAAAGCAATTAGGACCGAGGCTAGTTCGAATAATCGAAAATGTAGGTTTTTTGGGGCAAGATCAAACAAAAACATCACCTTCTTCATTGATTTATTATGTATTCTACTACTAGATGTGACATCTAGAACGAATTTTGTGCGCCATGTTTGGCGGTTGATAGCTATGACAGAATCAAAGAGTAGTATAGACTTGTAGTGATTTTCACTACAAGTTTTGGGACAAAGAATTTCTTAGGGATTTCCTCTCCTGTTACTCAATGGTATACTGCAACATATTCGCGTTAACGTTCGGATACATAAACGAAATAATTGAGCGTTCGATAATCGAAGTTCTACTCTGTATCTCGATAACGTTTGCCTTTATGCTATTTAGTAACCACATTTCACAAAGCCAGGTAAATAATACTTCATCGCCTGAAGCTACGAAAATAGCTTTGAATTATGAAATGCGACTTTGTTCAAGACAAACAGCATGTTCACTTCCATACTAAATTCCTCACCTTAAGGACTGATTTGAACGGTGCTTAAACAATATCATAAAACCATATACATACATAAAATAGGAAGAAGTGGTCCCACGAACATAGAACTGTGATTCCATAATAAGCCGCGGTCTCGTGCACACTCACTCACTTTTGACGTGACTAATCATCGCTCGTCCACGACTTCCACGAGTTGTATATGTGTGCGTGTCGCGCGTAAACACGAGAATATCGGATTATTATGGAATCACAATTTAATTTTTGTCTTCATTATGGTCTTCACGCCACCACGTCTTCTTATTTTATATGTATATGCTTAAAACATATGCTTTCATTTAAATCTGTCAGCATTTATAAAATTAAGTAGGGATTAGTAGGTACACATTACCTACCACTATTTGTCAGAACATACAACTTCTTCAGTAGGTAAACAGGCTGTATTAAACAATGAAAGTAAGCCAAGAATCTTACCATTGTTTTGTACCAGAAAATCCGCAGTGGCTAACAGAGGAACGAGAAACGGTGTCAATATCATGTATACATAACATCTATTGAAGCTAACGAGGTTTCCTTTGGGAAATGATGTTGGTTTATAAAACATTTATGCAGCTGTAGACACGCTTGACTGATAGTTTTGCAAGCTATTTTAATGGAAAACCAAGAATAGTCGGAATAATTACTAATTTTTAGGGTTCCGTACCTCGACAGGAAAAAACGGAACCCTTATAGGACAACTTTGTTGTCCGTCTGTCTGTCTGTCTGTTAAGACAATTTTTCTCGGGAACGCGTAGAGTTATCATTTTTATCAAGCTGAAATTTATATCAAATACTCAAGTCTATTATCCCTTGGAGCTGTAAAAAAATCAAACTTAAAAGCCAACGCAATCAAAAGATACAGTCGTTTATGCTGCAAATTTCCGCAAATTTTCTAAACTTGCAAGGGACCGATCAAAACTTACAGGGTACTTCCCGTGAACTCAGAATCTTGAAATTTGGTACGAAGCTTGGTCTTTTAGCACAGATAAAGGAAAAATTGCGAAAACCGTAAATTTTTAGTTACCTACAGGTTTGTACGGAACCCTCGGTGCGCGAGTCCGACTCGCACATGGCCGGTTTTTGTTATAAACATAGATGTAAATCCTACCATCTCAAACATTTCTATTTATTTAGGTACACATAAAAACAAAGGGGCTCGTAACCTGGCGGTAAGATGTCCGACTTTCAATCCGGAGGTATTGGGTTGAAACTCTGGCCCGTACAGTCACCGGCAATAATATCAATATTATCCTAAACCAAGGATGATATAGACATGGATGGACAATATCCAAAAATATGTGACAAGTGCTATATTTAAGAGCGTGTTACATATTATTTCGGCCTTCGTGTAGGAAGATACTATTGCCGGTGGCTGTAACCAATGAGTTTTTCTGAACTTATAATGTACGAAATATCATTTGATAGTCCAGTCGCTTTTTGGTGAAAGAAAACATCGTGAGGAAGCCCGGCCTAATCGCAATAAGACCTCATTTCCCTCTGGGTTCATAGGTCAGATGGCAGTCGCTTTCGTAAAAACTAGTGACTACGCCAAATCATGGGATTAGGTTTAGGAGTCCGGTAACGATTTAAAAACGAAAATTGCTAATAATGAAATTACGCACATGAATCGCATTTGATAAGATAGTTTGAAGTCTTGTTATTTCAAAAAAGTTATTTGGGTCTATATATATTAATGTTTAATACCCTAAAACTGAATTCTTAAAGAGCTTGTTTAGTGGCGACTTTAATTCGTGCAATCTTGTCGCTTGATTATTAATTATTATTTTTTATGTTTTATATTAAAGCATGAAGTAGAGTTTATTTCTGTATTTTTATTTAATACCTAAACTATACAACACTAATACAAAAATATCACCTAAACTTCGGCTATTTTTCATAAAATTGCTCTAGCTAAACATACTACGTTAATAATGAATATGTTCCTTGGACCGACATACAAGCACTCATGTCAAGTCGCCTTGTAGCCCTGGACAAATGCCCAGGAGTGAGACCAATCGGTATTGGTGAATGCCTTCGGAGAATTTTATCAAAATGTATGATTCAAGCCACTGGTTCCGAGGTTACCGAAGCTTGCACAAATTTGCAACTTTGCAGTGGATTAAGCAGTGGCATCGAAGGTGCAATACACGCAATGAATGATCTATTCGAAAAAGAATGCCAACCCAGCTCACACTGGGGATTACTTCTTGTTGACGCAAACAATGCTTTTAATGCTGTCAACAGGCAACTAGCCCTTTGGCAAGCACGAATATACTGGCCACATTGTGCTCGCTTTCTTTACAATACATATAATGGTCACGCAGAGCTAGTCATTCGCAATTCGGATATGAGAATTTACAGCAAAGAAGGTGTCACCCAAGGAGATCCGTTAGCTATGCCACTTTATGCCCTTGCTACTTTAGCCCTAATAAATAAACTCAAAGATGACCAAAGCACCACTCAATGTTGGTATGCTGATGACTCTTCTGCCCAAGGTAACATTAATAACCTATTCAAATGGTGGAAAAAGATAAGTAGCATAGGGCCTGCCTATGGATATTTCCCCCAAGGCAAAAAATCATTTTTAATAGTATCAGAGTCTGACAAACAAGAAGCAACTCATATATTCAAAAACACTAATGTTTCAATTGTAACTGGATCTCGATATCTTGGAAGTTACATCGGAGAAGGGAAAGAAGAATATGTAAAAAATAACATACATCGTTGGGTTTCCACTATAGAAAAGTTATCACTCATATGTAAAGACTCACCACAAGCTGCCTACACTGCTCTCACCAAAGCTGCACAATTTCAATGGACCTTTTTGTCAAGAGTTCTTAAGGATGCCGCAGAATACTTTGATCCTTTAACAAATACCTTACGCACAACCTTTTTGCCGATCTTATTTGGAGGTGACGTGTCATCATTAGAAGCCGACTTATTTTCACTACCTATTCATAAAGGTGGTTTAGCAATATCTAATGGTGCTACCACCTCAAACTTATACTATGATATGTCTAAAAAAGGCTGCTCAGTTCTTTCATCGTCCCTTATTGAAATGAGCCATATGGAACTTGCAAAACATCATAAATCCCTCATGGATGCACGTAAAGAATGCCACAAACTAAAAGAAGCTCACGACGATAATTTTTTAGACTCGATTTTAACCAATCTCCCACCCATCAAAAAAAGAGCCATAGAAAGGTCAATTGCAACCAAAATGAAAACAAAATCCTCCAGTTGGCTATCCGTTATACCTACAAGCAAAGACCATTTTGACCTTTCTCCACATGAATTCCGAGATGCCCTTTCAATACGTTACCATCGAACACCGATCTCAATGCCAAAATCTTGTGATGGATGCGGTAATAACGATTTCAACATCGATCATGCCCTGTGTTGTAAAACCGGCGGTCTCATCACGAGACGACACAACGAATTAAGGGATCTCTTCTGCGAACTATGTCAACATGCTTGGGGAAATGTTGTCAAAGAACCCATAATCACTGAAGGTGACACTGGTCTACGAGGAGATTTAGCATGCCGAGGCGTGTGGGTTGCACAGAGGGAGGCGTTATTCGATATCCGTGTTGTTGACACCGACGCTCCCTCTTACATATCACGCCCTGTTATTTCTGTCTTGAAATCTGCTGAATCAGAAAAACAAAAAAAATACTCGAATGCCTGCGAGTCACGTCATGCCACCTTTATACCCCTCGTCACCTCTGTGGATTGAGTTTTTGCCCCACAACTGGCCACCTTCGTAAAACACCTCGGGGAAGCACTAGCATCTCGCTGGAATAGATCCCTGTCCAGTGTTTTAGGCTGGCTCAGGGCCCGTATAACTACCTCTATAATTAGAGCGACGAGCATGTGCATCCGAGGTACCCGCCATAAATGGAAGCCAGTAGCAAAACTCTTTGGCTTCGATGATGGTGCTGCGCTTCCACACTCCGACTGACATTTTATATTTATTGCTTAGTTCCACCGAAATATGTTTTATTTGTCTGTATGTTTACCATTTGGTCAATAAATGATTGCACCCCTAAAAAAAAAAAAAACCTGGAGTGGAGATATACTACGTTACATAAACGTTTCACAAAGGGGCGTTCCACAACCGATGCTGCTGCGGTACTCATCAAACATATTTTCATTGCCTGGGAAAAACATTACGATGCAATTGGTATATTCTGTGATCTTTCTAAAGCGTTTGATTGTGTAGATCATACAACCCTCATTCTTAAATTAGAACATTATGGTTTGTCAGAAAATGCCTTGAATCTCATGTCTTCATATCTTAGCAACAGAACACAAACAGTTGTTGTAAATAAAACCCAGTCTAAAGGGACTTTAGTAAAATTAGGAGTGCCACAGGGTTCTATTTTGGGCCCATTCCTGTTTTTGGTTTATATAAATGATTTACCTTGTGTAGTACAAAACCTTTGTGATATCGTTCTGTTTGCGTGGAATCTACCGATTTTACTGTAATCAATAACACACTAGCTGCTGTACTGAACTGGTTTACTATTAACAATTTGCTACTTAATGCTAAGAAAACCAAATGTATTAGATTTAATATTGTCTTCGGTTGCCGCGATAGTTATTCATGAAATAAAACAATTAAAAACGGATTTTATCGCGTGTATTGAGCTTAAATTACATCCCGACGTTTCGAACACTTTACAGCGTTCGTGGTCAACGGGTCGACTGAGGAAAAATGTACAATTACCTCCGTTCAAAAACTATCACAATATGCAAATAAAATGTGGGTAAAAATAATATGTGGGTAGGTTTGCATATTGTGATAGTTTTTGAACGGAGGTAATTGTACATTTTTCCTCAGTCGACCCGTTGACCACGAACGCTGTAAAGTGTTCGAAACGTCGGGATGTAATTTAAGCTCAATACACGCGATAAAATCCGTTTTTAATTGTTTTATTT
This sequence comes from Pammene aurita, assembly GCA_947086415.1. Lineage (NCBI taxonomy): Eukaryota > Metazoa > Arthropoda > Insecta > Lepidoptera > Tortricidae > Pammene > Pammene aurita. The sequence goes on along the minus strand of OX352302.1, from coordinate 33,293,789 downwards.
CATGTATTAGATTTGTTTTGCCAAACGTTGCACCGGTGGACACTAAGATTCTCCTGAATGGTGAATGTTTAGAGATAGTAGATAAAGCAGTGTTCCTTGGTTCGACGTTGGACAAAAATCTACAATGGAGTCCTCATATAAGAAAACTCGCTCTTTGATTAAGCTCGGCCGCTCATGCCGTTAGGAGAATGAGACAATTAACGAATATTGACACAGCTCGCTTAGTTTATCACAGTTATTTTCATAGTGTAATGTCATATGGTATTCTGGTTTGGGGCATAGCAGCTGACATGCAGACTATATTTGTTTTACAAAAAAGAGCCATCCGCTTACTGTATAACTTAAAGGCAGGTGCACTATTTAAAGAAATTAATATTTTAACTGTTGCTTCCCAATATATCTATGACAATATTATTTTTGTTGTAAAGAATATACATACATTCAAAAAAATTTCTGACATCCACAGCTATAACACTAGAAATAAAAACAAGCTTGCTATCAGAAGTAGTCGTATCCGCAAAGCATATAAGTCATTTTTTGGTCAAGGTATTCACATTTATAACAAGTTACCCGTCGATGCTTTAAATTTATCATTCTTAAGAAATATTTGAAAAAAAGTTTAATGTCAAAGGGTTATTACAGGGTCGAGGACTATATGACGGACAAAGATGCATGGCCCAAACCAGAAAATACTACAAAATCATTTAGAGGACACAGTTCAGATAGGAAAGCATATCAAACGTTTTGTGAAGCAATCAGATTTGGATTTTATTATTATTATTTTATTTTAATTAAACAATACGTACATTGTATGTCTCTCAAGCTGTTTTGATATGCCTTCTTATAGAACTACGCATTATTGTGTATCTTTAAGATATATACTGTATTACTGTTTTGAAAAAATAAGTCCCGCCGAGTTTCTTGCCGCTCATAAATAATACTTCTCGGGTCAGAGGTGTAGGGTTAGAACCGGTGGTAGTTTTTTTTTTCTGACGTTCATAAGTGCATTGTAATGTGCCTAAATTGAAGAATAAATATCTTTTATCTTTTTTATCTTTATCTTTTACTCTCCCTTAAAAATATATATGAAAATGAAAAAAACTGTTCCACTTTCTCAGACGCCTAACTTTACAACGTATTTATATATTTTACATATTAGTATAACTTAATTTTAATCAATAAGAACTTTTCACCTCTCCAAGCAAAAATCGCGAAATAGTTGTTACGATTAGGGTGAATTACTTATAATTGAAACAAGAAAATTACAAAGCGTTCCACTTATGCCATTTAAAAGTGGTCTTAGGTGAATTCATTCATAATTGTGTGGAGTAATTTGACAGCACTTTATATACGTATGTCAACCGCTTTGTATGCCAGGAGCTGTCAAATTCATAAATTCATAAATGACTGGAGAGTCATTTATGAATTCTACTTTAGTGTCGGTGTAAAAGTTGATTCACCCAACAAACATTCTTCGTAGAATGGCACCCGATCTCAATGCAAGCATTCTGATAGCTGAGCAGTACTTAATATGAAGTGCGCCTGCGCATGTGGGGTCCTAATTAACGATAATGATTACTAATGCGTTTGTTTTGCTTAGGAATTCGTAACGCTCCATTTAAAAGGTATAAGATATTATGTTTAATCAGAACGTTTCCAATACATTGAAATTCAATCACATACTTAATGTAGCAGACGAAATATACTCATAGAGTTGTGTTCCTGCTGGTGACTAAAGTCACCAGAGAGCTCAAAGAGGATATAGTGTGTTGATGATGAGGGACCCTCTTGTCCCTTTAGCCAACACAGTGAATCCGCCTTTATATTAAAACGGCAACGCGCATGTGACACCTCTGGAGATGCAGACGTCTAATGGCTACGGTAACTGCATACCATTAGGTGGTCATATGCTTGTTTGCCATCGTCGTGGTATCAAAAGCACGGGCATTCAGAAGCAGAAGTAGGCAAGGTCTTGTTCTTTTAACAATAAAGTCGTGTCCTTTTTTTTATGGATTATAGGCAGACCTTTGACCATGATCTCACCTGATGGTAAGTGATGTGATGATGCGGTCTACGGTAGAGCTCGCTTACTTATGAGATACCTATTTACTCCCAAATTGTACTCAAGTGGAAACACAGACTCGGGCAGGCCGTTCCACTCCTTGGCAGTTCGCATAAGGAATGTTGACGCGAAACGCTTCGTGCGTATATGTGGAATACCTACCATGAAGCGATGCCGGAGTGCCGATTGCCTGATAATCCGATGGTAAAATAGTCGTGACAAGCTCTTTTTGGACACTTCGCCCGTTTAGCTACTTCTGCTGCTGACTGTACATTTTGACGTGATAAACAGGCTAGCCGTATGCTTGTTTGCCACCATCATAAAAAAAACTTGAACCTCTATTAAAAAGTCTCTTTCTTACGTCCTTTAACAAACCTATTTAAACAATGAAATGCAGGTAAATATTTGTTTAGGTTATGTTTGTGTTGGTTAATTTTATCTGAATTTTTAATAGCTTCTAGTACCCTACTATTCAATATGCTCTATGGCTTCTAGCTTCTCACGTTTTTTGTTAGTGATTAAATAAAATGTATGTAAATTGGAAATGATTTTTAGAGTGCGCTTACACTGATGTTATATCTATAACGTTGTATGACATTAGTTTAGGAGCCCCATTAATAACATCCTCCTAGGGTTTGTCCCGGCTTTATCCGCGGCTCAATTAAGCTTTGGGTCCGCTTGGGAACCTACTCCCATGTTTTAGTATAGGCACTAATTTTTACGAAAGCGACTGCCAATCTGACTTTCCAACCCATAGGGTAAACTAGGTCTTATTGTACCATTAATACCATTTATAAATTGTCTACATATTAGAAGATACAAAAATTAAAGAACTTGTGCGTTTATTACAATAATCTAGAAAGGGAATAATAAAATAATGCAGTGTCATAAACATAAAACCGTTTACATCTATGCATCCTTATAAAGCGTTGTTTATCCAGTGTCCCAGTGTCAGTGTCAGCCATCTTGGGTGGTCGACATTTGACACCTGTCGTGACACTGTGACATACGACACAGTCGCGCGCACAAGTGTTAACGAATATGTGTAATATTTTATTATTAGTTGCATATTCATTGAGAAGTTAGGTGTAATACGTTTATTTTTTATTTTTTTAACCTTATATGTCTTAGTTTAGAAATGCCATATGTAATATTGTAAGATTGTACGAGTTTTCCGTAAACATTGGCGTAGACTTGACAAATGAATTTAAATATAAAATTTGGCTGTCTATCTGATTGTTATATAGTCAATCTCGCAAAAGTTATATTATACTGACAGGATAATTGAAATATTTATTTTATTTTATTTGTATCAAGGTAAAAAAAAGGATTTAAAAAATATGGTAAACTAGCCTTTTCCCGCGGCTTCGCCCGCGTACTATAAGTACTCAAAAAGGATACGATACCCATGTTGATTTTCAGACTTTGTGACCACTATTGCCCCTTTTGGGGGTTGAATTGTCAAAAAACCTGAAACACGTGTTTACTCATTTATCGTTAGGAATACTCCTGTGGAGTTTCGAATAAAATAGTCTAACAAATCTTGATTCTCCATACAAACTTTGGACCCCCATTTTACCCCCTTAGAGGGTGAATTTTGAAAAATCCTTTCTTAGTGCATCCCTTGACCTTATAAGGAACCTACGTGCCAAATTTGGAATCTCTAGAACCAGCGGTTTGGGCTGTGCGTTGATATGTCAGTCAGTCAGTCAGTCAGTCAGTTTCTTCTTTTATATATTTAGATAGATTAACTAAATTCCAGAACATAATTTTATAATTAATAATACTTATAATTTTGTTCAATAATATAATCGTCAAAAAAAAAAAATATATATATATATATTTATTGGTATCCCACAGGTTTACAAAAATATCTTGCGGCAGGTACCTGCTGGTAAGTATAATAATACTTGTGTTAGGAGATACCGCTCCTTCCAAACGGATTAGTCCTGGTACAGTTTAGTGGATACTAATTAAGTACAACTTATTTATGAACATTTTTAAGATTATTTTACTAGACATAAACGTAAAACGAAAAGCTGACATAGTGATAATATTTTTCCAGAGTAACATAATATTACTAAATTACTAATATTTTATAACTAGGTATAATTTGAAAACAATTTTCATAGTATATAGTTTTGACTCTGTTTTATAGACTCTATATAATACTCAAAGACTTACTTATTTATTAGTGAAGGTTTATACACATTAATACAAGCTGTTATTATTAAGATAAGGTGTATGTGTGTGTGTGAGTGTATATGTGTGTGTGTGAGTGTATATGTGTGTGTGTGTGAGTGTATATGTGTGTTCGTATGTGCGCGTGGGTGTGTATGTCTGTTTATTTTTGTAATTTTCCTTTTTAAACCACAACAAGCGATTCAGTGGCATCATATGTAAGCGATAGTAACCATTCTGAAACTTGTCTTTTACACTTTGATTGTTTCATTGGGTAGATGTTGAGAACCTTGTTTGTTTTGTTATATATACTCGACGAATTAGCTTTGTATTGCCTTTTTGCAAACTTAGAGTTGGTTGGCCAATATGGGGCTACTACATGTATCAAACATATCGTCACGTAATGAATCATCATTGCTACGTGAAAGTAATACTAAACGACACATTTCATTTTATGCTGATACTTATATTTTAATCAGCTTTTAATCATAATCATTTTCCAATAACATAGATTATCTTGTTCCAATAAATTATACATTAATATGCTACTGCACAATAAAACGCGCATTCATTGGCAAAGTTATGTTAAAACTATTACTAGATGTCATAAATAGAGCTGCGGGCTTAAAATGGGCGTAGTAAAGTAATAAAGTTAGGGCCAGACAGCATACAACCACAGCCCTCTGCCACGAGACCTTGGCAGAAAACAGAGATTTTAAACCATGTAGCCCGTGGTTGACGCCAAATCCCACATGACCTTTAAACGCCCTTCGTGGCTAGGCGTGCTCTGCCAACCATTGGCTGGCCACGCTTCGAACACTGAAGTTGGGCGCTTGTTGTCAACCATGTCGACGCTCGCTTCAACCAAGGTCACGTGGCAGAATCTGCGGCTATCTGCCGTCTGGCCCTAACTTAACTTTAATAGAGTGTAGTAGAGACCTCCGGACTGAAAGTCGGATGTCTTACCGCATGACTACCAGCGCTCTCAAAAACCAACGTTTGATATATCATGCCATTATCACTTTTGAAGTCGATAACTGCAACCATTATACGCCTGCTGATATGGCGTTAGAAACCTAAAATGACCGTCATTTATCAAGTCGATAACTGCAACCATTATACGCTGATATCTCCATATAGAAACCTAAAATGACCGTCTGATCTAAGCATCCACATTTATAGAATGTACATACATGGTAGGGACGTAGCGTGTCTTAGTATTTATAGCAAGTTCTAACCTGGTTACCTCATTAGGAATAGCTGTTAATGCTTATGGAGAGCCGGTTTAGGAATTAAACTAGTTTTAAATGCTATATATTTTTTATATATTTTTTCAGCATACACAAAATTTGTTTGACATAAATCGTGATATTTGCCGTATCTATGTCTTGAAAATTTATTGAGTTGTATTCTCAAAGTAAAGCGATTCAGAAACTCAAATGGTATTTAATAACGTTCTGATTTATGTTTGTGTGGCAGCGATATGTTGGTAGGTATCAAATTTATTAGGTCTAAGTAGCATGAGTAACTGAATATATATTTTTTACTTTAGTAAAAAACAAAGCGCCGCACCACTTATTAGAGCATTATCTCTTTTATTCAACTTTCGTCTTAGGTTAGGTTATTTACAATATTTTTGTAACAGTAAAATACATGAATACAAAACAATAGAAACATGCGACGGAGCAAGGCCCAGGCTGCCGGTGGTCAGGGCCGCAGAGTGAGGAACTTTCGGACTATGCGCGCCGTGTTAAAGAAGAACATTTAATATTTGACTTTGTTAACTTTAAATTAGTCAGTTACTATGCTAGAAAATCTGCCATTCATGGTGGTTCCCTTATTATTGTTAAAAAGGTCTAAGATCTAAAGAACGGAAGGATGTTGTAAAATGTTCCATAGAGAGGATTGCAGAAATTTCTTGTGTAGAATTAGAAAGTTATATTGTTATTTGTGTATATAGGCCACCAACAGCGGCAGCAGCTGATTTCAACAAATTTGAAAATACCATGGAAAATGTGCTGAAATTAGTGACTAATATCCGAAACTGCCGAAAGCATGTTATAGTATGTGGAGATTTTAATGTTAACTTGCTTGAATCGTCTAATAATTCTGTTAAATTGCTATGTTTGTTTAAATCGTTTAATATGTTTAATTTATTCTTTGAACCTACCCGGGTGGGCGTCACTAGTGCAACATGCCTAGATAATATTTTTTGTAACTGTGAATGTCTGGATAAGCAAATATTTAACTGTTTTAATTCTGATCACAGCGGTCAAAGGGCATCTTTTATAAAGCCAATTCAGGAAACTCCACAAACTGTAACATATAGACCCATTAATGGTTATCGTTTGGAATTATTCAAAAAAGAAATTCAAAATCATCTGTCAACACTGCCTTATTCACATTTTTATGACTCAAATAATTTGTATGAAGATTTGTTTGGTATGATTCTTTGTCAATTTAACAAACATTTCAAATTGAGAACTATTAGTGGGTCAAAGACTAAATCTAAATCAAAGTTTAGCGAATGGGCTACCGTAGGCATTCATAAAAGTAGAAAGAGGCTTTATGAACTTTATGAAGAGAGAGAACTGAACAAAAATGCAGATTTTCTGGACTATGTTAAGAACTATTCAAACATTTTCAAGAAAGTGTGTTTGACTGCGAAGGCGAACTATACTAGTGCAAAAATCAAAATTTCGGACAACAAGGTGAAAACAGTATGGAATATTATAAATAAGGAAGCTGGTAAATGTAAATCACGCGATTCTCAAGTCAACATTGTCTCAGAGGAACAGCAGGTCTTGTCAAATGACGATATTGCCTCGGCATTCGAAGATTATTTTTCTAACATAGCATTAAATACCACAAAATGTCTAAAATCATCTTCGTTTCAAGCTCATTCCTTACTTTGCACTAATATTAAGAAATGTCAGATGATATTTGAATTTGACCTTGTAGATTCAGAAAAAATTGTAAAAATATTCTAATCTCTGAATTTAAAGAAAACAGAAGACTTATGGGGTACATCAGTTGTAGTCATCAGTCATATCATAGACGTCATAGCGCCTTACTTAGCCTTAATTTATAATAATTCAGTTTCACAAGGCGTTTTTCCAGATCTTATGAAATGTAGTAAAGTCATACCTCTTTTTAAATCGGGTGATTCTAGTGATCTGAATAACTTCCGGCCGATATCAATACTTCCTGTACTAAGTAAAGTCTTTGAAAAGCTGATGTTAAATGATCTACTGGGCCACTTCAACAGACATGGATTGCTTACAAGCAATCAGTTTGGTTTCACAAAGGGACGTTCCACAACCGACGCTGCTGCGGTAATCATCAAACATATTTTCATTGCCTGGGAAAAACATTACGATGCAATTGGTATATTCTGTGATCTTTCTAAAGCGTTTGATTGTGTAGATCAGACAACCCTCATTCTTAAATTAGAACATTATGGTTTGTCAGAAAATGCCTTGAATCTCATGTCTTCATATCTTAGCAACAGAACACAAACAGTTGTTGTAAATAAAACCCAGTCTAAAGGGACTTCAGTAAAATTAGGAGTGCCACAGGGTTCTATTTTGGGCCCATTCCTGTTTTTGGTTTATATAAATGATTTACCTTGTGTAGTACAAAACCTTTGTGATATCGTTCTGTTTGCCGATGATACATCTTTAATTTTCGAAGTTGACCGGCAATCTACCGATTTTACTGTAATCAATAACACACTAGCTGCTGTACTGAACTGGTTTACTATTAACAATTTGCTACTTAATGCTAAGAAAACCAAATGTATTAGATTTGTTTTGCCAAACGTTGCACCGGTGGACACTAAGATTCTCCTGAATGGTGAATGTTTAGAGATAGTAGATAAAGCAGTGTTCCTTGGTTCGACGTTGGACAAAAATCTACAATGGAGTCCTCATATAAGAAAACTCGCTCTTCGATTAAGCTCGGCCGCTCATGCCGTTAGGAGAATGAGAAAATTAACGAATATTGACACAGCTCGCTTAGTTTATCACAGTTATTTTCATAGTGTAATGTCATATGGTATTCTGGTTTGGGGCAAAGCAGCTGACATGCAGACTATATTTGTTTTACAAAAAAGAGCCATCCGCTTACTGTATAACTTAAAGGCAGGTGCACTATTTAAAGAAATTAATATTTTAACTGTTGCTTCCCAATATATCTATGACAATATTATTTTTGTTGTAAAGAATATACATACATTCAAAAAATTTTCTGACATCTACAGCTATAACACTAGAAATAAAAACAAGCTTGCTATCAGAAGTAGTCGTATCCGCAAAGCATATAAGTCATTTTTTGGTCAAGGTATTCACATTTATAACAAGTTACCCGTCGATGCTTTAAATTTATCATTTCCCGCTCTTAAGAAATATTTGAAAAAAAGTTTAATGTCAAAGGGTTATTACAGGGTCGAGGACTATATGACGGACAAAGATGCATGGCCCAAACCAGAAAATACTACAAAATCATTTAGAGGACACAGTTCAGATAGGAAAGCATATCAAACGTTTTGTGAAGCAATCAGATTTGGATTTTATTATTATTATTTTATTTTAATTAAACAATACGTACATTGTATGTCTCTCAAGCTGTTTTGATATGCCTTCTTATAGAACTACGCATTATTGTGTATCTCTAAGATGTAATATTACTGTATTACTGTTTTGAAAAAATAAGTCCCGCCGAGTTTCTTGCCGGTCATAAATAATTCTTCTCGGGTCAGAGGTGTAGGGTTAGAACCGGACGTAGTTTTTTTTTTCTCTCTGACGTTCATAAGTGCATTGTAATGTGCCTAAATTGAAGAATAAATATCTTTTACCTTTTATCTTTTTTTATCTTTTAGTCCAAGATTACCGCTCTCTGAATCTGACACTTGATTTGGATCAATTGGATTGGATGGATTGTGGTTGGCCACAACCCCGAAGCTGTTATTCGAGACTCTTCGCTATGAGACCGTTCACAGAGCATTATTATTATTGAATAAGTTTCCCAATGGCTGTTATTTTTCTCATACCAATACACAGACAGTAATGTATTCTTAATTCTAATTACTTTTGCGCGCGACTGTTTCAATGCACAAGGGATGACATAGTATATTATCTATCTGGTTTAACTAAGACGTAATACATGAAATCGATATGCGTGTCGATTCGTTATTGAACACTATTGTCGACTACTTTAGAACGTATGTTATTTGTCAGATAAATATGATATAATATTATATTGTTCAGATTATTACTAAAAAAGTGGCCATGTCGTTAGTATCGTTACTTACTAAATAATGTTTTTATTTTTTCTTTGTAATTAAACAAAAGTAAATAACAATTTATGTACTCACTCGAAATAAAATATTTGAATTTGAATTTAATCACTCGTAGCTCGTAGTAGTTATGCCTCGAACTGAGAACTCACAATTTATGAAAAAAAACACTGAATTATGATTTATGATTCATAATTCAGTGTTTTTTTTTCATAACGATTTGACCAGCATAATAAGTCACCTATGATGATAAACGCGTTTGAGCCTTCTCCCTTCACTCCCACCAGATCGATTCTGCTCATATGGAAATCAAAAAAATATGGTTGTCTGTAAAGTGGGTTTACGGACGATAATTTTCTTATTAAGATAACATTGATGAACGGTAACGTTACTATGAGATCGTCCCCATCGTGACACTTTTTCATGCATGCTACCGGTGTTCATCGATTTATAAGACGTTATCATGTCAAAAATGTATTTACCTAAACTACACTTTATTCAAATTTCATTTATATTTCAACAACTGGACTAAAGTTGTTACAGAACAAACTACGCATCAAAAATAAAATAAAAACTTAGAAATGCAGCGACTTGGCACAGGTGACGGAAGTTAGGTCATTGAGAACTCACTGCGCTACGTTTGCTCGTTTGACTAATGTGTCGACTCGGCTCCGATATCGGCGATATCGAATCGCTACCTTCAGCCACAGTTTGACTTATACACAATGATCTTTAATGATGATCACGAGTGCTCGACTTAGAATATTATAATATAATTTAATATTATAATCAGGTCAAAGACTCGGGTCTAGTTTTTGTTGTACCATTGTATTGTAATTGGTTATACAACAAACGTGTAACATGTCGTCGGCTTTAACGGTGCAGGAAAATTAATAATAGAGCTTGAAATAAATATAAGTAGCAGATGGTAAGGGTGGTCTTGTATGTCAACAAGTAATACAGGTTGCAGCAAAAATACTGGTGAGTAAGAAAAAATTAAAAATGAAAATGAAAAATATTTTTATTTCCTTACAATTTTGGCATAATTACAACAAGGTGGAAACTTCCTATTAAGTAAAAAATACCTGTATCAGGAAGTCTCGCTCCTCCATAACAAAGAGTCATACATGATTTTTAAGTAAAATAAACAACAAGGCGTTTTTATACATTACTAAATTAAATTATATTCTAGATGATATTGTGTGTGTGTGTGTGTGTGTGTGTGTGTGTGTGTGTGTGTGTGTGTGTGTGTGTGTGTGTGTGTGTGTGTGTGTGTGTGTGTGTGTGTGTGTGTGTGTGTGTGTGTGTGTGTGTGTGTGTGTGTGTGTGTGTGAGTGTGTGTGTATGTTTATATTTAGACTTATCATGATTAACTATAGGTATAAACTGTACTACGAGTAGGTATTAGCTTTAGCTCGGTATAGAAGTTTTTCTGTTTCCTCATAAGTGAGACTATGTAGCCATTTAGTTACGAGTATAGTTGTTTTACACTTATAATATTGCAGTGGGTAAATATTTATTTTCTCATTCACTTCATTATACATAAATGCCGATTGTGCTGAATACTGACGTTTTGCAAACATTGATTTAGCTAATGGGAGAGGGGCAACTTTATTCTTACGTCTACGAACTGGCAGGCTAGGGTTGAATACTAAATTTTTATGTAGTCTTAGGAGTGCACTCAAAACATACAGCTTTCTAACTGTCAACTGACCGCTTATTTGATATAGGTCACTCGTCGCGCACCTGTATGGTTTTGAGTACATTACCTTCTACAAACAACGTTGCCCTCTTTCAACTTCCAAGAATTTCGTCTTGGTTGCACCTCCCCAAACAGATATGCAGTAACTGATTATAGATTGTGCCAAGCTGACATATATTTTGTTAAGTAATTGTTTAGAGCATATGTGTCTAAGAATTCTAAAGATCCAGGTAAGTTTTCTTATTCTGTTATTGACATAATCAATGTGGCAATTCCATGAGAGTCTTTGATCTAATATAACACCTAGGTACTTTGTAAAGCTCACTTTTTCTATTTCTTGGCAGTTACAAGGCAGATCATTAGTAGTATTTTTACAGGAATGGATTTTCAACATTAGGTTTGTGTCAGGCTGGTTACTATTATATTTAGTGAAACACATATAATTGGTTTTACTGACATTAAGAGTTAAGAGATTAGTTTTTAACCAAGAGGATATCCTGCGTAAACCTAAGTCTGCTTTTTCGAACACTGATTTCCATGTCCGCCCTTCAAAGACTATAACTGTGTCATCTGCGTAAGAGACTATGTGGCCGTGCTGAATTTTAAGGTTTGTCAAATCATTTATATATATTAAAAATAGCGTTGGCCCCAAGACGCTCCCCTGCGGAACTCCAAAAGTGATAGCAGTTTCGTCGCTAGTGAAATCTCCTATTTTGACTTCTTGTGTGCGTCCCAGTAGGTAGTCTCTCAGCAACCTGAGTGGGTAACCTCTGATACCAATGCGCTCCATCTTGTCTACAAGAGTGGGGAGAGAAACCGTAGCAAAGGCTTTTTTAAGGTCTAAAAATACCGCTAGACATTTCATACCAACATCAGTTTTCTCAGTTATTAGAGTAGACAGTGAAAGTATCGCATCTTCAGTAGATTTTGACTGCCGGAAACCAAATTGCCGATTAGAAAGGATATTAAATTTGTTTAGGTATTGGATAAGTCTGTTGTTTATTAGCTTCTCTATATTTTTTGATATAGCTGGTAAAACTGATATCGGTCTATAGTTGTTTGCGTCATTTTTCTCACCACTCTTGTACACAGGTGTAATGATAGATTGCTTAAGCAGCGCAGGAAATACTCCATTTTTAAAACAAAGGTTTGCTAGGTGACTGATAACAGGAGCAACAGTTGTGCTGACTAGTTTGAGAAATTTGGTAGGAATATTGTCCCAACCTGGGGCGCTTTCTGTTTTCAAGCTGCCGATTATGTCATGAACTTCTTGAACTTTTTGAAAACGTAGAAATAAAAATTTTTGGACGCGAAAAATAAATTTCTTTTTGTACGGGACAAGTCGTCCCGGCTGGCCAACCCTCCATACAAAATATATTTTATATGTGAGAAAAATGTTTTTTCTTAGTTTTTCATTATTAGAATACGATTCCAATTATGCCCTTATATAAAAAGCATTTTTATTACACCTTGTATATTTTAATGTTGGCTATAATAGTTCTATTCAATTTCCTCTATTGGCTCATAGAGATTGTATTACGACGTGAATGAGGTCAAGAGTCTAATATTGAATACGAAGTTTTATCTATATCTACATATTTGATTTAAAAAAACTGATGTGAAAATATAATACGCATACGTTAAGGCGCAGTACTTAGGTTTCGACGTCTTCTCCAAGGTAAAATGGGTGTTGGTTTCAACTTTATTTCACTATAACAAAAAAAAACTTTTATTTTTAAGTTAACTTCTAACATTTCACATAACTAATTGTCAATAACAAGATCAATACAAAATATCAGCCACAATATGACCAATTAAACAATTTTGTTTTAGAGAGCATTTTCTGTTGTTAAATGTGTTTTGTAACTGGTCCATAACAAGACCTAGCATGACCCATATAAACAGTAGTAGAGACTTACCAAGCAGCAGTATGGGCAGGTCTATGAGCAGATGCCACCAGTAGCTGTGCCGAGCCTGCATCTCCGCGGCGGGGGGCGGGGGGACGGTCTGCAACAACATACAATTAGGTAAAGTGTTTGTAATCAGAGATGGGCAAAAATTATTCGAATACGAATAACGAATAACAATAAATGACTTTATTCGCGAATGACGAATAAAAGTTTCGAATAATTCGACAGTATTTATTCGTCGAATAAATTATTCGCGTATAAATTATTAGCGAATAAATTATTCGACGAATAATTCATTCGAATAAATTTTTCGTAATCGAATAAATTAAAAATAAATTATCTGCGAATAAAGTATTCATAAAATGTTGGTAGGGCAGTTAAAATAACTATTTGGTGGTTTTCTATCCCAAAACCACTCGGCATTGGCGTAGGAACTACTTTCTATGAAAGCAATTGCCATCTGACCTGTGTTTTTAATAACCAGAATAAGAAAAATGCATCAGTAGGAGTTTTAATTCAGACTGAAATTTATATTTGTGACTACGGCGAGTAGGCATGACATTAATTTACGTTATGGCGAAAAATGAAACGTATTCTGTTCATTGAGCAACAAGAGATGACATCCCTAAGAAATTCTTTGTCCCAAAATTTGTAGTGAAAATCACTACAAGTCTATACTACTCTTTGATTCAGTCCCAACTGTCAACCGCCAAACATGGCGGACAAAATTTGTTCTAGATGTCACATCTAGTCGAATACATAATAAATCAATGATTCTGTTTTAAATCTTGGGTTCGAATGTCGTCCGAGCCGAGACGCGTAATAGTTAACCCAGTTTAAATAGTTCATTGGTTTTCAATATGTCCGATAGAAAAATTTGAACAGAAGTGGAAGGTGACAAATTTAGTGTTCAGGGTCGTTGAGGGCACCTAGTCGCCTTAATTTAATACAAGATGTAACAAAAATGCTGGTGATTCGTTTAAGGACATAATTGGTATAGTATTCTAATTACGAAAAACTATGAAAAAAAAATGGTTTTGTATGGAGGCTTGACTGGCTGGGAAGACGAGTCCTATACAAAAAAAAAAATTTTTTTTCGCGTCCAAAAAGTTTTTCTCCTATTATTTCTAAGTCGCAATATGATACCAATTATGCCCTTACACGGATCACCAGTATATTTGTTACATCCTGTATAATGTATTTTAATACTCTACTAGTAAAATTACATTCGCTGGGCCGCGATTCGAAAAATAAACACACACACTGGCCAGACACAGCTCCAACCCAACTCAACCCAACTCAACTCAACCCAACTCAACTCAACGCTATAACGACGACAACAACATTGGACCAATGTGAGACCAATGTGTGACCAATGTGTGACCAATGTGAGACCAATGTTGAATGAAAATCTGTTCGAATAGCAAATGTCAATGTCGTTATAGCGTTGAGTTGAGTTGGGTTGAGTTGGGTTGGAGCTGTGTCTGTCCAGTGTGTGTGTTCATTTTTCGCATCGCAGCCCTGGATTAATAATATATCTTACTCAATACACCTATTATTATTTTAGGTACTCTATCAGTTGAAAGAGAAAGGTGGACGGTAGACGGCCTAGAGGACCAAGCCCAACGCGGTGGTGTGATCAAGTATCGGACCAAATGGACATCACTCTTAGCAACGCTTTCCGCAAAGCAACCGATAGGGAGAAGTGGAGAGCTGCCATCAAGAAAATTAGTCAGCGGAGTCACGATCCTCAGCAGTGAGGGACCGACTCAGAAGAAGAAGATCAGTTGAAACAAGTAGAGTCAACCGAGCCTGAACCGCGCATAAACATCTAAACACAATCATATTTCTTTTACAATATTTGGCGCGCAGCGTTGTTCAAGTAATTAATTGAAGCTTATTGTACGTACAAAGGTATTTTATTTTTTCATTGAATCAATCATAAGAATGCAATATTACGTAAACGTCATTGTTAACTTGAAAGCCATTGTTACTCGTTATGTAAGTAAACAGTATGGCTGAGTAACCAGTAAGCATTTCTTTTATCCCAATATAATATCATGTTACGGTCTCGTCTGAAAATATAGATACATTTAATGTGAGAAAAACTTGTATCCAAGACTTTGGTAATACTCGTAGAGTCGTGGCTACATTTTTTTTCAGATTAAATGTATTCATATTTTCAGACGTGATTGTACAATAAATTTGTAGGAAATTACCTAAGACTGATTACTTGAAAATTAGATTTTAAGATTTATTTTAAATAAATTATTAGGATAGCCTTAATATTCTATTGATGCAAGTTTATACAATAAAAAAAAACAATAATTTCAAATCATCAATAATAGAACCGTGTTTATCATAGGGTGACAAGAAAACCTATTTTTGATCTATGCTTTTTATAAAAAAAAGTATTTTAATTTTTACTTAAAACTCAATTCAGTCAAATTCTGTGCGCTGAATTGACTCACGCGTGCAAAAGCTACTGTTATCTTTCCGTAGCCTGTAATGTTAATCAAACTTTAAGCACAAAAACTATGGAGGATGGGTCTTACTTATAGGAAAACGGTCGAAAAAGTGTCCAGCGGTAAGCAGTAAACAATAGTTCCAAATATCTCCGGGTGGCGCTTGGTATAGTTGAGCATTTGAAATGAATTACCGATATTTAATACTTATATGACATTCTAAATAAAATTAATATTCAGAGTGTTTTTCTTCTCCGCAAATAATTATTTTGTAAATATGCATGGATTTATTTTTTTAATATCAAAATTAATTTAATCAAATTTAATATCATCGTGGCGCCATCAGTTTATCGCCTTCTGACGGACACTTTTGTAACATAGAGATTTATATCCTCCTTATACCATCCAAAACAAAAACTTAGACTATTTTTACATTTTCTTTTGGTCATAGATACTTGAGTGTGTTTTGTCAAACAAGTTTGTAAGAAGCTTTCAGTACGTGATAGCGAGGACCAGCCGTCTTAATCACAGCTCAATAACACTCCACCCGCACGGCTAGCACGTCTTAAGCGCGACTGGCGCGACAAGAGACAGATCTGCGCGACTTCATGCGTTGTCACTAGTTGGCAGCACAACTTGCGCGTGAAAGGAGCGACAGACTGGCGATCAAATGCTACTGTCTTAAAATGACAGTGACTCGCGACTTTCGAATAAAATCCTTAGCCAATCTTTGAGTTCTCTTCGCGTCAGTTGCAGCCACGGGTGTATAGTATGCTACCGGAAAGCGAGCTTTTTGACAGGCGCGGGAAGGTTTTCCCTACTCGCGGCTTAAGTCGCTCTTGCAGGACGTGCTAGCCGTGCTGCACCCTACAGCTCCAGCACACTATACATGAAGCGGGGGAGAGTTTAGTCCGTAGGCGACTTTGTCCCCAGTTGAGTCGGATATAACCATTTAGCACGGGCCAAATGGTAAACATGAGTATTACCTCCCTCGCCGAAAAAAAAAACTTAGTACGTGACGTTGTCGTCACTTTTAAGACACTTTTAACTTATAAGACAATATAAACATAATTAAGTGTGTATTATACTTGTCTCGTACTATTTCAGAAGATTTATGGGCAGTTAAAAGCTTACGGTGGTTACAACACAGGTTTTATAGTCACTAAAGATGTAAATACCTCCAGTGACTATTAAAGTAGTTCCGAATGTAGTAGAGTAGTTTATACACGGTGTTGCGTTCAATATTGATTAAAAGAAAAGCAATGATCTAGATTCTAGAGGACCAAATGAGCTACCGATAAAATAGTTACAATTAATTTTGTATTAAGCAGCCGCCTATGGTCTCTCTAAATTCTAAAGCATACTTAGTAATTATAGTTATGTACGATCCTGCTAGAGAGAGATGCAGCCATATGCTTAAGGCGCTAGGCGCTAATTGTGGCCAAAAACTGTTACTTTCTAAGGGATATATCTCAATAATGGGTCATTCAAATATTTTGAAAAAAATATATGTTAATAACCATTTCATGTACAATATTGTCAACGTTTGAATAACTCGTGTAACGTATACTTTCTCCGTTATTTAAATGTAACGAAATGTCGTTTTACGGTTAATTTTACTTATATCTACTGAACGACTCATTCGATTTAAAATATTGTTGAACTAAAAAATGTGTACTACAGAACACTACAAACTCAACGTAGGATATTTAAATTGATTAAATTTTCTTAAACAACTTGATCATAATTCCACATTTCGTGCGTTGGTAGCTCGAAAACGGCGTTGCTGGCAGTCGTGAGCTAGCTTTGAGACGAGGAGGCTGTGTCGCTCGTCGCTCCGTGCTTCCCTTGTACTACAAATACTTGTGCTTGGCCCGTGAGCAATAATATCGGACTTACTGTGCCTAAAGACTAAATAACTGCAGAGGGTTCATGCGGTGCGGGCATAACGTGTCTTGTCGGAATCAATAGCGCATAGACGTTTTATCTTTTAAGATAATATACCCGTATATGTGTTCATGTATTTACGTTCTTATAAAAAGTGTATGCATTTAATAATGCCCTGAAAAGCAAATGTAGTCTTGTAAGTACACTACAATTATTATGTATTAGTACTTATTCTGATGAGTCACGCAAAACAGGCGTTAGTTGTCGAGTTGCGGAAACCTGCTATTGCTACAATACAATGGACTAATAAGTAATTTTCGGAGTTATTATTCACGAAAATATGCGTTTTATCCAAAAGTTGTTTAAGACTTATTCTTTTTGGAAGACCTGTCCAATAATACCACACACTATCGTGTATCGTATCAATCGCGTGGCTTGGAGCGAAAAAAAAATCACCTCCACTTCATTTTATTTTTCTGATTTTGATTTACCATATTGTCGGCGTGATTAAAACACATACAAATTTCAGTGTACTAACTATCACTGAGCGAAGCCTGATCGAGATTCTAATTAAAAATTGCTGATATTTAAGAGTTTAATGTAAGTAAGAATAAAGGAAAAAAAGCTTTACTATCTCGCTGAAATACAAATTTATATTAATTATCAACATAAGTAAATAAATAAATTAATACTAACGGTTAATACTACATATCAAATATCTTTAAAAGACCGGCCAAGAGTGTATCGGACCACGCATAATGTAGGGTTCCATAGAAAGTAGTTTCTCGGAGATAACTCAAAAATGGCTCAACCGATAATATGTGAAATAGTTTTCATATAAATAAGTACTAAGCCGTATCTTCTTTATTTTTTTTCATATTTTTTGGACTTACGGATTAAAAGTTAGATGGGGGGGGGGGGACGGGACTATTATTTAGACTTTCGAAGAGATTATTTCTAAAAATATTGACTCAATAAAAAAGGTTTTAAAAATCCTCTATATATACTTAAGATATTTTTAAACCCGTATCGATAGATGTACACAATGTTCATATTTGCAAAAAAAAAATTGTTTTGACATTTAGTTCGGCATATGTATGGATAAAATTTCATCAATATATATTTTATAATAAAATGGTTGTGACATACGGATGGACGGACGGACTGACGGACATGTTTCAAGAAACTTTTTTAGTTTTGTAAATTTTTCGTAATTATATAAGTGATTTTTACGGTTGATATTCAAAATCGCTACAAAAAATAACCATCTATTAAACTCACTTGCGCAGCAAAAAAACTAAATTCACATGAAACATCGCTTTGATGTGCATTCAGTTTTTTTATGATATGCTGAATATTTTTACCAATACTTTGCCGCTGACTGTACTTCAAATTTAAAATCTAGGTTTTATTTAATTTAATAGGTAAGTAGCATTCCTAAAAATATCACCATTGCAGTACTTAATCACAGTATTCAAATCAAAAAATATCCGCAAAAGGGTTATAATTATTATAAAGCTGCCCGCGCGCCTCTGTGTAAAGTCATATTCTTTGAACATCGTTCGGGTGCAGTGTGGCGGATTTATGTACGATCGCAATGAGAGGGGTAAGCGGGTAGCGCGGGTACACAGCGCCCAAACGCTCAAGGACACTCTGGCGACAATCGTCTTAAGTGGGGCATGTGAGCAGTACAACAGGTAACAGATGGAGCCGACTAATATCTGAGTAATGATCTTTGCTAGGAATTAGTAATTCCGGAGGGCAGTTCGCAAGGTGGGCCGACGACATTGCAAAAGTGGTTGGAAATAACTGAACGCAACAAGCACCAAAACCGTGGAAAATGGCGTGCCGTGGCGTGGAAACCTATACTCAACAGTGAAAAAGGATTGAAGAAGAAGAAATGTTTAAGTGAGGTAGATAGCCACCGATACTACCTATATCCGCGGCAGCGTGTCAAGCCAAGTTCAAGCAAAGGAACTGGCTAGCCAGCGCCGAGTGTATATTACACGAACCACTTGGTGCCACTTTTGACCCTTCTATAACTCAAAACCTCTTTAACGTAAACACATAAAACTACGTGTGTTTAATTATAACCATAAGGACAACTAGAAGCCCAAATTTCATGAAGCTAGCTCAAACGGTTATAATATAAAGATATGAAGGTCAAGAATTCGTAAATTTTAGCACTGACTGACTGACTGACATATAGTACCTAAATCTTACCTACTTCGAGATAACCTAGAAGGATGAAATTTGGAATCCAGCTCGGTAATTGTGTGTAAACGTAGGAAAAAATCTAAAAATAAAAAAAAAGTAAAAAAATGGGGACCCCCATACAAAAAAAAAATTAATCAAAGTCAAATCTTCCCTACTTTAAGATCTCACGTTTTTAAATAACAGCAATTGTTATAGGTATCCAATAAAGCAAAGAAATAGAGTTTAATACTTGTTCATAATGTTATTTTGTTCCTATAAATGCATATTTGGATTTTGCATAGAACTTGGCACTCATTTAGATCTACATTCTTTTTGCGGCGAAGCCCACAGCCAAGCATAATTTTTGTATTGAACTTGGCTCTCCTTTTTTACATTTATGTTTGTACAGCAAATGTGTATACACCATGAAAAAAGTCGTAACCGCCACATTGAAACCAATTTGAAATTTGAACTTGTCGATTGTAAATAGGAATAGGGAATAGGGTAAATTGATGAGATTTCCAAATTTTGTGTGTGATTAATCAGAGCACATGTTATTATAAAGTAGTAAGAGATCTTTTTATCGCTTACATATTACGCTCTAATAAAAGGCCGGCAACGCGCTTGTGATCAGGCGATGTGTCTGCTCGTTTGCCTCCTATGTCATAAAAAAGAACCGGCCAAGTGCGAGTCGGACTCGCGCACCGAGGGTTCCGTACAAACTAGGGCTCGCGGTCGATTCCGGGTTTCGGGTACCCGTTTCCAAGATCCGTTTTTGAGTAACACGAACACGGTTTTCTGGCCCGTTTCCCACGTGTAATAAAGAAACGTGTAATTAAGATCCGTTTCCACGAGTAAACGGGTAGCCGAAGCAACGTTCCTTAAATACATGCGGATCTCGAAACGTCCTTGAGGAATGGCAGAGATACGAGTCGAGACGTTTAAGAGCTACTAATGAATACATGTGGTAGCTTAGGGAATTTTAGTCATGTTGAATCTTATTGCGAGTCCATAGAGTTGAAATTTAGTTAACGGTTAATTTGAACGAACCTTTTTTCCACGCAGGTAGAAGCACGGGTTTGTTTTCAATAGATAAAGGATGAATTACCTATATTAAAATAACAATTCTGCCGTTTTAGCAATATAAATATTACTTCGTTATACTCAATACTTATTTCATTGAATTAACAGTGTCTCCGTTCTTTAAAATAAAGGTTCAGGTAATTTTTTTTTTTACCACGACGGTGGCAAACAAGCATACGGCCCGCCTGATGGTAAGCAGCTACCGTAGCCTATGGATGCCTGCAACTAATGAGGTGTCACATGCGCGTTGCCGACCCATTACAAAAAGGAGGATTTACTGTGTTGACGGCTAAAGGAACAAGATGGTCCCTCGTCGTCAACACACTGGGTCCTCTTTGAGCTCTTTGTATTAGTTGTTTATTGATAAAAAAACACTATATTTGATTAAAATTAGATAGTGGTCTGCGGCGGCGGTTAGGACGGTTTGGTTAGGTATTCAAATCCGGGCAAGAAAAATAATTTGAAACTTACAATGCACAGCAGCTGTAGTATATTATTTGGACATTTTATCCCCGATTTATTTACCCTAGTACAACGAACGGTTCTTTAAATTAACGCTGAAAATTGTGTTGCCGATTATCAGTTCCCAACAAACTTTTCGTGTAATTTCACATGGCGGAATGATCATGTGCCAAGTTGTCAAAAGATTTTGTTTTATTTCTCTCAGTTACCAACTGTACGTTTGGCCTGTTTTTATAAAGTCAATTTTCTTAATGCCGCCTTTCGAGTATAGAATGGTTTAGTTTGCGTAATATTCATTTCGTAAGGATGCCATTTTCACTGTGGGCAAATTATATACAGGCAGGAATTATTATTTTAATACAATAGTTTATTCATTAGACTTATTGCTTAGGATATTTTTTATATTAATAAGTCGATTCTGGCACTCGCCGGCCGTTACGGCGGCACGCTCGCTTCTCTCGCTCGGCTTCGTGCACTGTTTGCTCACGGTAGATCTAACACACTCCTCTTCGCTTCGCTCGTCGTCGCACCTAACTGGAGTCCGTCACATATGAGATTTCTGTTGTTAATATACTTACTAACGAAACGTTATTCTTTCAATAGTTGCCTAGACTAGTGATAGATTTGAAAAATGATAAGTATCCCAAAAGTTTTGAGTCGTTATAATAATCAGCTTAAAAACAATTCAACCAAATGAAACGTTATCATACAAAATTTTGCTAATAGTTAGTTGTTAAAGTGAATCATCAGCGAAATGTTGGTTAGCAAGTGAAATTCGGCAAAAAAAAGTTCGGCGAAAAGGCAGAACACTACAACGAACATGTCCTATTGTGAATTGATTACTACCATTTACTAATAAATTGTGTTGAATACAATGGATTGATTTACGGTTTCATTAAAGATACAACTTACTATCTAGACACACGGCAGTGTGTCCGCCAAGTTCGAGCAAAAAAAAGCGACACACCGGCCGTGGGTTATATTACACGAACCATTTCGGGCCAATTTCGACCACTCTATAACTCAAAACATATTTTATCTACGCATATGAAATTTCGAGTGTCTGTTGACATCCCCTTAATTGTCTAGAATACAAAATTTCATTATTCTACCTATAGCAGTTCTTGAGATATTGACGTCAGAAAATCGCTATTTTTACTATACACTCACTCACTGACTCACTGACTCATCAAAAACCTAGACCACTTCCAATGGTCGTACTGACTTGAAATTTGGCATGGAGATAGGTCTTAAGGTCAAAGTAAAGGGAAAAATCTGAAAACGGCCAAGTGTGAGTCAGTTTTAAAAATAGCGAAGGTGTAACTTTGTTCTACTATGAAGTCATAATGAACTAAATGGGTCTATCTTCCAATGGTCGTACCGACCTGAAATTTGGCTCGAAGGTTTGTCTTTAGGTCGAAATAAAGTAAAAATCTGAAAACGGCCAAGTGTGAGTCAGTTTCGAAAACAACGAATGTGTAATTTTGTTCTACTATAAGTAGGTATGGAGTGGAAATGAGATAAGACTTATTTAAATTTAGATACATACCAATTTAAGACAATACATGTTTGTCTTAAAGACAAGAACAATAAATTTGTTCACCACTCTGTGTGTGTCTGTTGCGGGAACCGAACCCACGATTTACGAAGTGCAAAGCAGGTCACTAGGTACACTAGGTGCGCTAAATCAGTCAAACAAAAATGAAAAGACTATTTTTTCTCGCATAGTCTAAATAATTTCTAATTTTACAACTAATAAAATCGCAGATTCAAGAACATGGAAATCATATATACTCTAAGATGGAATTATATATACTACTGCCCATCTCACCCTCCGATACGCCACGGGATGAGATGGGATGGTGCACTTCTAGGGCTACATAATATCCACCAATTATAATACCTACTGGTAGGCCTACCTACCAGTAGGTATTATAATTGGTGGCCTATTACCAAGTTATTAATTATCTATGTAGGTAGCGTACTTACAAACAGAATAAAGTACGTTATTTATGTATGTAATTATATGTAAGTAGGTACATTTTATAGGTGTAGGAAGCCAGTTTATTTGTAAAAATCACCTATAAATAAATAGTAAAATAGAATTAGACGCTTAGTATAAAGGGTTATAGTATAAAGTACATACCTAAGTGGAATGAGACATTTCCTAAAGCAAAAGTTATAAAAAAATAATAAAGAACCTACACCTAACAAAAATAAATGAAATCCCATCAAAAACATAAATGTGAAAGGCTGCCAAGTTCGATACTATGGGAATGCTTCGCCTATAAAAGAAGTGAGATCTGAATAAGTACCAAGTTCCATAAAAATACCTCAAATCATAAATAGTTATAGGAATGCACACTTGATTTCCAGCAGTTTTTAAGGTACATTTTGAATAAGTATCACGTTACATAGAAATACCTAAAATTATAATAGTCAGAGAAACGCACACCGGTTTTTTTAGCAGTTTCCTGATAACATTTATTATTTTCAGTACTTTTTAATGATGTAACTTGGCAAGTTTTAATAGAAAATTATATACTTGACACATTGCAGTCCAAAGGTGTCGATTTATTGCATTGAAAAGGTGTGTGGTGTGTGAAAACTTGCCAAGTAACATCATTAAAAAGTACTGAAAATAATAAATGTTATCAGGAAACTGCTAAAAAAACCCTTGTGCGTTTCTCTGACTATTATAATTTTAGGTATTTCTATGTAACGTGATACTTATTTAAAATGTACCTTAAAAACTGCTGGAAATCAAGTGTGCATTCCTATAACTATTTATGATTTGAGGTATTTTTATGGAACTTGGTACTTATTCAGATCTCACTTCTTTTATAGGCGAAGCATTCCCATAGTATCGAACTTGGCAGCCTTTCACATTTAGGATAAGATTATAACTTTATTCGAAAACAAGTCATTAGATTTAAAACTACTTAAAAAATAAAATTACAAATATATCATTAATTAATTATAGATACGTATCAAAACTTTGCCCTTTAGCCAGGGTGCCCATCACGCAGGCAGCATTCCCGCGCTGAATAGCAATCGCTATTCTTTGAGCGAGAAAGCTGCCCGCGCGAGGGTCACCCGTTGCGTCCCTCAACCGCTTACTTATCTCCTTGTAGAGCCCACGCGCGCTTTTTCCCCAAGGGCCGAGTGTCTCGACGCCAAATGCAACAAAATCGTACTGGGCGCTGAGACAGCTATACTTCCCGACCTTGGATCGCTCTCGGGCATCCGCCGCTGCCCCAGCTTGTTTGGACGTGGCTGGCAAGTAGGACACTGCCAACGTATCAGCGCAAGTAGCGTCCCACACCAGTGCACGGCCCATCCGCCAGGGGATCAACGACATCCCGTCTGGACGCTTGCCGTCATCCCGTACAATCCGAGGCTCAAGAGCCACGGGGACGCATGCGCTGGCAAGCGCCCTTCTCAGGATGTCGTTGAGTGCAGCGTGACGGGACAAGCGGCCGGCGCCCGAGGAGCAGGCGAGTCCATGGTGACCAAAGCTATCTACTGCAGCTCCACAGGAGATGCAATTGTGGTCCACGCACACATCAACTCCGATGCGGAGAGCGACTGCAATTCGGAGTGTGCCCGGATCAATAAAAGTACCTAAGTTAGGTGACGGGTAGGCGTGAAGCCATTGCCCCGATTCTGGCCTGGATGCTGCCAGCAGCCTGGCTCGGTCCCGCCCGGATGAGGAGTCGATCAAAGACTTTATGGTAGCGGCGGAAGCTAACGAGTCCCATGCCCTTTGTAATTTTGGTCTTGATGGTAAAGTTGGGCTCGATCCAGCTAGCCAGGCGTTCTTAGCCTCAACCAAGCACGCGATCTCGCAGTTTGCAGTCATTGAGACTTTAAGGATTTTACCTGCGAGATCTTGTGTGCTGTGGGTTGATGATAAGAAGGCCGGCAAGGCCACGCTCGAGATTTTTCGAGTTCCCAAACCGCCATATCTTATGGGTAAACAGGCCTGAGTCCAGGCCTGTTCGCTAAATTTAACATTGAGAATTGATTCTAGTGTGGACTTCAAAAGGATATCAATAGAAAGGGCTAGATTGGGAAATTTCCAAATAGGGCAACAGCGGAGAAGGTATGTAAATTTAGGAATGAGTAGGCAAAATTTTAGAATGAATAAGGCAGAGTGAGAGCTTATTTTGGCTAAACGTTCAGAGTTATTTTTGAATTTTGAGATTGATTTATCTAGAACAGACGGAATGGCCTCGTCAAAAATGGGTGATCCAAGGAGGTAGAGGTTGTCTTTAGTCAAAATTTTAAGGTTTGGAGCTATGTTTTTAAAACTATCAATTATTTGAGAAGCCAAAAATGGATCCGTTTTTTCGGAAATGTACAGTTCGCATTTGTCGAAATTTAGTTTCAGTCCAATATCATCAAATTTTTGTATAATTTTGGATAAATCAGCCAGGACGGATTGATACTTACCGCCAAATGTGCCATCGTCTAGATACCATACGTTTAGGTCGGAAGAAAGACTGTGGATGATTGGATTGATGGCGAGACTAAACAGGGCCGGACCTAGGGGATCCCCCTGCTGGCAGCCTACGGCTGAAAGAATTTCGTTGTCTTTGTGGAGTAACTTGGATGGAGAATGGTAACACTGTAATAAAAAGTTATATATTTCTGGTATATGATATCGTATTTCATTCAGCAAAGTTTCCCTATTAACTGAGTTAAAAGCGTTTTTAACATCTATTTTCAAAAGGACCTCACATGGCTCAGTATTTATAAAGGTGCGCACAGCGTGAACTGCGGCCTCGCAGCCGCCACGAGTTCCAAAACCAACCTGTGTAGGTTCGAAAAGTTTTTGTAATTTAGTACGGGTGTGTCTTACGCAGATTTTGGCTGCAAGACGCCGGAAGGTACAGCCAACAGCTATGGGGCGCACGCCAGCATCCTTCTTAGTAAGAGCAATCAAGTTAGCTCCATAAAGTATCGGTGTCACATCTTGGCATACGTCGCCCAGGAGCATAAGGTTTACCAGTTTTGTAATGCTTACTGTCAGCTGTTCACCGGCAACCCCGGAGCCGTAGCTAGTGAGGTCTAAAAGGTGTTGAGGCGTGATACCGTCTAAACCTGACGCCGACCCTTTGGGGAAGGATGCGAGGGCTGCCACTACGTCCTGCTCTGTAGCGCGGAGGCATATCGAAGGGTCTGATGGAGGATCAACAAAGAAAGGGGTCAAAGGGCCTGGGGGATGCTTAGATTGTAACGCGGCTGCGGTTCCGGGAGTGTCGGGGGCAATGGTATCATTAGTGAAGAGGAGCCGTGCCGCCCCTTTAAGATCACCATCCTGCAGTTTCTCTTCAACCTTTTTACACAAGTTGTACTGTTTACCTCTAGTTTGTAAAGGCCGTGATAGCGACGGTGTAGCTGGTGCTAAAATATTATTTTTTATTTTCCTCGTGAGGGAAATATTATTGTTGTTATTGTCTGGAACATGTAATATTTTGAAAGGTAAGGTTAACAAATCATGCCACGATTGGAGGTTATTATTTTGTACACAATTGTTTATTGTGGCTGTTAGTACTTCGGCAACGGCGGACCTGGCACCACGTGGAATGCGTTTGACTAGAGGCGTCGAATGTTTTAGTTGGCCGAGGAGGGTTTGAAGAGGAATAGCATTGTAGGATGATGACGTAGATGGGTTTACGTTATGGGTATTCGGGGCAGTTGAGATAGGATGAACGCGAACCTGATGGGTACGCGATTGGTGAATATGTAGGCCTCGTGTTGATGTAAAATCTCGTTTACATACTACGCAACATTCCATTCTACAATATAGCAAATACAAAAAGAAATGTAAGTAACTTAACTAGGAAATAAACTAACTAAAAATATAATAAGGACTATACAATTAAAAGATATAAGCAACGCTGATTCACCACATAGAAAGAGTCTTAAGAGTCACTCGGCGATCCAATGTTTCTGATAATCAACTAGTAGAAAATTTATGTATGATCATTGTTTCTGACTTGCACTGCACTTTTATACTATGATTGAAATAATTTAACACGATTTCTTGATAAAAAATACCCAAATAAGAATTTTCATTGGCTTCAATTTGACACCCGACTGTCACAACAGCTGTTTTCTCTGGGGCGTAAGGATCTCGGGCCGCGGACTCCGTCGCAGAGAGGTTTGGTTGATGGCCTGTTGTCTATTCTAACAAGAAATAATAGGCCGGGGGTCCGATGATTAAAATATCCATTACTAATAATTTATTAAAGTAGCCGAAATATTTTTTCGTGTGAGCCGATGACAGATGCCATAGATCTATCTTTCACATTTATGTTTTTGATGGGTTTTAAACTTATGAGCATCAGAAGTAACAGAACGGTCCTGTTTAAAATTATCAACCATTTGTTTCCATTTCGAATCATTTTATTTTATATCTGGAAACTCTATATACATTATAAATGATGTACTCATAACATGATTATCCATTATTACTAAATACACTCAACATTATCTTGATTTGTATTAGTAGTAAATAAATTGGTATTAATGCTACTTACCAGTTAAATTGTTTTTTTTTTACAATTTTTTTATATTCTTCTGGGTAGCTCGTTGACATGCAATCGTAACAATTTTACTACAACAAAAACCAACAAAACAAAAAAAAACTATTAACAAAACAACTAACACTATTTTAAAATGGTAAGATTAACTCGGGAAGACTGTAGTATCCAACAGACCGACTAAGTGGAAAACTGAAGCCATACTAAAACTCAATAGGATATTCTATAGCTTAGGCATGTTTTTTTTAAATTATATTGAAAGTTCCTTCTACCTATAAGTATCACAGTGAAATTAGGCCGCGTGGCGTCAATTTTAAACAAAAAAGAACCGACTTCACTTAACCTCCACCTTTCCAAAAGCAAATGCTCGAGCTGCTGTAAAAAATACTCAAATCACTATAGGTGTGCCTATAATAGTTGAAGAGTTCCTTCGATTTCTCCAGGATCCCATCATCAGATCCTGACCTGGTTACAATAGGACCAACTGTGAAGTATAGTCTTTCAAACAAAAAAATAATTTACCAAATCGGTCCAGCCGTCTTCGAATAATCGCTGAACATACATAAAAAAAAGCAAAAACAAAGATCCCGACGAATTGATAACCCTCCTTCGAAATCTTGAAGTCGGTTGATAATCACCGCCACGCCACCAAATTTTCAAAAGTTTACAGTGTTCATAAATGACATCAAGTACTTACCTACACAATTATAGCTTTTGACAACAAGCAATTGATCTAAAATGACGTATGTTCCATGTATTTTCTATTACCATACGATAACTATAATACGTTATGCAAAACTAATAATAGATAGTGTAATCCGTTACTTTCTTTGAGTTTCGCGTCGCCATTCCTATTTACATTGCGCATGCGTTCGTGTAGCATTGCAAACGTTTGATAGAACGATAATAGACTCTATTACAATGTAGTCTGGTCTGTTATTAGGTGGATTTTATTTGCATGGGCACCGTTACTGGCGCCGATTATAAGTGGTTCGCGAAAGTAGGATTAAGATGGGGCTAGAGGGTTCACAAAATGGGGTCCTAACCACCCCTAATCTCTGTTTCTATTGATGTACATGTGAATGGGTTCTAGCAAGTGTTTTAAATACACAGCAAAACTCTCCAAAGGGCCACTACGTGTTCTATAGCAAGATGCATAAACTAATTAAATAATAATTGCAGGACTACGATACTTGGAGAGTAAATGATTTTAGACAATATTTTAGATAAATAAATGTTATACACAAATGTTTCATATAGAAAAGGTCAATTACAGAACTCTAATTATTACGTTTAAAGGTTTAAAATACAGTTTACAGATACCGTATTTTTTTTAAAATATAAATCAGATAATTGACTTTTAACTTACAGAAAAAATTGTAAACAAGTAACATGCGTTTATGTCGCAATAAACCATTAAATTACTGCTAATTACTTAAAGTGGACAATTACCACATTACATTCCCACGTATGACTATCAAAGGACGGGGATGTGTCGATAACCCTTGAATCCCAAAATATATCCTAACTCCTAATTTGGTAATAGGTCCCACTTTTTCTTTTCAAATTTCCGAGTAACAGGCAGTTTAGTGAAATTTGGCAAAACTTACCGTAATTCGGTTGATTTTGACAAATGAAAGCAAAACATAACCAATATGTGATTTTAAATGTATTAAAGGTTTAAATTAGGGATTGCAATACGGTTTTTTTCGTACAGGCAATCCTGGGATTAGTATTGGGTCATAAAAGATAATGAATAAATAGAGGAGCACATAGTCTAAGAGCTTTTTGAGGCTCCAAGTTTGATGGCTTTCCTAGATGGCGCTGTACGGTCCCATACATTATGGGGTAACTCTGAAGCGCCATCAAGCTATCAAACTTGGAGGCTCAAAAAGTTCTTAGAATGTGCTCTTTAGTTTACATTCTCTTTGATATTGTATAGGTTTTATAATAAATGTTCAGTATTTCTAGCAGTTACAAAGCCATTCCGATCGATTAATAAACCACTGAAGCCACATATCAGTGTCGCATCAATATTAAACAGTAGGAGATCCGCTTGGCACACCAGGAATGTATGGACGGAATCGTTAAGAGGTCATTAGTGTCACAGTGTGAACTTGATGTGCATTTGTGCATAATTGGGTTGCGGACGATTTTCTTAGGTAATTTTAATGCCTTACCTATTTTGGACGGAGCGAAATGGGATTTTTGAAAGGGGTCTTATAGTTTATACTTTATCTGTCCTGTATACAGGTGAAATATTAACCACCGTTCACATAGAGCGAGGTGATTAGGTAGGCCATATTGAACAACTTTTACTATGGGACCAACTCTTGACTGTATCATACATTTCGGTCGATCATAATGTTGGCGTTTTCTATGGGGAAGCCAAAATTTTTTTCGCGATTTCGTAGTTGGTCCCATAGTAAAAGTTGTTCAGTATAGCGTACCTAATCACCTCGCTCAATATGAACGGTGATTCATATTTCACCCCGAATATACAATGTGTCTGGTCAACGATGTCGGAGCTTTTAAGGTTGTGTAGTACAATCAATTTCATCGATAAATCACCACGTGTTTTTTTTTAAAGTCAACGGTCATAAAATGGCGGCATTTTTTATTTTTTAAACACCTGAGCACGGGTGCATGTGGTATTTTTGCTATTATCTGTCAATTATTCGTCCTACGAATACAAAAAATATCTTATTAGATAGCTAACCATATCAGCAATCGATTAAATCTAACAATCATACGCAAACGTTTCAATAACAGAGCAAAAAAAAAAATTAAACGTAAATAATGACAAAAACGCATATTTTTTTCAGATTTCATTTGTTTTTGAAAAAACTAGGTCGTTTACCTACTTTTTTTTTGTTCTGTGTTTGTAGTACGGAATATTTGCTAGAAATGCACACCAAAATCGTAGCTCCATCTTTGATACTTCAAAAATAACACGTGTTCAAATATGACCCTGTTAATTACCTTTTTGACACAATCCCAAGAACTATCATCCCCACTCCCAGTTTTTCTTTTACGAGCAGGTAGATAAATCAAGGGGTGCTGCCAGGTCAATCAGAGCACACCTGACACCATCGCTGCGGCAGGGCCATCGGGCCCGCCGCGGCCACACCAGACGTCAAGTCGTCCTCAAAACGACGACGAGCGACCATCACACCGCAGTGGGATGCGACATGACACAGGAGTCATAGCAGCAATGCGGGCACTCCAACCCCTGCCCCCATCATAAGAGGAGCAGCGGACGACACCACACACAGGTCAATCAGTCATCCCTCGCTCTGCGAATTTTTTAAAATTTAATTTACGTTAAGTTTTTAATGTTTGCTGCAGTTTATTGTATAAAACAGGAGCAAAATTGAACATACGATCCGCAGCGTCAGATCAAGAGTAGGCCGTAGGCAACCCTACCTCATCGAGTAGCAGAATTCGGCTTATGTAAGGTAATGCACGAAGAATAGTTATGTATTTTAGTACTTGGTAGCCTGAGCTACACTTGGGGTATTTTATAGTCTTACTTACATACTTTTGATCTATAGGCTTAGTCTGGTATTATGATATTTAGGTTTCAAGACTCCGAGCTGCTCCCGGTGCAAAAGTGCCCATCACGCTCGCTGCGTCTCCGCGTTGGATCGCGATGGACAACCTTTGCAGCAGGAACGACCCAGAGTGGGGGTCAAGACCCCTCTGCTGCAGGCGGCGACCCAACTCCCGAAGGAAAACCTTTCCCTCCGCGCACCAGCATATATACATACACCATACATCCATCTTGTATATTGAAATCCTCATAATACTTATTTTATTTTGAGATTCATTTAAATTACATTACACGTAAAGGTATATATGAAGAAATAAGGTAAATTATTTTTTATTAATCATTGCAAAAATGCGTTGTCATGGCTTCAGAGGCATTAACGCACATCGCTCAACGCATGCTTCTAAATCACTACACAAGTATACTATGAGTTCAGTCGGACCATGACTAAACTCACCAATAAACCATGACTAAAGCGACATGTCATTGACAGTTTGACAGTTCCCAACAAGGCTTGACAGCGACAGCGCCATATCGAGAATCCTGCGCATTACTATGCTAGCTGTGATCTAGGGTTTATTATAGTACCTATTCTAATAGGTTCGCAATGGAAACAATGGCAATGGAAAAGTTTAGTTTGGCTCAATGAATAAAATAGGTAAAGTACTGTAAAATGGGGTGAGTTGGATCAAAACAGACATTCAATCAAACTTCGATAAAAATGCATTTTTACAAGCACGTTGATTTTTATACATAAAAAATGTTCCGGCGGCCGTATGAATTTTAGTTTTTTAATGATTTTGTGTAGTTCCATTTCATAACTTTAACGATAAACACATAATCCCAACTGACCGCTTACTTGGGTGACTACGGGGCGAGGTGGAATTTCCTACTAATGTGAGTGAAAATGGTTAAATAAATAAATATTTGGGGACAATCTCACACAAATCAACCTTGTCCCAAACTAAGCAAAGCTTGTACGATGGGTACTAGGCGACGATATATATAAATATATACTTAGATACATAGAGAACACCCATAACTCAGGAACAAATATTCGTGATTAACACACAAATAAATGCCCATACCAGGATTTGAACCCGGGACCTCCTGCTTCGTAGGCAGGGTCACTACCGACTGGGCTAGGAGGCCGTTTTTAGGTTAGATCGACACTTTTGGATAATGAAAATTACAATAGCTTAATTTGTAAAAAAATATATTATTTTCATAGCAGTAGCCTATAAAAACCAACTCATCCCTCTGTCATCCCTACTCTCCCCATTCATGACCCAACTGCCCTCGCCATCTCTTCTCCCCCCATTTTACGGTATGTTTATTAAACATTTGTGTGATGGATATACTATGGAACCCTCGCAGCAAGGTAAACTCGGACTTGGCGGTTTTTATTAAACGTCTCGATTTGTTTTTCTTAATATTTGTGTTACCAAATTTGAGGTCGCATATATAATATTGTGTGTTTACAAGTATGTGTGTTAATATCATTTTGGCGTTAGTAACGTCCAAATTGTCTTGGTACCTAACCTATTAAACACAACTTCTGAGAGGCACTGTTTTCTAGCATAACAGTAGAATAACTAGTTATTTAACTATCTCACCTGCAGACAAACTGTGGACACAGTTTTGCAGGGCACTGTATAAATAAATAAGTAAAAATAAATATCATACGACAATCTTACACAAATCGACCTAGACCCAAAGTAAGCTCAATAAGGCTTGTGTTATGGGTACTAGACGACGATATATATAATAGATAAATATGGATAAATACTTAAATACATAGAAAACATTCATAACTCAGGAACAAATATCTGCGATCAACACACAAATAAATGCCCTGACCAGGATTCGAACCCGGGACCTCCTGCTTTGTAGGCAGGGTCACTACCGACTGGGCTAGGAGGCCGTTAAATACTGTATACTTTTCGAATAATAAATCAATCTATCTAACTATCTGATATGATATAGAATGCTGAAATCCGTAAAAAAATTAAGTTGAACTACTCTCACGCTAAGTCGTGCCAACTGCATTGCTGAGGAGACCCGAAGACCATTTCAGCCTCACATCTTTTTTGTGTACACTTCGTCTTTAACATTTCTGTAAATGTGTTTTTGTAATGATTTGTTGTCCGAATAAAATTATATTCTATGTATTCTATTCACAGAACTAAAAAAACATAATGAAATTATTAATTACCTACGTATTTATTATTAATAATTAAATTACCAAAAAAAACTAAAGTACCAGTTAAATTATTAAGAAGGCACAATAAAACAGCGGCCCTTAGACAGCGGCCGAAGTCTACCTCTCTGACCCGTGACCCGCGGCGCGTCAAACTCTGATAACAACACTTTGATGTGCCAGTAGCGTCCATCATGAACCACGCATTATTGTCTAATTACGTAATAAAATATATGAAGAAACACAAACAGACGTAAAGGTCATGATATCCTGCAATGAATAACAAAGAATAATTATAATGCCAAAAAATAATAATGCGTTACTTACAATTTAAGAGTGAAAGGACGAGAAAAAGAATATAATTAACTAGCTGTGCCCGCGGCTCCGCCCGCGTGGAATTCGGTCTGTGTCAGTAAGCGGCTAATTCACCCCTAATTTCTCTCCCGCTACTCTGGAGGCGGAACTTGAAGCAAAGTTGACAGATGGATACGCTAGAGGACAGTAGTCCTAATAAAATATTTTACAATTACCTCTAAATGAAACTACACTCAAAAATGAATACTTTTTTTATCCTATTAATTTTTTTTGGCATGATTTAAACGACTTAAAGTAGTAGGTGTATATCGGACGACACAGGACCACTTTTGCATTTATACGTTCATGTCCACGGCAAATGTCATCCAAATCGATCCTTCCGTCAAATCAGTCTAAGCATGAAAGGTAAGAATAGGCGCGGTTGAAATTGGGGTGCGGGGGGGGGGGGTGCACAAATGTAGAAATGATTTTTTGGGTTCCGTAGCCAAATGGCAAAAAACGGAACCCTTATGGATTCGTCATGTCTGTCTGTTTGTCTGTCCGTCCGTATGTCACAGCCATTTTACTCGGAAACTATACGACGTATCTGAATAGAATTTACACATAAGGTGTATTTTGTATGCCGCTACTTAGTTATGTATTTTTAAATTTTTGATTTTTTCGTAAATTTTTTGGTTTTAATTATTTTTGAAATTCTTGAAATTTTTGAAATTTTTGAAATTTTTGAAATTTTTGAAATTCTTGAAATTTTTGAAATTTTTGAAATTTTTGAACTTTAGAAATTTTGCCATTATTGTCATTTTTTACTTTTAGGTTCTCGACTTTTTTCACTTTTATCACTTTGTCACTTCTCACTTTCACTTTTCACTACACTTCACTTCACTTTATTAAACTACCTGTTCTAACCCTACACCTCTGGCCCAAGAAGTATTATGACCGAAAGTAAACTCGACGGGACTTATTTTTTTCAAAACAGTAATACATTATTAGATCTTAAAGATACAAAATAATGCGTTCTTCAAGAAGACATATCAAAACAGCTTGAGAGACAGATAATGTACCTATTGTTTAATTATAAAAAAAAAAATCTAAATCTGACTGTTTCACAAAACATTTGATATGTTTTCCTACCTAAACGGTGTCCTATAAATGTTAGATTATTTTGTAGTAGTTTTTTGGTTTGGGCCATGCATCTTTGTCCGTCATATATAGTCCTCGAATCTGCAATAATCCTTTGACATTCATGACATTTTCAAATATTTCTTAAGAGCGGGTAAAGATAAATTTAAAGCATCGACGGGTAACATGTTATAAATATGAACACCTTGACCAAAAAATTACAAATTATTTCAATACCAAATTTCATCTAAATACTTACAGCGGTTATTGGTTGTTTCTTCCCCATGTAAACTTCCACCCCCTTTTGCATCCGCTTCCTTAAGCGGATGCAAACCAGTCCAGGATGCTTAAGTGGATTTCCGAGATAAAACTATTTTATTTCCTTTTCCAGAGCTCAAATTATCTCCATACCAAATTTTATCTAAATCGATTCTGCGGTTAATAATTCCCTATACAAATTTCCAACTCCCTTTTCACCCCTTTAGGGTTGATTTTCAGGGTGAAAACTATCCTTTGTCCTTTCTTGAGACCCATACCATACCAAATTTCATCTTTATCAGTTCAGCGGTAAAAAAATCCTCATACCAACTTCCAACCTCCTTTTCACCCCCACAAGGGTTTATTTTTGGGATGAATACTATTCTGTCGTTTCTCGGGACTCAAATTATCTCCATACTAATGTCTATTATAAATTCTCCATACAACCTTTCAACCCCCTTTTCACCCCCTCCAGGGTTGATTTTAGGGATGTAAACTATGATTTGTCCTTTCCCGGGATTCAAACTATCTCTAAACAAAATTGCATCAAAATCCGTTCAGCCGTTTTCACGTGATGCGCGGTCAAATAAACAGACAAACATACAAAAATTCTAAAAATTATTGGAACGTGTTCTGTTATCGATTCTAAATATTCCCAGCCAACTTTTTTTCGAATATATTCCATGAACAGACTTTTGACCCTCTTTAGCTTTATTATATGTATAGATAGTTTTCATTGAAAGTACCTTTCGGGCTTCACTTCCATTATTTTTTTCAATTTCTTTTTGCTGCGGTTCTAAAGTAAGATGGGGGGGGGGGGGCTTTTTTGAAGTTGAAACTATCCTTTGTCCTTTCTCAAGACCCATACTATCTCTATACCAATTTTCATCTAAATCCAGCGGTAAAAAATTCCTCATACCAACTTCCAACCCCCTTTTCACCCCCACAAGGGTTTGAAAACTATCCTATGACGTTTCTCGAGGCTCAAATTATCTCCATACTCATTTCTATCTGAATCGTTTCAGCGGTTAACATTCTCCATACAAACTTTCAACCCCATTTTCACCCCCACTAGGGTTGATTTTCGGGATTAAAACTATATATTATCCTTTCCCGGGACTCAAACTATCTCTATACAAAATTTCATGAAAATCCGTTCAGCCGTTTTCACGTGATGCGCGGTCAAATAAACAGACAAACAGATAAACAGATAAACAGATAAACAGATAAACAGATAAACAGACAAACAGATAAACAGACAAAAAATCCAAAAATTGTTGGAACGTGTTCTGTTATCGATTCTAAGTATCCCCAGTCAACTTTTTTTCGATTATCTTCCATGTACAGACTTTCGACCCTCTTCAGCTTTATTATATGTATAGATGTATAGATTAAACGTTTATAGTTGAGAAGTTATCTATATATAGGTGATACAGGCCGGCAGTCGGCAACGCGAGCGACGTGCAACAGTGCGCTACAGACCGATTCAAAAAGCACTCTTAGTGCTTGAAGATGGAGACCTAAGCTCTCCGAAACATGTCACGCGAAGTGACTAAAGTGACGTGAGTGTAACCGTTATATTTTATAGTGTTATGTATACAATTAGTAATTAACTCAATTTTATAGCTTAGAACGGTGGCAATGAGGTATAGTGCCCGGTTAATGTTAAGTAGCATAGGCGCTGCTAGAGAATTGAACCCATGGTAACAAATTCCTCACGGTTCATTAATATGATAAGTCCAGAAATATATATTTGATATTTTTCAAACCACGAAACCGTCATAATCATAAAGTATCATCTATCACTTTTCACACACCACACACCTTTTCAATGCAATGAATCGACACCTTTGGACTGCAATGTGTCAAGTATATAATTTTCTATTAAAACTTGCCAAGTTACATGGAACATGGCTACAGGAAACTGCTAAAAAAACCGGTGTGCGTTTCTCTGACTATTATAATTTTAGGTATTTCTGTGTAACGTGATACTTATTCAAAATGTACCTTAAAAACTGCTGGAAATCAAGTGTGCATTCCTATAACTATTTATGATTTGAGGTATTTTTATGGAACTTGGTACTTATTCAGATCTCACTTCTTTTATAGGCGAAGCATTCCCATAGTATCGAACTTGGCAGCCTTTCACATTTATGTTTTTGATGGGATTTCATTTATTTTTGTTAGGTGTAGGTTCTTTATTATTTTTTTTATCACTTTTGTTTTAGGAAATGTCTCATTCCACTTAGGTATGTACTTTATACTATATACTAAGCGTCTAATTCTATTTTACTATTTATTTATAGGTGATTTTTACAAATAAACTGGCTCCCTACACCTATAAAATGTACCTACTTACATATATTAAATACATCAATAACGTACTTTATTCTGTTTGTAAGTACGCTACCTACATAGATAATTAATAACTTGGTAATACCTACCTACCAGTAGGTATTATAATTGGTGGCCTATTATGTAGCCCTAGAAGTGCACCATCCCATCTCATCCCGTGGCGTATCGGAGGGTGAGATGGGCAGTAGTATATATAATTCCATCTTAGAGTATATATGATTTCCATGTTCTTGAATCTGCGATTTTATTAGTTGTAAAATTAGAAATGATTTAGACTATGCGAGAAAAAATAGTCTTTTCATTTTTGTTTGACTGATTTAGCGCACCTAGTGTACCTAGTGACCTGCTTTGTACTTCGTAAATCGTGGGTTCGGTTCCCGCAACAGACACACACAGAGTGGTGAACAATTTTATAGTTCTTGTCTTTAAGACAAACACGTATTGTCTTAAATTGGTATGTATCTAAATTTAAATAAGTCTTATCTCATTTCCACTCCATACCTACTTATAGTAGAACAAAATTACACATTCGTTGTTTTCGAAACTGACTCACACTTGGCCGTTTTCAGATTTTTACTTTATTTCGACCTAAAGACAAACCTTCGAGCCAAATTTTAGGTCGGTACGACCATTGGAAGATAGACCCACTTAGTTCATTATGACTTCATAGTAGAACAAAGTTACACCTTCGCTATTTTTAAAACTGACTCACACTTGGCCGTTTTCAGATTTTTCCCTTTACTTTGACCTTAAGACCTATCTCCATGCCAAATTTCATGTCAGTACGACCATTGGAAGTGGTCTAGGTTTTTGATGAGTCAGTGAGTCAGTGAGTCAGTGAGTCAATGAGTGTATAGTAAAAATAGCGATTTTCTGACGTCAATATCTCAAGAACTGCTATAGGTAGAATAATGAAATTTTGTATTCTAGATAATTAAGGGGATGTCAACAGACATTCGAAATTTCATATGCGTAGATAAAATATGTTTTGAGTTATAGGGTGGTCGAAATTGGCCCGAAATGGTTCGTGTAATATAACCCACGGCCGGTGTGTCGCTTTTTTTTGCTCGAACTTGGCGGACACACTGCCGTGTGTGTCTAGATCATCCGCCGGTCTCTTGCCACCGTCAACGCGCCGGCTATTCTCGAACCAAACGGCGTTTTGAGAGACGATGACAAGAGACCGGATGGTATGACCCTGGTCCCGTGGAAGATGGGACGAGTGCTAGTCTGGGACGCTACATGCGTCGATACGCTGGCTCCGTCCCATCTACCAAGAACCTCGACCAGGGCTGGTGCGGCAGCGGAGGCGGCAGAAACCAAAAAGGCTCTGAAATACCGGGGTCTCGGCCCCCATTAGGTACCACTTCGTGGCATTTGGTGTCGAGACCCTGGGGCCGTGGGGTCCAAGTGCGCGTACTCTTTTTAAAGAATTATCGAAGAAATTAATATACACCACCGGGGACCAGAGAGCTGGCCGCTTTCTCTCGCAACGCATTAGCGTTGCCATTCAGAGAGGGAATGCTGCCAGCTGCTAAGTTTTAAGTAGTTTTAATTTTTATCTCTTTTTGTTAATTAAGTTATTGTGTATACTTGTATGAATTTATGATTATTAATAAATATTACCAAATAAAATACATTTATCTACACCCACATCATAAATCCTCTATTCTGCGTTCGGAAATCATATGTAATTACCACCATTATTGTAACATCATAACCAGTAATGTAACATCATATTATCTGTGCCAGTGTTGTTAAAATGTATGAACATTCATAACCACATCGATTTTCATAACGTAATGGAAATCCGGCCCTCCTTCCCGACCGCGATTATCCTCCTCCTCGACCGTTTGCACAATCGAGTTGACTATGGCGGTGCAATGGCGGTCATTCTAATGGTTTCCGAACACGTCACTTAGGATTTATAATATGTGTGTAGATAAAGCAGTGTATGCAACTATACGTAATTAGGCCTTATTACGTAACGTAGTTTTATACTAAATACTATAATATAACAATTACTGATACATAATTATGTATTAGTGTTGACAATATTTCAAGTAGGTAGGTGTCTTACTTAACTATCAAAATATGATTCATACGAGTATGAATGGCTAAGTGCAAGCTTCGGCCACCCACCGTTATTTCTTAAACTAATAAGTGAACCAATTAACTAAAGACTAAAGTAATTGTCTCAAATTCCACACTTATCTCGTTTGTTTACTTTCTGCATGGACCAAATTATATTGGACTACAATGTCAATACAAAATCAAATTTCCATACTTAGCCCAGAGACTATAAATAATATAGACACCTACACTACCCACAGTCTATGTAGATTATAGCGCCATCTAGCGTTACTGCGGTACGCTAATCGTTACGAGATGGCGTTGCTGCGCAATGGCGCTTCAGACTTGGGCCTCAAAAAGTTATTGGACTGTGGCTGTCTATATTATTTATAGTCTTTGCTTAGGCAAACCCCACAGTACCTACAAACGCAACAGGTGTCAGTTCCATTCATTTTGTTTGACAATTTGTTTTTGTTTCCGTTGAGCTCAAAGAGGACCTAGTGGAGGACCCAGTGGTGTGGTGTGCAAACTTTTCGACAAAAATAAAAACTTTGAACGAGGGTAGATCTGTCACAACACCGCCGCCGCCGCACGCAGGCGCGCAGTAGCCGGCGCGCTGCTGTCGCGGAAGGCCGCTCGTGAAAATGATCATCGTAAATTGATCGAAGCATGTCGAGCAAAAATCGACTTAAATTACGTGAGTAACCCGCGTTATAAATATTTTTAAGACCCAGTGTGTTGATGATGAGGGACTCTCTTGTTCCTTTAGCCGTCAACACAGTGAATCCTCCTTTGTGTAAAGGGTCGGCAACGCGTATGTGACACCTCTGAAGCTACAGGCGTCCATAGGCTACGGTAGCTGCTTACCATCAGGTATGCTTGTTTACCACCTCAAGCAAGCCACCTCTTGCAAGGTTTGCTTGTTGTCTTAGTAAATAACGCAACTTTAGATCAATAGATGGCGCTTCTGCACCTATAATAGAGATATACCAGTTGAAAGGGAGTAACGTCAGGCCTAAGAATTTTTCATTTCATGAAATGGCCAATCATTTCGGGCTAGGTTAGGTTTGGATATATCAATGAAATGCTCAGAAATGGTTTGGTTTGGCTATATAATTAAGTGATCAGTTTTAAGATCTGGCGACGTCATAGACATTGCAGTCCAGGTATTATATGGCCTTTACTTCCGTTGAAGTTAGATTAAGTGTCAAAACTCAAGTTCAATTTGCAAGCCAATGTACCAAGATTTTTGGTTTCGGAATTTCAGGTTGATAAATTGATTTTCACACCACCTGCTCGACAATGCCAAATTATACCTATATCATGCAAACCTCACCGAAAGCAAATCATTATAGCCCTTGGCTTTAGCCGGGTTATAATGTTGTACTATAACCCGCTGGTTAATAATGTGATTTCACTTCCCATAGTTCTTATTGTTATGTGCTTAAAGTCTAATTTAGTAAAGTCCGCACGGTGCACAGCCCCGCAACGCCAGCCGGGGCCCGCCCGCGCCGCCGCGTCGAACTGATTTGAAAATCGAATTTATTCGGAAAATCGTGCTGGCCCCCTCAATTTTAAACACCTAAAACAAATGCCGCGAGTGTCATAAGACGCTGCAGTATACGGAGTAAAACTGCAGGTTCTATAAAAATAGAAGATAAAATTAGAATAAAATGGACTAATGTATCAAGAATCAATTTTTAGGGTTCCGTAGCCAAATGGCAAAAAACGGAACCCTTATGGATTCGTCATGTCTGTCGGTATGTCTGTCCGTCCGTATGTCACAGCCATTTTACTCGGAAACTATACGACGTATCTGAATAAAATTTACACATACGATGTATTTTGTATGCCGCTACTTAGTTATGTAGTTAAATTTGAAAAAAAAAATAGGGCGCTCCATACATGTAACAAAATTTTTTTTTACTAAATATCAACATGTGACATCAATCGATAGCTCTTTAAAAATAACATTGAGGTGTTTTTGACCATTTTGTGATTAAGTGAATATTTTCTGAAATAATCGCTTCGAAAGTCAGAAAAATTGTGACCTCCCCCCCCTGTAACTTTTGAACCGTAAGTCCAAAAAATATGAAAAAATTAGAGGAGATGAGCCTTATAATATACTTTCTACGAAAATTGTTGTGAACATTATCGGTTTAGCCATTTTTGAGTTATCTCCAAAAAACTTCTTCCGTAGGCATCAGATACGACCTTTTGGTATTAGTTTGGTTCTTATTCCATTGAAGGTACGGAACCCTCATATGTGTGGTCCGACACGCACTTGGCCGGTCTTTACTTTTGATTTACTTTAATAAAAATCCGTTTCTAGTAGCCTTAGCTATTTTATTGTCTCGCAAGAGGTGTGACATAAAACAGTGCTTTATCCCCTTGGTGTACAATCTACTATTAATTCTCTGATGTAAGACATTTAAGTTAATTTTGCTGATTTACTGTTTCTCTAATGATAAGTTACTCAGCGCTGGCCTCCCAGGCTAGCACAAGGCTGAGTCGGGACCATTTCGTGCCAACTATGCTCATGCCTTAATTATAATTAGTTATTATCCTTAGATTAAGTATTTTTGTTTGCAAGTTGTTGTTGTCACGAATTAATGTTTTCTATTCCTATTTTTAGTTCTAAAATTCGAATTATTAAAGAGTCATCTTTGTCAATGAATAGTATATCGTTTAACGTTTAACGGTAAGTTGTTGATTTATAAAGACACTCAAAAAATACAGTTTAAATTAACTTAAAATTAACGTGTCATTTACTCTTAATCTGTAATAGAACGAGTTACTTATCAATAGTGG
Organism: Pammene aurita; assembly: GCA_947086415.1. Taxonomy (NCBI): domain Eukaryota; kingdom Metazoa; phylum Arthropoda; class Insecta; order Lepidoptera; family Tortricidae; genus Pammene; species Pammene aurita. Next base: position 33,251,313 of record OX352302.1, on the reverse strand, counting down.
ATACTCGATTTCCGCCGGCTTTTCCAGTATTTTTTCTTCAGCTAATAAATATATACCTATTTAAACCTTAATCATGAATAATAATGAAAGTCGTATTTACAACACAGTAAATACTTTAAAAACCATATATAATAATTTTTTTTTTATTTTGACAACTTTCTGCTTGCGACCACGAGCGTTACGACATGCTCGAAACGTCAGAAAAATAATAAAAGTAAGTGTACGCGATTAAGTTCCGTTTTTGTCAAAATAATGAGTGAAAATCGTTTGAGTTTAAATCAGTACATAATTTGGGAAATACATAATTTGGTGTCAAAATTACTGTTTTCACAGAAAAGGAAAACTTAATGGAAATTATGTACCCTGTATAATTTGACAGACAGATAGACAGCCCCATGTGCAGAGCATGCATGGAGGCGAATGAAACAACAAAACACATTCTGCTAGATTGCAAACAGGTAGAAGTATACAGAACTAAACACCTAGGGACCCCAGGCACCTTGCGCGAGGCGGCAGGCAACCTGAAAGCTCTGCTGGGCTTCGTAGAGGAGCTGGGGTGGTTGGAATAATAGTGCTACCCCCGTTTCACGCAAAATAGGCACACTGGATGTCGACTTGCGGAAAAATGCCCAGGATAACTAACTAACTATATAATTTGACTCTTATTTTCGTTACAATTATATGCACTTGGAGTTCAATGTACCAGTTGTTAATGTTGGTTGGTGCTTTGTAAATAGCACAGCAATTAGCATGCCAGTCAATTAAATTTGAAATACTAAACGCATCGTACTAATTAGTTCAGCCTTGAGACGTAACATATTTAATTGGATTATTCGCTATGTTTGCGATCTTAATCCGCACTCATTGTTTTATGCATGACATAAAACAATGAGTGCGGGATTAGGAATGTCACGAATGTCGTCTCTCTCACATTTGTGATAGACTTAGAGCTGGCCACGTCATATATGACACAATAATGAGAGCAGTCAGATTGCTATATTGTCCTTATTGCTAGATACGGGCATCTGGCAGTTTTTAATGTGGTGATCAGAGTGACAGACTAGCAAAATTTTTCAATTGGAAAATACCTAGTAATACCAAAATAGGTAAAAACTGCCGAAGTTGTCTCAGTTATAGAGGACAGGGCCTATATTTCAGCATTAGAACAAAAAACATTGCGTATTATTACGGAAACAAAAACAGTAGGCGACAAACTGTGAATTACAATATACGTCGTTTGGCACTAAGTACTTCCCCCAACAGAAACTTTTGGCAATGATATAATCTAATAATTTATATAATTATCCATTATATTGCATCAACTCCAGAACTCTCGGATTTGTTTCCTTGAAGTGGTTGGCATTATTTGACCTCCACCACTTTACAGCTGCCAGATGTCCAAATCTAGAATTAAGCATAGTATAGCAAACTGAGTAGAGGGGTTTCGTTGCTCTCATTATTGTGTCATATCTGACGTGGCCAGCTCTCCGTCTAAGATAGCGAACATTCGGGACGTGAATGTTCGAGCGCGAATAAGAATGTTACGAAGAGGCTTTAAAAACTCAATCTGTCATTATTTTCATGTTTCTGTAGTTCAAAAATACGGAAACCGAACCGTCCGCATGGAACTAGTTAAAATGGACTACGGTACGGTACGGTAATCGGGCTACGGTAGCTGCTTACCACCAGGCCGTATGCTTGTTTGCAGCCGTCGTGGTATAAAAAAAGCTTTACAGTTTACAACATTTGAATTTCGCGTTTCTAAAGTGGTATTTTTAACTAAGCCCAGTAATCTGACATCTGACTGTTCCTGCAGTACACATTTTGTATGCTTGTAAGCCAGGAGCTGTGAGAATACTCGGCTCAATTAAAAATACCACTTTACCTTTACTTTACCGCTTACCCCCTTATTCATAAAAGTCTTACAAACCAAAATTAACTAATAATTGTTTGTCTTTATCTGTCCTATTAACAATTTTGTTGGTTGGCAAGTGAAATTCGGCCAAAAAAAGTTCGGCGAAACGGCAGAACACCGTTCGTAATAAATTAATTAATTAAAAATGAGGTTAATTAAGGCTTTAATTGTGCATTAAAAACTATAGGATTTACTTACGCAAGCATAGGCACAGTTCACAATAGCAACATGTCTCAGACATTCAAAATTAAATTGACAGATGGCAGATGGCGCCTGATGGCTCGGAAAGTGACTCAAAAAGGTTAAAAATGGCGTCCTGACAATTAAAACGATTTCAACTGTTAATTAAGTGTGTCCTGTTGCTCGCAATCTGTTACCCGACGGAAAAAGAGGTGCTGTGTGTTTATATGTGGCACCGTAACTGCATAACAAATGAACCGATTTGGGTCCAGTTACGCTCAACGTGAATGAAAATGGTTCAATCTACCTAATCCATCAGTAATAATACAAAACTAGTTAAATGTCAGATTTATTGCCTAAATTGCCCAATCTAACTGTTATTTTAGAACAAATCTACTACTATACGCTACTTAAATATTTAATCTTATCTGTGGTCACGCCGCAAATAAACGAAGGGGATTTTGAGAACCCCGAAAACGTATCCGATACCAAGGGTGTCCATCTCCACGAAGTGTCGGATACGTTTCCGGGGTTGTCAAAATTCCTTTCGTTTATTTGCGGCATGACCGCTATCGTTAACGTGTTATTTATCGTTAAAATAACTGGTTATTAACTGTGTAAGTGCCTACATTAGGTACATTATGTGTTGAGCGCGTGTAAACATCGAAGTGCGTCCAGATTGCATAAAACCGGTATTTTACTTTGCGATTTTTCGGACCCAATCTGAACCATGCTTCTCCCTGAACTCCATAAACGCCCTAATTTTTATTACACCTCTCTATCCGACAGATCGGGGTCATCGGAGCCGGAATTAAATTACAAAGTATGATACTAACCGGTTTAATCTGACGATGAAAACAGATGGCGCTGTAACTCCTTCAGTTCCAGATTTCGTTTGGTCAAGTTCCAAATTGTTAATAAAAAACTTCTAGTTTAGTTTTTAATGTTTCGGTGGGAAAAAAACTTTTTTTTTCGTGTTTATGGGGTATGAATTGATTGTTAATTGAGCTGAGCGGAAGATATAGAACGTTGTCCATACAAAACGGAGAACGTTCTCAAGAACGGCACAACTCTAAGCTTGCGAGTGATGACTTGGATGAGCAGCTCTTTGCGAACTCGGGCAATCTGGACGCGACTCTACCTTTGCAAGTTTACACGGCTATCACTTTGAGTGCTATTATTCTAAGTTTAAAATACATAAACAATACATTAAAAATACAACTATCTCCAACACAACTCCAACTCACAACAAACAATCAACTAATATTGCAGCTGTATTGGAGTTCTATCGGAATAATTTTCAAGCAAATTCTGATTCAGACGTTTAGACGTTAGCTGTATTGCATAGGTAATGTATTGGAGTTGTATTGGAGTTGGATCGTGTCTTAAGTTAGAATACGGCCCCGAAGCGAATACGCAGGCCCCTCAGATGTAGCTATAAGTGAGACAGCGCAATGCAAGTATAGATTGTCCCGCACACAGGAGCGGCGTACGGATCTCATCCGATATAAATATTAAGATTTCGCAAAAACATGATTTCTAGTAGTCCGCCTCGAACTCAGAACTCGCGATTTTCTTGCAAACGAGATGACCAATATAACAAGACCCTTATGTTGATTTTTTCGCGCATTCTAGCTCCATGATCCCTAGATCCTAGACATCCTGATCATATACGAACTCTCAAATTATATGTATCTTTGCTACAACCCCAACAAATTTTATGAAAATCAGAGAAGCTTTACTAAAGTTATCGCGGAACAAACTATCAAAACCAAAAAGCCATCGAATTGTCGCATTTGCCGCGACGTCCTAGTAGCCAAAAGTTGTTTGTAAGAACTTGCTTCGCTTACGCTCCGCTCGTTCAATTAAGGACTTGCAAAGTTGTTGAGTTCCTCTGAAAATTAAAGAGTTTGGTTTCACAGTTCCACATAGTTTTACATGATATTTCAACAGAATATATACAATTTTCCACATTATTTACTATCCAATCCCCACATACTTAAACTTCTAATGGCGTTAAAACATGCGAGAATGCTGTTGTAGTAATGAGATAATTACTAGGCAGCTAATCAATATGGCTAATAAATCATACTCAAGAGTTAATACTTCAATACTTTTTGCAGTTAAAATGTGATAATCTCGATCAAAAGGTATCATTTAGCAACCGGCTTTTACGTTTTTATTGTTCGTATACAATATTGAATCTGCACAACGTACGACAACGACGTAAGCGCCTTCCCCCAAACGGTACCTTTTTCCGAAGGTGTACATCTCCACGAAATAGCAGCTACCGGCCTTGGTTAGTATCGGCACAGAATAATATAACAGTATTTCATACAGCAGGTCATCTCCCCTACAAAATCAGTGTTTGACAGAACTTTGACAGATGAACGGGCCCTACAGTCTATAATAACCCGCCGGGCACAGTCACCTCCGCACCTTCCCTGCAATGCTTTAAGGCTAGACTAAAAAGTTGGCTTCTCGAACACACATTCTACAGTTTTGACGAAATTTTAAAGTTACCTAAGTCGTAATTATGAATGAATGTGTTGCTTAGTTACCTGTTTAGTATTTACTAATGTACAATATATGTATATTCTTTATGTTTAATGACATGTAATATTTTAATATTGCGAATAAATAATATGAATATGAATATGATGAACGGTGACACGTGACTTCTCCATACAATTTTACCTTTCGACGTTCTAGGGTTGACAAGCAGGTACGACATTAGTATTATTTCTAGACCTGCCCCATTCTGCCTCAATCTACCTAATCTATCAGTAATTTTAATACAAAACTAGCTAAATGTCAGATTTATTACCTTATTTGCCCAATCTAATTATTATTTTTGTACATATAGTCTGGCAAACCATTTCCGTCAGTAGAAACGCGCGGCAAATTCAAAATACGTACATGTGGCAACCCTTTGTGATGAGACACCGTATTTCATGACGAACACTCCAATTCACATTGAAATTCAATGTGAATTGGAGTGTTCGTCATGAAATACGGTGTCTCACATTGAAATTCAATGTGAATTGGAGTGTTCGTCATGAAATACGGTGTCTCATCACAAAGGGTTGCCACATGTACGTATTTTGAATTTGCCGCGCGTTTCTACTGACGGAAATGGTTTGCCAGACTATATGTACAAAAATAATAATTAGATTGGGCAAATAAGGTAATAAATCTGACATTTAGCTAGTTTTGTATTAAAATTACTGATAGATTAGGTAGATTGAGGCAGAATGGGGCAGGTCTAGAAATAATACTAATGTCGTACCTACTTGTCAACCCTAGAACGTCGAAAGGTAAAATTGTATGGAGAAGTCACGTGTCACCGTTCATCATATTCATATTCATATTATTTATTCGCAATATTAAAATATTACATGTCATTAAACATAAAGAATATACATATATTGTACATTAGTAAATACTAAACAGGTAACTAAGCAACACATTCATTCATAATTACGACTTAGGTAACTTTAAAATTTCGTCAAAACTGTAGAATGTGTGTTCGAGAAGCCAACTTTTTAGTCTAGCCTTAAAGCATTGCAGGGAACGTGCGGAGGTGACTGTGCCCGGCGGGTTATTATAGACTGTAGGGCCCGTTCATCTGTCAAAGTTCTGTCAAACACTGATTTTGTAGGGGAGATGACCTGCTGTATGAAATACTGTTATATTATTCTGTGCCGATACTAACCAAGGCCGGTAGCTGCTATTTCGTGGAGATGTACACCTTCGGAAAAAGGTACCGTTTGGGGGAAGGCGCTTACGTCGTTGTCGTACGTTGTGCAGATTCAATATTGTATACGAACAATAAAAACGTAAAAGCCGGTTGCTAAATGATACCTTTTGATCGAGATTATCACATTTTAACTGCAAAAAGTATTGAAGTATTAACTCTTGAGTATGATTTATTAGCCATATTGATTAGCTGCCTAGTAATTATCTCATTACTACAACAGCATTCTCGCATGTTTTAACGCCATTAGAAGTTTAAGTATGTGGGGATTGGATAGTAAATAATGTGGAAAATTGTATATATTCTGTTGAAATATCATGTAAAACTATGTGGAACTGTGAAACCAAACTCTTTAATTTTCAGAGGAACTCAACAACTTTGCAAGTCCTTAATTAAACGAGCGGAGCGTAAGCGAAGCAAGTTCTTACAAACAACTTTTGGCTACTAGGACGTCGCGGCAAATGCGACAATTCGATGGCTTTTTGGTTTTGAGAGTTTGTTCCGCGATAACTTTAGTAAAGCTTCTCTGATTTTCATAAAATTTGTTGGGGTTGTAGCAAAGATACATATAATTTGAGAGTTCGTATATGATCAGGATGTCTAGGATCTAGGGATCATGGAGCTAGAATGCGCGAAAAAATCAACATAAGGGTCTTGTTATATTGGTCATCTCGTTTGCAAGAAAATCGCGAGTTCTGAGTTCGAGGCGGACTACTAGAAATCATGTTTTTGCGAAATCTTAATATTTATATCGGATGAGATCCGTACGCCGCTCCTGTGTGCGGGACAATCTATACTTGCATTGCGCTGTCTCACTTATAGCTACATCTGAGGGGCCTGCGTATTCGCTTCGGGGCCGTATTCTAACTTAAGACACGATCCAACTCCAATACAACTCCAATACATTACCTATGCAATACAGCTAACGTCTAAACGTCTGAATCAGAATTTGCTTGAAAATTATTCCGATAGAACTCCAATACAGCTGCAATATTAGTTGATTGTTTGTTGTGAGTTGGAGTTGTGTTGGAGATAGTTGTATTTTTAATGTATTGTTTATGTATTTTAAACTTAGAATAATAGCACTCAAAGTGATAGCCGTATAAACTTGCAAAGGTAGAGTCGCGTCCAGATTGCCCGAGTTCGCAAAGAGCTGCTCATCCAAGTCATCACTCGCAAGCTTAGAGTTGTGCCGTTCTTGAGAACGTTCTCCGTTTTGTATGGACAACGTTCTATATCTTCCGCTCAGCTCAATTAACAATCAATTCATACCCCATAAACACGAAAAAAAAAGTTTTTTTCCCACCGAAACATTAAAAACTAAACTAGAAGTTTTTTATTAACAATTTGGAACTTGACCAAACGAAATCTGGAACTGAAGGAGTTACAGCGCCATCTGTTTTCATCGTCAGATTAAACCGGTTAGTATCATACTTTGTAATTTAATTTCGGCTCCGATGACCCCGATCTGTCGGATAGAGAGGTGTAATAAAAATTAGGGCGTTTATGGAGTTCAGGGAGAAGCATGGTTCAGATTGGGTCCGAAAAATCGCAAAGTAAAATACCGGTTTTATGCAATCTGGACGCACTTCGATGTTTACACGCGCTCAACACATAATGTACCTAATGTAGGCACTTACACAGTTAATAACCAGTTATTATAACGATAAATAACACGTTAGCGATAACGTTAACCAGCACGTTTTAACGAGCCATCATTGAAACTTACACTTGTAAATTACACTATTAATACTATGAATTATGTAAACACCAGCCGTCTGACCATATGTGACACTTTTCCGGAGAAGTACTCGTTTTTCCCGATGCGCTTACCGCATTAGAGGGCTAACGACGGAAGGGTTGGCACTTGGCACATCGCTTATCACCTTACGGGTGCGTTCGAGAATATGTGCGTTTTAAAATCATAGTTCAAAATTATTTTTATGGCAGTTAATGTCTTATTGACAATGATGTGTTGAAAACGTATTGAAAACGCATTGATTTATACAAAAAGGGAGATATGGTACCAGGCGCTCGATTCTGTGCCATCAAATATAGGTTCCGGCACCTATATTGAATTAGTCGTGTGGCAGAGTATCTCAGTCACACTTTGTGCAATGCGCAAAATATGGAGGTCTCCCTTGCATACCCGTGTTAACTATATAGGTTTATCTCTTTTGCCCATGATGCACATGCATTATAGCGGTGTGTAGCATTTTACAAGTGTGTAGGTGCTGGGCAACATTTCAGTTTTGTTTACTATGAACGTTACTCATCTTCCTTCTTGTTTATGTCTATGTGAAAACGTCACATATCATCATTTCAGCCAGTGTTTATGGCATGTCTCAAACCTGCACGATATAAATAAGAAGCACGTTGAAACTAGGGCTCCCGGTCGTATCCGGGTTTCGTGTACCCGTTTCGAATACCCGTTTCTGAATAACACGCTACACGGTTTTCTGGCCCGTGTTGCACGTGTAATTAAGAAATGTGTAGTTAAGATCCGTTTCTACGGGTACACGGGTAGCCGAAGAAACGATCCTTAAATAAACGCGGATCTGTAAACGTCCTTGACGAGTAGCTGGAGGTACGGGTCGAAACGTGTCGAGTCGTTTAAAAGCTATGAATAAGAAACGAATAAAATAAAAATAGACCTTATTTGAATCGGTTCTAACTACTTCGGACCCGTTCGGGCCGGTAATAACTACCCGTGTACCCGTAGAAACGTGTCTGAGAAACGCCTCTTGGAAACGGCTCCAGGAAACGTTTCCAAGAGACGGCGGTTCGTGTAAACCGGCTCCTTAGCACCGCCGGTCTTAAGTACACGGGTATTCGTCTCCGCGTGTAACACGTGTAGCGGGAGCTCTAGTTGAAACCCAATTTTATTTTTTTAATAGCGCATGACAGCTGCCGTTTTCATATCTGTAGCTAAATGTCAAATTCAGGAAGGAGAATCTTCTGTATGATCTTGTACTATTACTTATTCTCTGGAAAAGGTACCATTTGTGTACCTACCAGGCGCTTACGCCTTTTTTGCTCGATTACAATATTGAACTTGTACAACGCACGACGTAAGCGTCCGCCGCCAAATGGTCTATTTTCATGAATACTATCACATTTATTAATAAATTACAGTATAATTATGAGTACTATTTCTGTACATTATAATAAAATACTAAGCAAGTGATTGTCCCGACGACGAGTCAAGACTAAGGTCGTAAAACGCTGACCGATTGTCGAGTGATAGTGCTAAACGGTCGGAATGGTAACCAACTATAGGCCCTTTAGCATTCTTATGCTGAAATGGTAAATAAATAAGTAATAAGTTTCACTTGTAATTTAGATGAACCCACCAAAAAAGATAAAAGATATTTATTATTCAATTTAGGCACATTACAATGCACTGATGAACGTCAGAGAGAAAAAAACCCTACAACCGGTTCTGACCCTACACCTCTGACCCGAGAAGTATTATGTATGACCGGCAAGAAACTCGACGGGACTTATTTTTTCAAAACAGTAATATTAGATGAATCTTGAAGCAAATCAAATTATTTTGTTCAATATTTTTTGATTTGCAATTTTTAAGTAGTTACACTACTATATATAAACTGAAAATAGATGTCATATACTTTTTTCTGAAGTATATGACATCTATTTTCAGTAATATTAGATCTTAAAAATACTCAATACTGCGTAGTTCTATAAGAAGACATATCAAAACAGCTTGAGAGACAGACAATGTAGCTATTGTTTAATTAAAAAGAAAATTAAACCAAATCTGACAGCTTCACAAAACGTTTGATATCCTGTCTGAACTGTGTCCTCTAAATGTTAAAAAAACATTTCATGCATAGTTCAAGCCATGAATAATTGGAATTTCTTTGTTGTAATACACTATCTATATTTTATGCTAGAGATCAATGCTTGACAGTTGGATCATCACGAGTTGATCCTTGGTCAATTAAAACAACGGAGTACGAGAATTTGTGGCTTTATACAGGGTGTATCAAAAATGCTGGTGATCCTTTAAAAGGCGCAATTGGTATAGTATTCTAATTATGAAAAACCAAGAAAAAAATTTTTTCGCATAAATAACAAAAAATTTGGAGGATTGGCCGGCTGGGACCACCTGTCCCATAAAAAAAATATATTTTTAGTCACAATATGATACTAATTATGCCCTTAAACGGAACACCAGTATTTTTGTAATACCCTGTATATTTTCTGTGGGTGTGACTCTCAAAGTTAGATCTATCCTTGTGTTAAATAGTATCGTGCAGCATTCGTTTTGTAAATCGTCAAATTATTAGAGAATCGCGTGACCATTTAAAGTCAGAACTATGTCTCGAGAATTCAGACTTCATTGATGTCTATAACGTAACGGTTATCAGTAACATCAAGCAAACCAGTTTCACACATATTTCTTAAACCATAGGGTTCAAATTTAAATGAAGTTGGATATTGTATTCAATACGATGACACGAATATAAAGTCACGATTGTACTTAGATAGGCTTATAATAAGAATGCTGTGACAGATGTTTTGATAAAACGGATACATAATGAGGTTATTTCGAGAGATATTTACGAAACTGCGGGCCTACCAAACTTAGAAAATCGAAATTTCTCCGTCTCTATCGCTCTTGCATATTCGAAAGAGAGTGATGCAAACATTGATTTATTATGTATACTACTAGATGTGACATCTAGAACAAATTTTGTGCGCCAATTTTGGCGGTTGAGAGAAATGACTGAATCAAAGAGTAGTATAGAGTTGTAGTAAATATCACTACAACTTACAGGACAAAAAAATCTTAGGGATGTCATCTCCTGTTACTCAATGGATGCAAATAGACGATCAAGACGAGTGGTTCGCGGTTTTTTTACCGTATATTTTTATTTCTTTATACTCTGTACTTTATATTATATTATTTAATGGGTATATTGCCTGAAATAAATAATTATTTATTCATTTATTAATAGCCTTGAAACGTTTTTTACCGACAGATTGGTAAAACATTATGAAAATCATAATTATTTTGCTTGTTTTTAAAGTAAGAAATCAAATACAAACATTGAAAACATTGAAAAAATAATCAACCCAGCAGGACCTATTTTTTTTTCAATGTTTCATTGCAAAAATAGTTTGCATGTGGGTAAAAAAAAATATATTTATGTTTAAGTATTTGTTTTATTATTTAGTACACTTATTAGTCTTATTACCTTAACTTGCACCTTGTCAGAACGCGGCGGATGTTTTGTCTACCGCGATATAAGTCTCGCGTGACCATTCAAGTGCTAGCATTCAAGGTATTAAATGTAATACATATAGTATACGGTGTGGTTTCTATGGGGACTATGTTTTACCGTAAAATGCCCTACCTTCAAACTGCATGGTCACCTTTAAATTACCACTACCCTATCTTTATCGTCTGGCTATGACCATGTTGACACACTTGATTTTACTTATGAATACTCGTATTCGCATATACTACGATGGTGGCAAACAAGCATACGGCCCGCCTAATGGTAAGCAGCTACCGTAGCCAACGGAAGCCTGCAACTCCAAAGGTGTCACATGCGCGTTTCCAACCCTTTACAAAAAAGGAGGATTCACTATGCTGACGGCTAAAGGAACAAGAGGCTCCCTCATCGTCAATACAATGGGTCCTCTTTGAGCTCTTTGGCAACCTTACTCACCAGCAGGAACACAACACTATGAGTAGGGTCTAGTGCTATTTGGCTGTGGTTTTCTGTAAGGTAAGGAGGTACTTCCCCAGTCGGGCTTTGCTCCAGATTTGAGCGCGACAGACATTCGCAGTGCCCATACCTCACTTTTTGGCGTAGTTTAAGGACATACCCAAGTCCGGACGTAGTTTAAGGACATACCCCGGGTCCAAAACACTTTTTTACTTATGAATATTTGTAAATTTTAAAAGTAAGCTTGAATAGGTACTTTGTATTTCTAGCACACCATCATAACACCCCAACTTTTCATCCCCTGTGCCCAAATCTGATTTTTTTCTCATTTGTTTGATGTTTTTGTTTGTCAATTTGCTGACGAAGTCTACACACGATTCCGTCGTAAAGAGGGTCGCACCCCTGTTTATAGCTCAGTGTAGAGATATCCTAGTTTATTAGGACTTTAGGTTTGAAAAAATGTCACTTTTGTGTACGCCGCTTGCAAACATTTTTGAAGTGAATTTGATACTTGTACAATGTAGGTACCACGTAAGAAGAGAATCTAGACTAAATGCGAACTAGATCAAAAGTAGGGAATGAAATAACCCATACATTTTATAACCGGTTATGCTATCGGTTATTACTGAAAAATAACCGATAATCGGTTATAACCGGTTACGGTTATTTGTATTAAAATATCGGTTAGTTATTTGTGTTAAAATTCGATAAAATAACCATCAAAACGGCAAAAAACCAATAAGATAATTGTATAATGTAAGATGAGCTAGAATGGGTCTTCAATTCAAAAGAAAGTGGACTTTTGTGGTTCAAGGTCAGCCGTACGAATTACATATGGTCACACTCGCTGCAAATTCCTCGCCGAAATAGAGTAAAAGGAGAGAAACCTGATATAATTATATTCATTACTAGCTGTGCCCGCGGCTCCGCCCGCGTGGAATTCGGTCTGTGTCAGTAAGCGGCTAATTCACCCCTAATATCTCTCCCGCTACCCTGGAGGCGGAACTTGAAGTAAAGTTGACAGATGGATACGCTACCCCCCCCCCCCCCACTTTTAGACGTTGAATTTTTATACCCTACACCTAACGCTACGTACGTACGCGTGGCTACGTATAAACTGGCTGGGGATTTACTTGAATTGGAATTAGTAATCCTTAAGGGGTGATTTCCGGGATAACAATGCAAAAAAAAACCGGCCAAGAGCATGTCGGGCGATGCTCAGTGTAGAGTTTCGTAAATGCCGCCCTGTTACAAAACATCCGTTCAAAAGGTCGTTTCTTAAGGGATATTTGGCGGCGCTTACGTCATTTTACTATCCGGCACTTCCTTTCACTATGCGTTTTTGACTGATAATTCAAAAACGGCTGAAACAATTTTATTCAATATAGTTTTTATTAAAAGTGCTTATCAGGCCTCACTAAATTTCAGCTTTCTAGTGCGAACGGTAACTGAGCTAGACCGCGGACAGACGGACAGATATGGCGAAACTATAAGGGTTCCTAGTTGACTACGGAACCCTAAAAAGAGATAAATAGTAGTTTATGTAACTGTTACGTAATAAGGCCTAATTATGCACATACATATTAAAAATCCATTGAAACCATTAGAATGACCGCCATTACACCGCCATGACCAAACTTATTGCACCGGCGGTCGGGGGGCGGATTTTCATTACGTTTACGTTTTTACCCTGATGTTACGTTACTGTTTGCAATAATGGTGGTAATTACATACGGTTCCGAACGCGGAATACAGGATTTATGATATTGGTGTAGATCAAGATATTTATTCTTCAATGTAAGCACATTACAATGCACTAATGAACGTCAGAGAAAATTAAAATACGTGAGTGTCGTGGAACACTCGGTTGGAACGAAGTTATGTTATTTAATTTAATTTAATTTTTTACTTTTTCGTAAATTTGGTGGCTTTCATTTTTTTTGTATTTTTTTGAAATTTTTGGTTTTTGAAGTATTTGAAATTTAGAAATTTTGCTATTTTTGACATTTTCGACATTTTTTACTTTTAGGTTCTCGACTTTTTTTCACTTTTATCACTTCTCACTTTCACTTTTCACTACACTTCACTTCACTTTATTCTATTTTATATATTTTTTATTTTATTCCATTTTACATGTTTCTCAATCGTATGGGTGTCGCGTTTTCGTGTCGTGACACTTTTTCGTGACGGTTACGTGACTTTTTTCGCCTAGCCGTCCGATAAGGGACTTCGTTCCAAAACTACCACCGGTTCTAACCCTACCTCTGGCCCAAGAAGTATTATGATTATGACCGAAAAGAAACTCGACGGGACTTATTTTTTTCAAAACAGTAATACATTATTAGATCTTAAAGATACAAAATAATGCGTAGTTCTTCAAGAAGACATATCGAAACATATTGAGAGACAGATAATGTACCTATTGTTTAATTATAAAGAAAAATAAATCCTAATCTGACTGCTTCACAAAACGTTTGATATGTTTTCCTACCTAAACGGTGTCCTATACATGTTAGATGATTTTGTAGTAGTTTTTTGGTTTGGGCCATGCATCTTTGTCCGTCATATATAGTCCTCGAACTTGCAATAACCCTTTGACATTCATGACATTTTCAAATATTTCTTAAGAGCGGGTAAAGGTAAAAGCATCGTCGGGTAACATATTATAAATATGAATACCTTGACCAAAAAACTATAAATTATTTCAATACTATTGGTTGTTTCTTCCCCATGTAAACTTCCACCCCTTTTGCATCCGCTTAAGGGAATTTCCGAGATAAAACTATTTTATTTCCTTTTCCAGAGCTCAAATTATCTGCGTATCAAATTTTATCTAAATCGATTCTGCGGTTAATAATTCCCTATACAAATTTCCAACTGAAAACTATCCTTTGTCCTTTCTTGAGACCCCTACTATAGCAAATTTCATCTTTATCAGTTCAGCGGTAAAAAAATCCTCATACCAACTTCCAACCCCCTTTTCACCCCCACAAGGGTTTATTTTCGGGATAAAAACTATTCTGTCATTTCTCGGGACTCAAATTATCTCCATACTAATTTCTATTCAAAATTCTCCATACTTTCAACCCCCTCTTCAGCTTTATTATATGTATAGATAGATAGTTTTTATTGAAAGTACCTTTCAGGCTTCACTTCCATTATTTTTTTCTATTTTTTTGGACCTACGGTACTAAAGTAAGATGGAGGGGGGGGGGGGGGGGGCTTTTTTGAACATGAAACTATCCTTTGTCCTTTCTCGAGACCCATACTATCTCTATACCAATTTTCATCTAAATCAGCTCAGCGGTAAAAAAATCCTCATACCAACTTCCAACCCCCTTTTCACCCCCACTAGGGTTTGAAAACTATCCTATGACGTTTCTCGAGACTCACATTATCTCCATACTCATTTCTATCTAAATCGTTTCAGCGGTTAAAAATTCTCCATAGAAATTTTCAACCCCATTTTCACCCCTACCAGGGTTGATTTTCGGGATTAAAACTATATATTATCCTTTCCCGGGACTCAAACTATCTCTATACAAAATTTCATCAAAATCCGTTCAGCCGTTTTCACGTGATGCGCGGTCAAATAAACAGACAAACAGATAAACAGAAAAACAGATAAACAGACAAACAGATAAACAGATAAACAGACAAAAATTCTAAAAATTGTTGGAAGGTGTTCTGTTATCGATTCTAAGTATCCCCAGCCAACTTTTTTTTGATTATCTTCCATGTACAGACTTTCGACCCTCTTCAGCTTTATTATATGTATAGATAATGACAGTTGTCAGCTGCGTTTCGTTTAACGCAGGTAATTAGCAGAGTCCATGCACATGGATACTGTGTATGGAGCGATGAGAAATACTAGACCGAGTAATAAATAAACTGAAAACCCTGCTAAGCACAGTAGGCCTCGTCATAAATGAGACAAAGACAAAGCTAATCATCAGAGACCCATTTGGCCCCCCGACATCCGAACAACAACAAAGGAACCTCGGTGGGGTACCAATAAAACCAAGTGAAGTGATAAGGTACCTAGGCACATACATAACAGCGGCTCATGACAGGAGAGCCGCAATTAAAACAAGATGCGACAAGGCTATTCGGAACACAAAAATTATAACTAAGTTCATACAGAAGTATAACGTTGATGGGAAAATAGCGAGGTTTTTATACAAAATGGTCATCGCACCCGCTATGACATACGGTCTCAAAGCTATGGCTTTCACAAGTGGAAACAGATCGAGGCTAAGAAAATACGAAAGATGCATACTTAAAGAAATGTTAGGTGTCTCAAACAATCCCCCGAAACAAAAGATACACCAAATCCTAGAAGGAAAGTCAATTACAAAATACATTAAAGTTCGTCGGCTCTCCTATTATGGACACATCCTTCGACGGCCTAAACCGCACCTCCTTCACGCAGCAATGGAATACAGAGAAAGCAAAAAAAAGATAGGCAGACCCATTTTCACATGGATCGACTCACTTAACCATGACATAACACGTTACACCAACAAGTCCTCGTCTTATTGGAATACAATTGCTTAAAACCGAAGCCTATTCAAGAAAAAAGTAGAAAAGATCTACAATCGGCCGGAGACTGACACCGAATCCGAGCCGGATGAGACGAATTGATCACAGATCACCGGCTAGACCGTAAATCCATGCAAAAACAATAATTATCGCAACGTACTCGCAGTCACTATCCCTTCTATACATATTTACACACAATATATATCTATCCTCCTCATGCTGGGCACGATGCAAGTATTCGGTCTGGCTCTACCTCCTGTCATTCCAAATATCCTTGACTGCACAAACCCGACAGTCCCATCCTGTATTTATTGGCCCACCGGTTTCTCGGGCAGGAGGGACAGTTGAGCATCCCGGGGCGGCAGACGACGGGAAGAGCACGCGAGGAAGCCCGGATACACGCCCTATCTCGGAGTGGGTACGTCCGGACAGAGGTCGTTAATCCGCCGTACTCTACACCTTTGACCGACGGCCTGAACCATACTAGCGCGTGTATTTGAGCTATTTCGGCAAACCTACTCGTCCCTCCCTCCCTTGTATGACCAACGCCTCTGAGTCCTTGCAGCAGAACTGCTGGCTGGTGGTGTCACATGACGGTGACGGTGACGGTGACGGTGACTCACATTATCTCCATACTCATTTCTATCTAAATCGTTTCAGCGGTTAAAAATTCTCCATAGACATTTTCAACCCCATTTTCACCCCTACCAGGGTTGATTTTCGGGATTAAAACTATATATTATCCTTTCCCGGGACTCAAACTATCTCTATACAAAATTTCATCAAAATCCGTTCAGCCGTTTTCACGTGATGCGCGGTCAAATAAACAGACAAACAGATAAACAGAAAAATAGATAAACAGACAAACAGATAAACAGATAAACAGACAAAAATTCTAAAAATTGTTGGAACGTGTTCTGTTATCGATTCTAAGTATCCCCAGCCAACTTTTTTTCGATTATCTTCCATGTACAGACTTTCGACCCTCTTCAGCTTTATTATATGTATAGATAATATAATGTTTAGAAATCATAGTTTCAGACGAAAAACTTTGAATTTACATCCTCTTATGAGGACCAGGAGGAGATAATTTTAGGTAAAAATAGGATTAAATAAATAACCGAAAATAACCGAACCCGGTTCTTCGTTTTTTCAATAATCGGTTAATTAATTTTGACAAAATAACCGATTATAACCGATTGTTTCGGTTATATATTCATGCCACCGTCATCATATTTAAAAATACTTACCGTGTTCGGATTTTTTGATGGCTGTAGCAATTGTCAATTTAATTTAAAGTTACATAAAATGCTGAGTCAACTTATAAAATGACCATCATCAAAAGCATCACACGATTGAACCTAACAGGAAATACAGATGTAAGCATGTCCATGTTATTTCTCCGTGTTTGTTGTACTGAGTCAAGAATTTGTTTACATAGTAAACAATCACAGCGCTATTGAACTTTTTTTGTTTACATTTTAAACCTACGTGTTTACACCGCCGGTCGCGGGTCATTCCATGTTCTATCTACTACAATTAGTCTTTATATAAATGCTATTAATGCTTATATCTTAAAATATTAGAATCTTGTTTATACTTTTATACACCTAGTAACTATTAATTTGTATATAGGTAATAAACGAGCTTTTATAAATCAATAACTTACCGAGGCGTGAAAGTAGTAGATATATAACCTCTTATGTACTTTTTAAGGCGATTTTTCTTTTAGATACTTCAATATTAGTTTATAAAGACAAATATACTTCGTAAGTATGTTTTATAAAAGTATTAAAATTCCATTATGACGTCATTAACAAAAAAGAACATTGTTTATGGCGCGCTAATAGGGAAGATGCAGCTATAATATTAACCATTATTTTGCAATCAAAATGTTGAAAAAACATAAAATAATAGCTATTAAAACGTTTTTACTTTAATTTATACTCATTTCAAACGATAATTACGATTTGAAGTAATGTGAAACGGAACGTATTTTAATCCACCAATCATCGTCTGGTGACGTCACTCCTGTTTTGACAACTATGGATGGTATAATAAAAGATGACAATCTCGTATGACGGAATTTAACGCCTTTTGACGGACACTTTTGCACCATAGAGATTGTCATCCTTATCTTCTACCATCCATAGAATAGAACCAAGGATGAACAAATATTACGACTATGGCGAGTAACACTGAGAGACATGAGTGACGTCACAGGGACTGTAGCTCCGTTTAGGCGCGAAAATTTAAATTGTGAGTTTGTAACAGCAATTTTTTACAAAAAATTATAGTTTTTTCATTTTTTAATACACATGTAATTCTTTCAAATTAAAGCAATAATAAAAATATTTCATCTTGCCTATTGATGTACTGTAAATAACTAATCGAGTTTGATAATACAAATCTTAACATTTACGTCGTTCTAACACTGTAAATTTTTAAATTATATACTACACAATTTGAAAAACTCAAATATACATCATATTTGAGTATGCAGCATGCAGCATGTATATTTGTGCTCATAAACACAAATATACATGGTAAATATCCCGTTTCAAATAATATTTATAATTTGAAAAACTGTTTGAGTAATTAGTAAGTACCTACACCTACGCTTTGCATAACCTCTGCCGCAACTCTTTCTTTCTGGATTTTTTTTTGTTGAAAGAGCCTTCACAGTTGGTTCCATTTAAATCAAGTCAGGATCTGATGATGGGATCCTGGAGAAATCGAGGGAACTCTTCAAATATAGTGATTAAATTTTTTTTATAGTAGCTAGGGTATTTCCTTTTGGAAAGGTGGAGTCTAAATGAAGCCGGTTCTTTTTTTGTTTAAAATTATTAAGTTTAAATGACGGTCGAAAGCGGCAAGACCCGTTGCAATGAATAAACCATTAGTTTGGAACATGGGGCATTGTCGACGTTTGGCACACGTCGTCTTATAACTGTTGTCGTATAAAGAGCCTTATAAGAGTAGACTTATAGGACTACCATAGTCGTGGTGAATGTTATTAACCTACTGAGTTATTATATTCTGATAGAATAAAATGTGACGTTTTCATGTCGCGTTGTAGCCGCCGCGGTGCCGTCGCGGAAGGCCGCTCGTGAAAATGATCATCGTAAATTGATCAAAACCTGTCGAGCAAAAATTGACCTAAATGACGTGAGTAACCCGTTATAGATATTTATAAATTCATAATACTTCTGAAGGTAGGAATAGAATAGAACCGGTGGTAGTTTTATTTTCTCTCTGACGTTCATAAGTGCATTCTAATGTGCCTAAATTAAGCCTAAATTAAAGAATAAATATCTTTTTCTTTCTATTATATCAATTTCCAATACTCTTTAGATTTAGGCGCTAATAGATCTAGTCAAATGAGTGCCGTTTACTCGAGCTAAACACTCTACTTTTCATTTCAGATGTATTCTATAAAATAAAACCAAGCATAAACTTGTGTTGTGTTGTGCTTACATTTTTTTGAGGTAACTTCCAAAACAGTGATACATTTAATGCATCAGCAAGGCATCTATCAAGGTAAGGTACAAGGGATATCAGGGGGCATTCTCGACTGCGGGTAAATTTCAACTAAATCGAAATATCTTCCGTGTTGTAAAATCATGCTATCTACGTCCAGATAACGGAAAAGCACTTTCCCATACTATAGATGGCACTATAGTCAATAATCTTACCGTATTATACAGTTCAATGAACTTTATTTCTAAGCGGCTTACGATCCCTATTATCCAGTCTTACACGGTGTTACGTGTTTCTAAGTCTTCTTCAATTAGTCCTGTCTAAGTCTGAAGCCTCATAAACAGCAGAAAACACAGTACAGTTCAAATTCTTTGCACTACCTGTTATATTAAATCAATTCTTCATTTCCTACTACCCAAAGGTTGTCTGGGAGAGATAGCTTTTTAGAGATAATACCGCCCGTTGTTACCTTATTTTAAGTTTATTGTAAAACTTTTTAATGTTCTATTTTGTGTTCCTTTTTTTGTTCTGTAATGTGCGCTTTTTTAGAATACAATGTTTCTTTCTTCTTCTGCTTTCTTTCTTTCTTTCTTTCTAAAAAAACATTGTTTAGCATTATGGTGCAATCCATACTAATATTATAAATGGGAAAGTGTGTGTGTGTGTTCGTTTGTTTGTCCGTCTTTCACGGCAAAACGGGGTGACGAATTGACGTGATTTTTAAAGTTTAAGTTTTAAGCTACTTTTTGTCTCTTTCTGACCCCCCACTTCCCTAAAATGAGGGGTAGAAGTTTGTATGGAGCATTCCGGGGGGCAATCAGGAAAGGGGAACCGTGTTACCCCGAATTTAACGCGAGCGAAGCCGCGGGCAAAAGCTAGTAAAGAATATATACTTACTTTACTTACTTACTTACAGTAAAAAAAAAATATTTTCTCAACTTATTCCTTGTGTTATTGTTATACTTTGCTGTTTTTGATATTGTGTGTTATTGCAGTATTCAAATAAATTCTTGATCAATCAATACACATATAAATTTCGAAAATAGACAACGAAAACAACTCTTAGCCGTCAACACACAACACACATGACGAGACGGGATCGGGCGTTTCGCAAATTTAAACGTGATAGGTGCGATGAGAACTGGGCGTCATTTAAAATTGCTAGGAACCGGTGTAATCAAATGGTGAGAGCAGCTAAGCGAAAACATATATATAATAATATTGCCTCTTCGTCACCGGCCAACACTTGGAAATTTTTGAAAACTCTGGGAATTGGAAAACCTGTCAATAAACAAATTCCTCTATCGTCTGTCTCTTTAAATGATCTGAACTCCCACTTCGCCAAATCTTCTTTTTTGGATCCTGTAACTCTAGCTCAAAATATTTCGGTTATCAATGCCCTGCCCTGTCCTTCAAAAACTCAATTCTCTTTCTCTCCAGCCACCGAGGACGAGGTCAGTAAGGCAATTATGGCGATTAAATCTAACGCGATTGGTCATGACAAAATTAGTAGGGTTATGATAATCAACATCCTGGAATGCATTTTACCTGTGGTCACGCATATTGTGAACCAATCAATGCTTTCTGGTGTTTTTCCGGGATTGTGGCGGAACGCTTACGTTATTCCACTACCGAAGGTCTCCAATCCCACCCTACCGGCAGATTTTCGTCCTATCTCCATACTTCCATTCCTATCTAAGGTTCTAGAAGCGGTTGTACACAGGAAACTGTCTGCTTACATCTTCGATAATCATCTTCTTTCTCCCCTCCAATCTGGTTTTCGCTCTGGCCATTGCACGACTACTGCATTACTGAAGGTTATCGAAGATGTGAAGCAAGGCATGGAGTTCACTCAATTGACTGTACTTGTTCTGGTCGACTTTTCAAATGCATTTAATGCCGTCAATCACGAGCTCTTACTTACCACCTTAAAGCATCTTAATATATCGCCATCTGCAGTTGAGTGGTTCTCCTCTTATCTACAACATCGCAATCAGGCGATTCGCATTGATAGTACCTTCTCTGAATGGTGCGAGCTTTCTTCTGGCGTGCCACAGGGCGGCATTCTGTCTCCTCTTCTCTTTTCAACTTTTATTAACCTAATCACTAATCATATAAATTGCTCTCACCATTTATACGCTGATGACCTTCAACTGTACACCCAGACGAGCCCGGATGGTTTAGATCTTGCAATCCAGAAAGTAAATAGTGACCTGGAAAGCATCTCTGCTTGGTCTCGTAGTTTTGGGATATCTGTCAACCCTAAAAAGTGCCAGGCCATTATACTGGGTAGCCCGCGTTTGCTGTCACTACTTGACCTCTCACAACTTGTTCCGATTTCTTTTGAAAACAACGTAGTGCCGTTTATGCCTCACGTCAAAAATCTTGGGTTAATCGTGGACAGCGGTCTTACTTGGATTCCTCAGGTGTCGGACGTTTGTCGTAAAGTGACCAACATATTGAGATCTCTGTACAGATTTAAGCACTTCCTGCCAGTCAGCACGAAAACTCTTCTCATTCAGTCGTTGGTGTTACCTGTCATCGATTATGCGGATGTGTGTTACTCTAGTATTAGCCAAGATTTACTAAATAAATTAGATAGGCTACTTAATAATTGCATTAGGTTTATTTTCGGACTCCGTAAATACGATCATGTCTCGGCCTTCCGCCGCAAATTAAATTGGCTTCCAATTCGTGAACGTAGGTCTCTCAGAATGCTCTGCTCCCTTTATACTATCCTTTTTGATCCAGCAGCTCCCGACTATCTCAAATCAAAATTCCACTTTATAGCGCCGCGTCCCGGTTGCGAGTTGCGCTCCTCTCGTAGTCTTAAACTTTCTATTCCTCTTCACCGCACCGGCTTTATATCCAACTCCTTCGCCCTACAGGCTATTCGTCTTTGGAACGATCTCCCTCTCCCCTTAAGACAAGCACAGAGCAAATTTTCGTTTAAACGTATGTTACGTAAACACCTTTCTAAATAGTCTAACTCACTTAAGGACTAATTTATCTGCATATTACTTATAAACATGGGTACTATATTTTTATTTATGTATGTATATGTATGTTTATGTTATGTTTCTATATGTGTATGTGTATTTATCAATAAATAATAATGTTGATTTGTGTTTCTAAATATATCTCGATTTCTATGATACTGCACCAATTACAAGTTTCGGTTTGATCCAATGGTTGACTGGTAGAGAATGCCTTAAGGCATTAAGTCCGCCTCTTGTACACTTTTTATTTGTGCGATAAAGTTTAAATAAATAAAAATAAAAATAAAAACACAGTGAATCCTTCTTTCTATAAAGGGTCGGCAACGCGTAGACACCTTTGGAGTTGCGTCCATAGTCTACGGTAGTTTACCATCCTACGAGACGAATGCTTGTTTGCCACAAACGTGGTATAAAAACTATAGTTGTCCCGTTCTCGATTACATTCTCCGTTTTGTCTCGCTAAAGAATATTCCCCACACAAATCGGAGAACGTTCTCGAGACAGTACGACGTTCGTAAAAAACCTAGTTGACTTATAAATAAATACCTTATTAGTCAGTAAATATCTTATGTTAACTAACTCAAGTCAGAATATTTCATTCCTTGACTTGGCGAATAAATTAGGATCCAAATTTCAAGGTTCTACCTACAATGCCTCAGGATTTGCGTTGATTGTCAGTGTCTATTATACGAGTAGGTTTTACATACATATTGGAACGAGCGGAGCGTAAGCGAAGTGAAGTTCTTACAAACAACTCCGGCTACTGAGACGTCTCGGCATTTTGATGGCTTCTTGATTTTGAAGGTTTGATCTGCGATAACTTTATGAATGTTTTTCCGATCTTTATGAACAGTGTTAGGGTTGAACTGCTTCAACCCCGTCCTGCTCATATACGAAATCTCACATTATGTGTATCTCTGCAGATACACATAATTTTAGAGTTCGTATATGAGCAGGATTGATAAAGGGGTTGCGGAACGGAGCTAGAAGGCGAAAAAAAAATCTTCAGAAGGGTCTTGATATATTGGTCATCTCGTTTGCAAGGAAATCGAGGGTTCTCAGTTCGAGGCGGACTACTTACTAGTAAAAAGATACAACTTGGTTACAGACTTTTATCCGAATATGGCATGTTAATTTCCGTGTATATTATTGAATTCTAACTAAGAACTGGCGATTTCCTTGCAAATGAAGAATGAATGAATGAATGAAGAGGAAGGGTCGGCAATGCGCATGTGACTCCTTTGGAGTTGCAGGCGTCCATAGGTTACGGTAGCTGCTTACCATCAGGCGGGCCGTAAGCTTGTTTGCCACCGTCGTGGTATAAAAAAATGAGTTGAACAATATAACAAGACCCTTTCTTAGCGCCTTCTAACTCCATAACCCCTTGATCGATCCTGCTCATATACGAACTGTCAAATTATATTGATCTCTGTTGCAACCCCAACTAATTTCATAAAGATTAGAAAAACGTTACTAAAGTTATCGGCGTTATCGCTGAAAAAACGCACAAAATCAAAAAGCCATCGATATGCACTACGTCTAAGTAGCCAGCTAACAGTTCCGTGGTGTCCGAAGTTGTCTGTAAGAACTTCACTTCGCTTACGCTCCGCTCGTTCGATAAACCTGTTAATTAAGTTATTAATTCTCTATTTCGAGCTAGATAACATTAATTTTATACAGGACAGGTGAGACCTGCGCCGCCGATTAAGCCATAATTATAATTGCACAGGAAGCTAATTAACAGGCCATAAATAACATCAATTCTAAGATAATTCCCACATTCGTGGCACCTAATTTAGACGTTACTGGCAGCCTGATAATTATCTCTTGCCCTGTTGCAGTGTACGTGAAGTTTTTATGGTACGTCCAGATGTACAAAATGCACTGCGTCTTTTTCTGCAAGGTCTGTGAGCACTGAGCAGCAGCCATTAATGACCTCAGTACGTATACGTAGTCAGCGTGACATTTAGGAATAAGTCCCGTCGAGTTTCTTGCCGGACCGACCGGAAGGCGCAGCGTGGGTAGACCCCCCGCAAGGTGGACTGATGACCTGGTGAAGGTCGCGGGAGTCCGCTGGATGCGGGTGGCGCAGGACCGGTCATTGTGGCACTCTTTGGGGGAGGCCTATGTCTAGCAGTGGACGTCTTTCGGCTGATATGATGATGATGATGATGAGTTTCTTGCCAGTCATAGGCGGTTATCACACCGCTGCGGTTTCCGCATGCGGCAACGGTGTGCGAGCGAGATAGCGCTCTGCGTGTGTATAGCGCTGTCTCGTTCACCGAAACAGGACTCGGTGCCAGTGTGAGGTTCGCTTTAATACTAGTATACTTATCGGGTCAAAGGTGTATATAGGGTTAGAACCGGTGGTAGTTTCTGCTTTCTCTCTGACGTTCATATAGTGCATTGTAATGTGCCTAAATTGTAAAATAAATATCTTTTACATCTTTTATTTTAACTAGGCTAGGACTGGTTGGTAGTGACCCTGTCTTAAAAGCAAGAGGTCACGGGTTCGAATCCTGGTCAGGCCTTTAATTTGTGTGTTTATTACGGGTATGTGTTCCTGAGTTATGGATGTTTCCTAGTTATTTATCTATATATAATATATATAACGTCGTCTAGTACCCACAACACAAGCCTTATTGAGCTTACCGTGGGACTACGCCGAATTGTGTAAGATTGTCCAATAATATTTATTTACTTTGGAAGTGACCCTACATAGACAAAGTCGAGGCCCGAAGCTAGTAGTAAAGCTAGTAGTAAGTAAAGCGTCTGCCAGACGGTCACCAACAAGCCCCTCCGACAGAGCGACCTTGGTCTGGACGGACCGTGTAGACAGTTGTTTCCAGCAAAATTGTATGACGCACCAACCAAGGTGTGTGACCTTGGACCGTCGGCAGCCTTGTTGACGACCATCTATCAGACGCCTTTAGAGAGAGTTATGCAGCACCGCTTTCAAAGGTGGACGTGGGTAGAAGCGACTTCCGTTCACTGCTCCCATGAATCCCATGTCACATTACAATTTATGGACTCAAAGGAGTCGCCAGTACAATAATACTTAGCAAAAATAACTGACCGTATCGACTTTATGTCATTCGTAATAAGGCTCACGCTCGTCAGTTACAGCGAGGACGCTGCCTACAGGTGCATTTATGAAATGGACTTACGTTTTTTTGCTTTCTATAGTCGATCGGGGTTTCGATAAAATATATTATTTATAGTGTCAAAATAGATGCGTTTCGTGTCTGTGCTCTTTGGCAGTTAGGAAGGTGGTTCAATATTTTATTTATATAGGTGGAATTTATATAATATATTCGATAAAATTGATAACCGTATTAGGATCATTTTCTTATTAGTTTATAAACTCAATCACTAAGTTAAAATGTGAAGGTGCATTGGGATAATTTCGGTAAATTCGAAAACCACAACTAATTCTGTATGATTTTTATATACGAAAACAATGGAAACAAGCTGTAAGTACTTGTTAATTCAGTTTTCTCTTAACAAATCAACCTGGGAAAAACAGAAAAGACTATAAATAAACATCAAAACGAATTACTCGAGTTCTTCATTAAAAAATTGAAATGCAAATATTATAGGCAGTTAAATACGTATTCAAGACGTACAGTCGTCATCAGATACATCGGAGCGGCCAAGGTAGTTAAAAATATGTGAACATGCACTTTAGCGCCTTGACAATAGAGGCGTTGTTCAGATACTTGTGACCACCTTGGCCGCTCCGATATATCTGATGGCGACTGTACTTCAGAAACGGTATAAGTTACACATTTACTTCACAATAAATGCCACTAGGGAATGCAACCGGTTAATATTTTGTATGAGAATTACCGGTAATTTACCGGTTAACCGGTAATTTCTATGCAATTATTTACCGGTTTGCATTCCCTAAATGCCACCAATGGTTAGATTTACAATTTATAATAGGTATTTTTAAACCTAAAAACAAAGCTAACTCTATATTAAGATAAATAAAATAATCAAAATAAAATTTTAAGTGATTTGTTATCCTTCTTTTGTTGCATCTCACGTGAACAATTAAGCTCGGAACTTAATCACTAGGTACATAGTATAAAACAAAGTCGCTTTCCGCTGTTTGTCCATTTGTATGCTTAGATCTTTAAAACTACGCAACGGATTTTGATGCGGTTTTTTTAAATAGACAGAGTGATTTAAGAGGAAGGTTTATATGTATAATACATGCGTAATATAGCAGAGAAACACTGATAATTTTAAAGGTTTTGTAATGTGATGTCGTAAATAAACACAATTTTTGCGCTTACATTGCAAACGCTGGCTAAACCTTACGACATAGATCAAAATAATGTACTACAGTATTGTACACCTTGAAAAGTTCTACAAAAAGTCCGTAATAGTATATATCTATCTCTTAGGGATAACCCACAATAACCATTTTTTATCCCGTGCGAAGTCGGAGCGGGTCGCTAGTATATCCTAAACCTTAGGTGTTGTAAAGGAGACAGTGGGTGTACACTCGCTCACTCCATTGTTTCAACAGCCGTTAGCTCGGCTAACAAGGTTTCCCTGCACTTATCTCGTACTCATTAGTGCTTACTTGTGTACTAACTAAACCTAGCTCAGCGATGCATGTCCTAACCGCTTTCACCTTGTGCTGTCTTTAGTTTACATTTTACTGGGAATATAACTAACTACTTATATTATTTAAAGTTAGGTAAAATATACCAATGGCTTGTAAAGGTAGGTAAAAGATACCTATGGCTTGTAAAGGTAGTTAAAAAATCCCTTGTAAAAGACCTTCAATCGTTTTCCTAAATTAGTACATCTGAATTATAAACTAAAATAGACGTCACTTACGCAAGAACTATAGTTGTGTTGTAGTGACTAAAGTTTCCGGTAGTACTATTAGTTATTCTGTGCTTCCGGTGCCCAGGGTTGGAATCGAACCAGCATCTTCTGCATTAGCGGCAGCCGCCTTATTCTCTAGGCTACCCGGGTCACAGTGGAACTCGTACAATTTTCTCGTGTGTATGGAATTTTTGTAAATGGTAGGGCGCATTTAACCATCTTCTAAGGTAGAACATCTGATATGTACTATTTTTATAATAATAATAATAACTGAAGAAC
The DNA here is from genome assembly GCA_947086415.1 of Pammene aurita. Lineage (NCBI taxonomy): Eukaryota > Metazoa > Arthropoda > Insecta > Lepidoptera > Tortricidae > Pammene > Pammene aurita. Next base: position 33,223,614 of record OX352302.1, on the reverse strand, counting down.
AAATCAAATTATTTTTAATAAACATTTTGATTTGTTTATTTTTTAAGTAGACACACTACTATATAAATTATAAACTTATATAGATGTCATATACAAAGGAAAAAGTGACCTAGGCCTCCGGTGCCCAAGGCTGGTAAAGGCGTCTGCCGCGAATGCAGAAGACGCTGGTTCGATCCCAGCCATGGGCACCGGAGGCCTAGGTCACTTTTTCCTTTGTATATGACATCTATATAGGTTAATAATAACTGTAAGTTAACATGTACTGAGCAGTCGCCCCTTTTGTTACCACCATAAAACTTTGGGCAGGCTGCCCAAGTAACACATCAAAGCAGTATAACGGCCGTCTTACAGCATATCTGTATGCTTTTAGCATTTTGAGTTCGTTTTATAGTAGCATTATAAACGTTTATAGTGCTGATATAGGTCTTAAATGGGCACGAATTACCCAGCTTGAGATCCTATACAGGTCATTTAATAGCATTACAGGCGCAATATGTCTGCGCTATTAGCATTATCGTTGTCATGGAAAGTGCCAATCGCATTAAAGAACCATTAGTACGCTCTATTAAGTTGCCAACTGCATTAAAGAAGCATTAATACGGCCAAAAAACTTGCTAATCGCAGTAAAGAAGCATAAGTACTCGCGATTAACTTGCCAATCGCAATACAAAAGCATTATACTAGCACAAGAGTGTAGTAAAATAAACCTTACGTCAATGCAAAAACGTCTCTAACACCGACGGAACAAATGTTATAATACAATGAACGTTGTGATTTAACTACTTTGTCTCACAATATAAAATGGACGAAGACGGTACAAAAAACTGAACGTGCACTCAACGTCATATTTGTTTGCATCCTAACAAAATTTATAAAAGTTTTTTCTCTTTTACGTTATTATATCCTTCAAATATTACTGCGCAATGTAGTTTACTGTAAATGAATATATAAGTTTCATTGAAATTTTTCACGCGCCTTTGATTTATTGTGGTTTTGCTATAAAATATTATAAAAAGATATGCGTCAAATAAACAAAACAATTGTGTAATCCTCGTATAGAACGAGTTTTGCATTATTAACATAATAGTGTTGGTTGAGCAGTCTTAAATTAAGTAATTTCATTATTATATAGGTATTTTCCTAGTATAAATAGGTCCGCATGATTTTATTTCTAGGTTATAAATTATTTACATAATGGCGTTGGTCTATATAGACGGAGAGCTAGCCACGTCGGATATGACACAATAATGAGAGCAACCAAACCCCTCTAGTCAGTTTGGTATACTATGCTTATTTCTAGATCTGGACATCTGGCAGCTTTAAAGTGGTGGAGGTCAAAGAATGCAAACCATTTCAAGAAAATAAATCCTAGAGATCTGGGTTTGATGCAATATTATGAGAAACTATACAAATACTATACAATATTAAGAGAAATTATACAAAAGTTTATGTTGGGAGAAAGTAGTGCCAAACGATGTATAATAAAATATAGTTCATAGTTTGTCGCCTACTATTTTTGTTTCCGTAATAATCATACATCGGGGTTTTCGGTGCGGAAACGATTTGAGAAAGAGTAGAGATAAACAGATAGGTTGAGAGTTAGTCTGAGAAAATATCATATTATGCCTAATGAAACCTCTCTGTGAATAGCTTACACACTATGCGCATAGCTGTTTCCTTAGAGGCATGTTTGTATTGACTATTATATACTTAGTATTTTAAAAATGCAATTGCATATTCGAAATTTAGTAACTAGATCTACCTAAGACAAAGACACGGTATAATAAGTGTCAAATATTAATCTTGACGTCCGATATTTATGAACTATTTGATTAACTGAAGAGGTTGACAATGATCAGTCATTACATGAATTAATAAAAAAATACTTGAAAAAATCATAGGTATATATACCTACAATATATATATACATAATAGTCAGCTATTACATATAAATTGTATATACCTATGATTTTTTCGATCAATTATTCATTAGGTAGAAACGTGCTAGAGTACATTCTGTTTTTTAAGTTAATGCCTACTCTTTGGCTAATGTCAAACATTCCCGCACTGAAAAGCCCGATGTATGGTAATAATACACAAAATTTTTTGGTCTAACGTTTTTTTTTATCGATTTTTGACCAGTTTTGAGTCGATATTCCAACATATTCACTATAGATAGAATTATAAGGCAAACGACTATCGGTTTTTGAATCTTTCATCTCCATTCTGTAGAGCCGGATCTTGAAATAAATGAGCCGTTATTTTTTTATGATATTTTTAAAATATGGTCTAAAAAAACACTTTTATCGATATTCGAATGGTGTAAAGAACCCTAATATGTAGATTACGTATATGTATACGTAATCTACATATTAGGGTTCCTCTTTGATGTCTCTAAAAACTGTAGAGAGATTGTAATTTTTAACTAATTAAAACATAATTTATGACCATAAAACCACTTTTTTAGCCTAAACCGGTTCGACTTTGATGTCAAATATCTCGAAGACAATGAATATTGAAGTAAATATAGGATAATATATTGTTTAAAGCCGTTACTGATAATATGATAAGCTATATAAATCATTAGAAAACTAAGGGAATCAGATCTAAGGTCGTTGGCGCCAGGGAGCCCCTTAAAATATAGGCCCTGTCCTTTATAACTGAGACAACTTCGGCAATTTTTACCTAGTTTGGTATTACTATTTTCCAATTAAAACATTTTGCTAGTCTGTCACTGTGACCTCCACCCATTAAAAGCTGCCAGATGCGAGGATCTAGCAATAAGAATAGTATAGCAATCTAACCAGACGGGTTTTGTTGCTCTCATTATTGTGTCATATCTGACGTGGCTAGCTCTTAGTCCAATAGCAGCTCAGTGACCCTTAAAAAATGCCTTATTTATGCCTACAGCATTACACGTGAATAATTATGCTATTAAACAACATTAAGCATTTATGTGTGCTATTGTAGAACCTAAGGCACTAAAACCGCTAAAAGCTGTTCATAAATTACGACATAAATTTTTGATGATTTTTACCCCCCCCCCCCAAAATCACCCAACCCTCCCCCTGCTAAATAAAGTGACGTCATCAAAAAAAATGCGTTTTAAGCTTAATTGTAAAATAAAAAACTATTTAGTAGATAATATTTTATAGCATTAAAAGTTTATAGAAACACGACTTTCATTCCTTTTTTTACACATTGATGATGCGATCTTCTGAATGACCGCCCCCCCTCCTACGTCATGCTACCATGAAATGACGTAATTTATGAACAGCCCCTTATAGTGAATTACTTGGCTTTATATTGGTTTATATTATTGCTATTATACTGCATTAGGAACGTATTACCTACTTATAAATGCTATTGTACACCCTAAGGCATTAAAAATAGCTGAAAGCTGTATAGCGAATTTACGTGGCATTATAATGGCTAATATTCATGCTCTTAAACAGCATTAAGCATATATTTATGCTATTGTAGAACCTAAGGCACTAAACCAAACCGAAGCATTAGTGTAGCAAACCAAAACGCAACTGTACAGCATTCAGCTGTACAGTTGCATGTTGGTCGCTGCACTAAAACTAATGGCTAAACAAAAGCATTTACATATGCCATTATACAACCGTTATACAGCGTAAAGCAGCATAAAATGCTATTGTAGAACCTAAAGCACTAAAAACAGCTGAAAGCTATATACCGGATTTACGTGGCATTATAATGGCTAATATTCATGCTCATAAACAGCATTAAGCATTTATTTATGCTATTGTAGAACCTAAGGCACTAAACCATACCGAAGCATTAGTGTAGCAAACCAAAACGCAACTGTACAGCATTCAGCTGTACAGCAGCATTCAGCAGGCTTTAAAAAAGCATTTATACATGCCATTATACAACCGTTATACAGCTTAAAGCATTGTATAATGCTATTGTAGAACCTAAAGCACTTAAGTGCTTTTAAACAGTCGAAAGCTGTACAGTTGCGTTGTGGTTTGCTGCACTAAAGCTAAAGGCTTTACAAAAGCATTTAGATATGCCATTAAACAACCGTTATACAGCTCAAAGCATCATATAATACGACAAGTTTGATGATTCCCCCCCCCCCCCCCTAAAATCATCCAACCCTCCCCCTGCCAAATAGAGTGACGTCATTAAAAAAAATGCGTTTTAAGCTTAATTGTAAAATAAAAAACTATTTAGTAGATAATATTTTATAGCATTAAAAGTTTATAGAAGCACGACTTTCATTCCTTTTTTTACACATTGATGATGTGATCTTCGGAATGACCACCCCCCCCTCCTACGTCATGCTACCATCATCCGATGTCCAGACCCCCACCCATTTGAAATGACGTAATTTATGAACAGCCCCTTATAGTGAATTACTTGGCTTTATAATGGTTTATATTATTGCTATTATAGAGCATTAGGCATGTATTACCTACTTATAAATGCTATTGTACACCCTAAGGCATTAAAAATAGCTGAAAGCTGTATAGCGAATTTACGTGGCATTATAATGGCTAATATTCATGCTCTTAAACAGCATTAAGCATTTATTTATGCTATTGTAGAACCTAAGGCACTAAACCAAACCGAAGCATTAGTGTAGCAAACCAAAACGCAACTGTACAGCATTCAGCTGTACAGCAGCATTCAGCAGGCTTTAAAAAAGCATTTATACATACCATTATACAACCGTTATACAGCTTAAAGCATTGTATAATGCTATTGTAGAACCTAAAGCACTTAAGTGCTTTTAAACAGTCGAAAGCTGTACAGTTGCGTTGTAGTTTGCTGCACTAAAGCTAAAGGCTTTACAAAAGCATTTAGATATGCCATTAAACAACCGTTATACAGCTCAAAGCATCATATAATACGACAAGTTTGATGATTTCCCCCCCCCCCCCCTAAAATCATCCAACCCTCCCCCTGCCAAATAGAGTGACGTCATTAAAAAAAATGCGTTTTAAGCTTAATTGTAAAATAAAAAACTATTTAGTAGATAATATTTTATAGCATTAAAAGTTTATAGAAGCACGACTTTCATTCCTTTTTTTACACATTGATGATGTGATCTTCGGAATGACCACCCCCCCCTCCTACGTCATGCTACCATCATCCGATGTCCAGACCCCCACCCATTTGAAATGACGTAATTTATGAACAGCCCCTTATAGTGAATTACTTGGCTTTATAATGGTTTATATTATTGCTATTATAGAGCATTAGGCATGTATTACCTACTTATAAATGCTATTGTACACCCTAAGGCATTAAAAATAGCTGAAAGCTGTATAGCGAATTTACGTGGCATTATAATGGCTAATATTCATGCTCTTAAACAGCATTAAGCATTTATTTATGCTATTGTAGAACCTAAGGCACTAAACCAAACCGAAGCATTAGTGTAGCAAACCAAAACACAACTGTACAGCATTCAGCTGTACAGTTGCATTTTGGTTCGCTGGACTAAAACTAATGGCTAAACAAAAGCATTTACATATGCCATTATACAACCGTTATACAGCGAAAAGCATCATAAAATGCTATTGTAGAACCTAAAGCACTAAAAACAGCTGAAAGCTGTATACCGGATTTACGTGGCATTATAATGGCTAATATTCATGCTCATAAACAGCATTAAGCATTTATTTATGCTATTGTAGAACCTAAGGCACTAAACCACACCGAAGCATCAGTGTAGCAAACCAAAACGCAACTGTACAGCATTCAGCTGTACAGTTGCATTTTGGTTCACTGCACTAAAACTAAAGGCTTTAAAAAAGCCTTTATACATGCCATTATACAACCGTTATACATCTTAAAGCATTATATAATGCTATTGTAGATCCTAAAGCACTTAAGTGCTATTAAAGAGTCGAAAGCTGTACAGTTGCGTTGTGGTTTGCTGCACTAAAGCTAAAGGCTTTACAAAAGCATTTAGATATGCCATTAAACAACCGTTATACAGCTCAAAGCATCATATAATGCGACAAGTTGCTCGGTGAATGTATATAAGAGTTTATACGGTCCTTAAGTTCGAAATAAGTTAACTATTCATATGTTATAATGCTTCCTGTGTTACTTGGGTGAGAACCAGCGCTGAAACCACGTCCTAAAGACGAGGCGTTCAGCATACACTTGAGACTGTCTTTTTGTCATGCGTTTTGTTTCTAGATTTATATGTATACAAATTAATAGTGATAACGTCTATGTTAAGTTTGCTTTATGGTTTGGTATAAAATACCCTTATTGTAATGTGTTTTTTTACGTGACAATAAATCATTTATAGTCTGGCAAACTATTTCTGTCAGTAGAAACGCGCGGCAAATTCAAAATACGTACATGTGGCAACCCTTTGTAATGAGACACCGTATTTCATGACGAACATTTCAATTCACATTGAATTTGTTTCTAGTGCATTTTACTCTCTCATCTTAAGCGCGAGTGAGATAGAACTCCTGCAACGTTCCCAATTAAATTTAAAATCATTTTTAAGCCATATGTCAATTGCCTCAACCAGATTATCTGTTGCAGTTGATGACAGATCAGACGAAATATATCCGTCTCCTTTTTCCACACCGTAAATGTCACCTAATGAAAGGGGTGGAAATACCACCTAAAATTAAAAACATAAAACTTGATGATCATTGCTGCTTTTTTCACTGATTCTTAGTGTTGTCATACTTTTGTTCGCTGTACATTGCTACTGCGTTCGTTGACTGGCCAGACTATACTTACTTACTTTAGTAAGGAAGTTAATATAGTTATACATCTGAATGTCTTAAATATCAACCGGAATGATCCGTTGTTCTGGCACGTCGATTAAACTTAACGACACGATAAGACAAAGATAACACGGCAATTATATCAACAGCCGTACACCGAGTAAATGTCACATGGAGTTGACAAGTCTTATCAACTTGTTATGGGCTTACGGGATCATTTGGAACGCTAAGTATGTGTTTCTAACTGTTTCTGGAAGATATGAAGCATTTGTAACTGTATTAGTCAGATATATAATGAGTAGGCCGTCTCGAACTGAGAACTCGCGATTTACTTGCAAACGAGGCGGCCAATATAACAAAACCCTTATGAAGATCGTTTCGCACCTTCAATTAAAATTTATCTCTGCTACAAATCCAACCAATTTCATAAAGATCAGAAAAACTTTACTAACCTTATCGCGGAATAACTATTTAAAATCAAAAATCCATCGAAATGCACAGAACGTCTAGGTCTCTAGGTAACAGTTCCGTTGTGTCCAAAATTGTCTGTAAGAACTTCACTTCGCTTACGCTCCGCTCGTTCGATAATTAGGTACTGTGTACCGAATTGTAATGTTAATTACTGTGAAATAAAACAATTAAAAACGGATTTTATCGCGTGTATTGAGTTTAAATTACATCCCGACGTTTCAAACACTTTACAGCGTTCGTGGTCAACGGGTCGACCCGTTGACCACGAACGCTGTAAAGTGTTTGAAACGTCGGGATGTAATTTAAACTCAATACACGCGATAAAATCCGTTTTTAATTGTTTGAGTCGACCCGTTGACCACGAACGCTGTAAAGTGTTTGAAACGTCGGGATGTAATTTAAACTCAATACACGCGATAAAATCCGTTTTTAATTGTTTTATTTCATGAATAACTATCGCGGCAACCGAAGACAATATTATGTTAATTACTGTGTTGACTACGGGGTATCAATGATTCTCTACGTCCGTAGGAAACACGTTAGACAACTCTACACGTGATCCCTGGGTGGCGCTAAAAGAGTAACAAACTTGGCAGCTGCACCGTCCCATCTGGACCTCGCAGCACTCACTGGATTTTCTTCATCATTTGCTTTCCCACTACTACTACTACTACCCGAGAGAAGAAATGCCTCTCTAGATCCAGTGACATGTAGCCATACCATAAATAAATACAGAATCCTAATAAATGTCGACTAATATCTACCTAAAAGTAGTTTTAAAAGTAGTAAAAGAAAAGAGAAGTTTGTTGAGAACCATAGATAACAGGAGAGGGAAGATGCTTGGACACCTGCGTCAGAAGGTAGAGTTGAAGCAGAAAGGAAGGCAGGAAAGCCAAGGAGAACATACATGGATCAAGTAAAGGAAAAAATAAACGTCGTGTCGTATCAGGCTGTAAAAGAGAAGGCAGATGACAGACAGGCATGGAAATTGCTCCACCGACAAGAGCCTAGCTCTTAAATATATGATGATGAGTATCTACCTAAGACTTTACTATGTTCGAATTGTACTCAAGTACGCTTCCTAATATTGTATTTATGCCTTAACATTACAACTCGTATATAGTCCGACCATGTCCAACTCTGCATGGATGTTGCAGTGGCAAAATGCCAATATAAATGTAATATTTTCAATTATACTGGCTCTCCACCTTTCCACTTTGTGAATAATGTGAACTGCAAGTACTGCAATGCAACGTCAGAGCAGAGTCAGCGTGCGCTATAGTATAATAAGTATCTAACTCAAAGTGTTTCCTTTTTTTATTACTTTTAAAACTTACCTGAAACTCCTGAATGTATAATCACCTAAAATAGACCACACAAAACTAACGCCAAAACTGTTTTTTAATCGATAATCTTGACCCAATACTTCAAAAATATGTTCATGGAAATCTAATGTAAATTTAATCGTTATAACTATAAGTTTGATTGAAATCAGTTCTGAATTCTTTTGATAAAGTCTGGCGCCTGAGTAACCCTAATTATGTACTTGAATAATTCGGTCAAGTGCGAGTCAGGTTCGTGCATCGAGGGTTTCGTTACGTTTTCTAATATTAAACAAATTTTTGTCAGTGTGTTTATTTCGCTTTAATTTACATTTATTTTTCTTTACAAGTAATTATTAAGTAATGATGTAAAATAATATATAAAAATACGTAAAATTTATGATATTACCATTACTATAAGTGGCAGATTATTTAAAAATTTTATTATAAAACAGTACCTGTTTTAAGCATTCCTTAGTCACATCTTTGACAGAAACATTTTCTCGTAAACAGCTACTTACCTGTAAAAAAGATAAAATATATTCAGTCGTATAGTAAATAAAGAATAAATAATTTTTATTTTTATTTTACTCTAAATGAAAAATGAAAAAAATATTTATTTCCTTATTAAGCTTATTCTACAAATTGCCATCAGTGGTTGGGACTTCCTATTAGGTGGATTAACCTGTATCAGGACGCCCCGCTCCACATACGTAGATTTCCCCAATCTAGGCGGCCAAAAACATTTTATCGTATATTCGAGTTTAATATGGGATATTTAATAAAAAAACCTTGTATTCTTTTATAATTAAATATTATTTCAATAAATAAGTAAAAAAAAAAGTAATAAAATTTTTTATATAAAAAATTTATATCAAAAATTAATTTAAGCTATAAAAATACACTTTTGCATCTTAGTCATTTTCATATACAGTATAAAATAAATAAAAGTATACAAAAAACATAAAATTTACAGAATATGAGAATACTTTTATTATCTATTCGGCTCAGCAGCCATTAATAATTCCATTGCTTCGCTGGAAAACGTCTTGTGTGCCCTTTTATTTTTGGTCCTCGTACTGCTCAAAAGTGGGTCCGAGATTAGCAGTAGCCTGTGGCAAATGTCCAGGTTACACGCTTCCCTAGAAAACTTTCTCGCATAGTTTTCTTCTGTTTTCCTCCTTTTGGTCCGTTCACTCGATTCCGCAAATAATTTGTTGGGACGACCGTGCCGATGAATCGTTTCACAAGGGATTTCGAAGGTTCCTTCCAACCAAGCCTGATTTTGAGTTAAAAACAGATCTTCTCTCCTCTTTGCAGTTATCCACCTTTGCTTTATTTGTGCCTTAAAGTTCGAAAACTTACGTTTGAGGTTCTTTTTACTTTCTTCGGTGTGGCCATAACACTCCAAGAGATTATTTTCCAATTTCTCCAAATTTTCACTGAAACTTGGTAAATTCTGTTCTTTTATCTGTTCATACAAATATTTACGAGTCACTTCTTTAATACCAGAAGCACTGGATAACTCTGAAATAAAAAAAAAACGAATTTTGTTAAAGTAGAAAAATGTGAAGACGTTTCAGAGTTTTTGCCCTGTTAACTTAGATTGGTTTAGAAATTGCGAGTAGTACGTAGTAGCAGCCGTTTTCACCGGTTTTGTTATGTTTAATATGTAACCAAAATTTTAAAATATTAATGGTCGCTGAGACGGACTAAGATGCATTTCAAAACAACCTTTAAACTTTGATAACTAAGAAAAAGTATCATTAAAAAAGGTCTCAACTTTAACTTATCATTTAGTATGAAAATAAGGTGAAAAGAATAAATTTTATGAAGCAAATACATAGATTCTTACCTGAATTATTAGAATCCATCACGTTAACGTCACTTTAGAACGTAAAAAAATAATTATGAACTTTGTAAGCAAGAGTAAATTTAACGCGCTTAAAATTGATATGCACACTGCTAGCGATGATCTAGTTTTGAATACCTGTTGATAAGCACATGCTTTATCAAATAAGTTAAATAGGGTGGGGGTGGGTCCCCAGGAATGTCAACTATATAAGGTAGTTAGTAAATTATACCGATAATGAATTTCACTAATTGGACTTTTGGCCGCCTAGATTGGGGAAATCTACGTATGTGCGCTCCTCTAAAACGAACAGTCTTTTTATTTTAGGAAATATTGCAGGTATGCATGAAAGTTACTTATTTTTATTTATAACCTTATTATAATATTACTTATAATTTTAGTTATTTATGCTATTAATTAGTGTTCTAGCCTAATTAAATTACTTAATTAAATACTATATGTACGTACGTATGTGTGTGAGTGTGTGTGTATGTGTGTGTGCGTGTGCGCTACTCTACATATTGAACATTATGTATGACCCCCAAACCGGTGTAATTGTTGCGTTTTCTAATTTCGATTAGATTAAAGGACGGGGTGTAATACTATCACGGAACCCTAAAAACAAATGCATCTTATGAATGCAGCTATTCATCTAATAACACTTTAGGCTAGTCCATAATTTCTACCGCTTAAAGAGCGTTCGACTCAGACTAAACCAGTATAAGGTGCGTTGGGGTTATTTCAAACACAGGATAATAATAAAAAATCATGGCTCTACTATATTAGTTTTTTTTTTACTCTAACCTCTACTGTTTCATGATTTGCTTTTATACTCATTTAATTTGATAGATATTACAAAAATTGTTTTAATTTGCATCATAGAGAACCTCCTATTTCTGTGATTGGCATCAAGCAAAAATATCAAATCATTAAGTAATACTACATAATGTCATAAATTCAACCTAATAAAAACAACATTAAAGAAACCTACCATTAAACATATACTTAAAATTAAACTACTTACAGCACACTTAGCCTAAAATAACCCACCCTGGATCGTACCTGGCTCAAATTAATTATAATAATAGATTTTTTTTTTATTTTTTTTATTTAATATTGTCATGTTTAATTTCATAATCTATAATAATAGTAATATATAATAAAAGATAATGTGTAATCAGTAATACTACTGAACATAAGTGAACATTCGCCTTCGCTAGGTATGCTGTGAGAATGACAGCTCATTTCACGCCTACAGTGCAACAAACTTAGCTCAAGTTGGCGCCAACATTTTCATAGCACACTCATTCTTACCCTTATTATTGAGACATTAAAGTTTAATTTAAATTATCGGAGCTTCATCTGTAAAGTTGTAACTATGTTCTTGGTGAGAAATCTTATTTCGAAAGGCTTAAAGTTCAAAATTGTCAAGCAATGTTATTAATAACTTTGTAGCCTAACACGTGTCTTGCAAAGTAATCTTAACAGTCATATCAACCTTTATAGCCATAGATTTGAAGTTGATTTTAGCTTGTTTTTGATATTTTTACGATGGTAGTACACTAATTGCATTCATAGTAATAACGCCTTGGTAAAATTGGTGCATTGTGTGTTCTATTCATAGAAGAAAGCGTAAATAATGTATGAAACCAGTAAGTTCTAACGGCCATTTTGGTTTTGTATTTTGTGGTTGAAATTCTACCGACCATGGCATTGCTTAAGGTAATATCAAAGTTCTTTAGTTAGTGGTGCAATGCTGTTGCTATGTGGTAGGCGACCACATTTGTACTTAATGTATGTTTAAATGAGCGTTTTTGTTACGATAATGTGGTACTGATGTGGCGTCTATCGTTATTGTATGCGCATTTGGTTTCAACTTTTAAATGCATTAAGTTTTAGTCAAAATTTAAATATTTAAATAAGTTCGAGACCAAAATAAACATAGGCAATCATCATCGTACCTATAAAAATTGCTAGTCATAGGTAATACTTGTTCAATTTCTTCTAAAAAACTTTTCTGCTTTGTATGTTAATTAAAGATAAGGTTGTTATGTTAATTGAAACATACATAGTAGAGATCCATTTTAAAGTAGTTAAAAGTTGAAACGTTGCTAATGTTGCTATGCTACATTAAAGCTCATTCGAAAGAAACAATGCATTTCTCGGCCTGTTGTCACGCCCGCATTATTTATTAACTAATAATTAATCCCCCATCGATTCTTCGTTACGCCAACTTACTTAATTTGAAGAATACATCTGTTAGGCCCAATAAAATCATATTTTAAAATTATTAAACAAAAAAACCGGCCAAGTGCGTGTCGGACCACGCATAGGAGGGTTCCGTACCTTCAATGGAATAAGAACCAAACTAATACCAAAAGGTCGTATCTGATACCTATGGAAGAAGTTTTTTGGAGATAGCTCAAAAATGTCTGAACCGATAATGTTCAAAACAATTTTCGTAGAAAGTATATTATAAAGGCGCATCTCTTCAAATTTTTTGAACTTACGGTTCAAAAGTTACAGGGGAGGGGGGGAACCAACTTTTCTGATTTTCGAAGCGATTATTTCAGAAAATATTTACTTAATCACAAAATAGTCAAAGAAACCTCAATGTTATTTTGAAAGACCTATCGATTGATGTGTCACATGTTGATATTAGGTTAATTTTTTTAAATTTAGTTACCTGTGTGGAGCGCCCCCCTAAAAATATTTTTTTTTTTTCAAATTTAACTACATAACTAAGTAGCTGCATACAAAATAATGTGTAAATTTTATTCAGATACGGCGTAGACGTATCTGAATAAAATTTACACATTATTTTAGGCTAGGTTAGGCTTATTTTAGGCTAGTTTCCGAGTAAAATGCCTGTGACATACGGACGGACAGACAGACAGACAGACAGACATGACGAATCCATAAGGGTTCCATTTTTTGCCATTTGGCTACGGAACCCTAAAAACTGACAATCTGACGAAATAAGAGGTCTAAGAGACCGTATTAGGAGTTTACTATTTTTTTCGTCTGAGGTGGAGGTAATCCTCATTGGATACTGCTGGACCTGGTTTTCGACAGCATGCCCGACTCAGGTAGGTAGGGATTTCTCCCAGCTGCCTACGGACTAAACCCCTCCACTATTACTCACTATCACTTTTTGGTGTTTTATTCACACATTGGGCTATCATTGCCAATTCAAACTCAAACTCAAACTCAATCATTTATTCAGTAAGTAGGCCACAAGGGCACTTTTACACGTCAGATAGTTTATCAAAGTAAAAGAGAGAAAAAAAATCAAACTACACCGGTTCCAACCCTACACCTCTTAGGGTAGAGAGAGAATTTTGACCGGCGAATCTAGGGGATGCAGTTTTAAGTTACTGGGAACAAGCGATAATGTGACATGTATCCATTGACACTGTGCCAACCGCGCATAAAACATGCCAAAAACATAACGTAATGTAATTTTTGTGTTCAAACCTACCTTCATTAAGATAACTTCTTTACAAGTCCATGATTTCCTAGTGCGATATGCTAGATATCTTTTAATAATTGGTATCTGGTATCTTGGATGGGGTATTCCCGACTGTCTTCGCTTTTATTTGCGTGCGGTTCGATATAGCAGGAATAAATGAGAATTATTCCTGAGTGAACCTCTTCCCATCTGTACCCGTCGGGAAATATAACTCTGGGATTACATAATATCACTCATTTTAAGCATTACAGTAGCTACTGACGTATACTTTATATCAGTTAGTGAGCACGATTACCGACAGCGATGAAAACATTACAATGAAAGCCCAGCTGGCTACGATTGTAACTACGATTATAAAAACACATTCCTAATTGACGGTTAAAGTATGATGTAACTTTTACTCACAACTTTCGCGGTTGTAAAAATACTCGTAGCATTTATTTTACGACTTGATTTTACTAGTTAGTAGTAGTAGGAAATTTCTGCTAAACTACAAAGTAATGGAATAAATCACAAACCGAATCACATAGGCTTAAGTTTTTTTTAAATTACAAAGTTGTTTTGATGAAGATATATAAACTATTGCGAATTTAGAAATTATTCAGTATCCGGAAATACCCCTATGCACCTATTATACTGTATGTATCCTAAATAACAATAGTCCAGGTAAAGTCTAGAAACTTATTATCTTTTGGCCAGACAGGAGTTTTCATTATTCATTATTTTTGTATTATAATTGTTTTTAGGGTTCCGTACCTCGAAAGGAAAAAACGGAACCCTTATAGGATCACTTTGTTGTCCGTCTGTCTGTCTGTCTGTCTGTCTGTCTGTCTGTCTGTCTGTCTGTCAAGACCATTTTTCTCAGGAACGCGTGGAGGTATCAAGCTGAAATTTATATCAAATACTCAAGTCTATTGTCCCTTGCAGCTGTGAAAAAATCAAACTTAAAAACTAACGCAATCAAAAGATACAGTCGTTTATGCTGCAAATTTTAGAGTTTTTCGGCACTCGCAAAACCTACGGGGTACTTCCCGTGAACTCAGAAACTTGAAATTTGGCACGAAGCAACGTCATATAGCATAGACAATGGAAAAATTACAAAAAGCAGACATTTTTAGTAAAATCATACAAAAAAATATTTTTAAAAATTTTAAACTGACTACCTTTTTCCTCGTAAACGCGTAGAGGTATTAAATTGAAATTCATGTTAAATACTCAGGGCTATAGGACCTTTCAGATGTAGCAAAACCAAACTTTTATGTCAACGCAATCAAAAGAAATAGCAATTTAAGTCGCATATTTTGAAACTGAGTACTCGCAAGAAACTCAAAACCTAAAGGGTACTTTCCGTAAACTCAGAAACTTAAAACTTGGCACGAAGAAACTTCATATAGCACAGACAAAGGAAAAATTACCAAAAGTAGACATTTTGATTAAAATCATACAAAAAAATTTTTTTTAAATATTATACTTACTACTTTTTTCCTCGTAAACGCGTGGAGGTATTAAATTGAAATTCATGTCAAATACTCAGGGCTATAGGACCTTTCAGATGTAGCAAAACCAAACTTTTATGTCAACGCAATCAAAAGAAATAGCAATTTAAGTCGCATATTTTGAAACTGAGTACTCGCAAGAAACTCAAAACCTAAAGGGTACTTCCCGTAAACTCAGAAACTTGAAACTTGGCACGAAGAAACTTCATATAGCACAGACAAAGGAAAAATTACGAAAAGTAGACATTTTTAGTAAAATCATACAAAAATATTTTTTTAAATTTTTTACTTACTACCTTTTTCCTCGTAAACGCGTAGAGGTTTTTGCTTGTTATAGGTGTTTACGGAACCCTCGGTGCGCGAGTTGGACTCGCACTTGGCCGGTTTTTTTTTTACTACACGTATAGTTGGTTATTTTAAAGTTATTTGTTTTAGAATCGCCTGTCACCATGTAAAGTAATTTTATCATAGTGTCTACTAAATACCTTGAGCATTAAAAAACTATTAAAAAACATTAGTTAAAAGTATGTCATCATTTTTAATGCACAACGAACAAGAATAGATTTGATTGTGCACTGCACAACATAATAATTTAAAAAAATTGGAGAGATAACTTTAAAATGGAAAATAAATCACTGCTCTCGCCAGATGTAGTAGTGATTTTTTTTCTTAATTTTCGTTTATTTAAAAAAGCTGTTTTGCTCTGATTTTTCTTAGGTTAAATGAAAAAAAAAAACAAAAAATCGTTGTACAAGTTCATCCAACAAGTAAGTACCTAGTTTTATACGGAAGCATGACTTTTAGACCTTATAAATCACTGTTTTCATGAAACTCTATAACCAACTATCAAAACCTCCGCACCGACAATTTTAAATATAGCGGGCTTATGGTGGCCGAGGCTTTCTAGGTGATAAAGCAGACATCACTTTTCGACACCACGCGATTGAAAGAGAAACACTGTCATTATCAGGCGGTCACATAGACAAGGGCGACCAGAAAAAACGGAACCCTTATAGGATCACTTTGTTGTCCGTCCGTCCGTCTGTCTGTCTGTCAAGACCCTTTTACTCAGGAACGCGTGGAGGTATCAAGCTGAAATTTATATCAAATACTCAGGTCGACTGTCATCTGTCCCTTGGAGCTGTGAAAAAATGAAAGTTCTAAGCCAACGCAATCAAAAGATACAGCAGCGTTTATGCCGCAAATTTCTGCAAATTTTCAAAACTCGCAAGGGAATCAAAACCTACAGGGTACTTCCCGTGAACTCAGAAACTTGAAATTTGGTACGAAGCTACGTCTTATAGCACAGATAATGGAAAAATTGCGAAAACCGTAAATTTTTAGTTACATCATATAATAAAAATATTTTTAATAATTTTAAAGTTACTACCCCTATATACCTACAGGTTTGTACAGAACCCTCGGTGCGCGAGTCCGAATCGCACTTGGCCGGTTTTTCGTATTGGTCACGTTGTCCCGGCTGGACAACCCGCCAAAAAAAAAAATATTGCTGGAAAAAAAAAAATTGTTACTTTTTATAATTAGAATATGATACCAACTAAATATGTCTTTAAACGGATCACCAGCATTTTTGTTACATCTAGTATATGATTCTGAGGGTAGGTTTAATTCTTTATTGTTTATCAGTTTTATAACAATGAGGTTCATGATGTCTTATAATTACGGCCAGTATTTATTATTTATTGGTCTCTGATTTCAATGCTGTGTGTAATCACTTTCGGAAATCGGATGCATTGGTATGCGCAGCAATGTAAAATTAATGAATATCTACTAAAACATAAATTGTCTTTCGTATATAAATTCAGGTAAGCTCGAGTTTGATTAAAAAATAGTCTGATATTTCCATGGTTAAATAAGAGTCTGCTAAGTTCGAATAGTTGAAATCGAGGATTCGGAGAATTCGGACAATATCGCAACTCTGTCTGATATTTTAAACTAAAACATTCCCAGGAAATCAACCTAACTTAGTACTTTAGTACCTAGATAACATGATGATGTTAAATCTTTAAAACACAGCAAAGTTTGGTAAAATATTAAAATTTCCAGCCTCGGATGAGTATCGAACTCGTCACGTCTTAAGAGTGCGAGTTTTTAATTTTAACATATTAAGTAAATACCTTTAAACCGAACATCTCTGCAAAGTCTCTGCAATAATTATATCTATCTATTAACCAATTCCTGCCAATTTCTTTACATCTATCCATTAATTTTCATTAAAGTTTAACATTCATTAACTTGTAAGTTGTAACGAATCATTAATAATTGGATGGCTGCCGGATACCACCTGGAGCGAGCATGCATGCTGTCCATTCAAGATAGGGGCTACAAATGAAGGGTCAGAGTGACCTTGTAGAACATCAGGGGGCTGTAATGTAAGATAAAGTATGTATGTGTACAGAATTCTCAAGCTGATTTTGATATGTCTTCTTATATAACTACGCATTCTTGTGTATCTTTAAGAGGCCTTATTCCCAAAACGCGCGAATTTCACGAAATGCTTCGAAGGGTATGGCAAAAATACTTAGTTTTTTTTAATCAACAATTGATGCACATAATAGTTCATTTCTTTATCTAGACGGCCATCGGAGCAAATATTACATTTTAACGAGTGAAATATGAAAAAAATTGGTTGTCTTGGACTCCCTGCCGAGGTTTTCCCAGTGGGCTACAGTATGAGGATCTTCAAAAAAGGAGTGTATAGTGTATTCCTAAAGGGTAGGCAACGCGCATGTAAATCATCTGGGGTTGCAGGCGTCCATAGGCTACGGTAACTGCTTACCATCAGGCGGGACGTATGCTTGTTTGCCACCGTCGTGGTATAAAAAAAGGCCTTTTTCGCCTTGCAGATTTTCCAGTAAGATGTACCGTTCATTTCAAAATTATGCAAAAAAGGGTAACAATTCTTATTAAATTTGAATAAAATTCAATTGACTGATGAAAATTCAATTGAATCATGCCTGAGACGGCCATGGAAGTAAAAATCGAAGGTTCATCTTAGATAATAGACAAAATACCATCTGATTATATGTCAGATTTTCGATGAAAGCACGGTAACATTTCATTTTTTCCACGAAAGCCCTATAAATATTTTTCCCTGAAAAAAAATACTACAGCAAAGTTAAACTATTTTTCTATCACGATAAAAAAAATACTATAGTGGTAAATCTCAATTTAATATGAATTTTTAAAAATGACCACAATAAATCACACTTCACAGGACAGTTTTTGTAAGAATCGTATTTTTAGGTACTTAATATTAATAAATATGGTTAAAAAGTATTTTTTTCTATTACTAATACTTCAAACTATCTTATAAATTATTAATAAATTTTTTCGACCTTTTAGGGAATAAGGAGTCTTAAGATCTAATGTATTACTAAGATCTAATAAAATAAGTCCTGCCGAGTTTCTTGCCGGTCATAATACTTCTCGGGTCAGAGGTGTAGGGTTGGAACCGGTGGTAGTTTTTTTCTCTCTGACGTTCATAAGTTCATTGTTATGTGCCTAAATTGAAGAATAAATCCTAAGCCTACGAGTTGATAGCAGGCGCCATCTGTTATTTCCGTTGTGACACTTGTAAAAGGGTCGGCGGGAAGGGTATCTAACTCTAGTGGTTGGCACCTAGATGTCGCTTACGGCTGCTATAAAGTCGATGTAAAAATAAATGCAAAGAGATGATTGAAGGCATTGAGAATTTCGTCAGCTCGGTAACTGAACCCATAGCTTAATTGGTAAAGCGATATCGAGCCCCGGTAAGGCGTATCGATGTTGGTTCAAGTCCAACTGGGTTGATTATTTTTTCAATGTTTTCAATGTTTGTATTTGATTGAATAACATACTAATGTATGAGTGGAATACCCACTTTAAAAAAATGTAAAATAATTATGAGTTGATAGCAGGCGCCATCTGTTATTTTCGTTGTGACACTTGTAAAAGGGTCGGCGGGAAAGGTATCTAACTCTAGTGGTTGGCACCTAGATGTCGCTTGCGGCTGCTATAAAGTCGATGTAAAAATAAATGCAAAAAGATGATTGAAAGCATTGAGAATTTCGTCAGCTCGGTAACTGAACCCATAGCTTAATTGGTAAAGCGATATCGAGCCCCGGTAAGGCGTATCGATGTTGGTTCAAGTCCAACTGGGTTGATTATTTTTTCAATGTTTTCAATGTTTGTATTTGATTGAATAACATACTAATGTATGAGTGGAATACCCACTTTAAAAAAATGTAAAATAATTATGAGTTGATAGCAGGCGCCATCTGTTATTTTCGTTGTGACACTTGTAAAAGGGTCGGCGGGAAGGGTATCTAACTCTAGTGGTTGGCACCTAGATGTCGCTTACGGCTGCTATAAAGTCGATGTCAAAATAAATGCAAAAAGATGATTGAAGGCATTGAGAATTTCGTCAGCTCGGTAACTGAACCCATAGCTTAATTGGTAAAGCAATATCGAGCCCCGGTAAGGCGTATCGATGTTGGTTCAAGTCCAACTGGGTTGATTATTTTTTCAATGTTTTCAATGTTTGTATTTGATTGAATAACATACTCAACCAACGTTCGTTTAAATATCTTTTTTCTACTCGTCGACTGTAATGCTTGAATTGAGATAGCGCATACTTTCCGATAGAGCTTTTATGGTCGCATTTTGTAGCATCGCCAACGATGACACAAAGGATTTTCATACAATATTGTAACACTTTTGCCCGAGCCCGCGCGGCTACGCCGCCGTCGCCAGGGGGCTCGGGCAACTTACTCAATTGTATAGAGGCAGCAGGTCTTTCGTCGAACTCAATTCTAACCGGCTTGCCTATATTGAGCACTCGTAGAAAAAATATTCTATACAATAGTGACATAATCAAGCTTTTCAATCTCGTACCTTACTTAGGCAAGCTTCGTGGCCTAAACACGGTACTCGACTGAAAAGCTCTTAATTATGTCACGATTGTATAAAATACTATTTTTTTGACGTATGATATCTCTAGTAAAATATTTATACATAAATTTAAATAAATTAGTTTTTTTTATATTTAATCTATAAGTCATAAGAATAATATATAATTATATACCTAATTTAATACTACCTTAAAATACGAAATACAACTATGTCATAAATTACTAACATATGTATACCTACTAGTCAAAAATACCCTACACTAACATTAATATAAATAAATGTAATATTATCGTTCGCTAGTACCTAGTATATTATAATCATGATGAGTAAAGTTTTATAAATTATTAAATTTTCGGGGTTCTTTGTTATTTATTACGGCACCTTACGGTTACCTTAAATTAATATAATTAATATATTTCAAAACCAATTGTTACCCTACATCACGCGGTCACTCGTACATTCTATTTTAAACTTAACTTGTAGATCACAGGGCTGCCACATCCGGTAATTAATTATATTAATAACAATTATTGTAAACTACAAAGTGGCTACAATGTTGTAACAATTATGATACTGTAATGAGAGGCGTGGTTAATGAGAAAATTGTTTCGATATGGATACTAAGAAGTTTATATTTGAGCTGCGCTGTTCTCGAAAACGGCATAGCTATCTCTAATTGCAAACGTTTTTCTTGGAATGTATTTGTTGGTGTTAAAATTGTACACCTAATACTATCCATACTTAGTTGAATTTAGGAAAATATTTTAAGGGGGGGTTTTCACCTGAGCTATGCTATGCAGCTATGCTGCACAGCATAGCGTTTCCATTGGCTGGTGAGGGTGCCTACGCGTAACACCAACCAATGGAAACGCGTCGTATCCTCGCAGCATAGCTGCATAGCATAGCTCTGGTGGAAAGGCACCCTTATTGCCCTCTGCTGTGTTGCTTTTGACATAACATAATATAAAATAGTAATTAAACATATTTATTTGAAGTTAATTGATGTTTAACATGAATGTGAACTTAAAAAATGTACCCCTTGTAATTTATGATTTAATAATTTTTGGACATTTATGACCAATTTAATAAGTGTAGTGATACTGCTGTTGATATATGTCTCAGTGAGAGCTATTAAGGGAATAAGTGAATGTTTTTATTCTGTACTAGAAACCTTATCTCTTGCTCACTTATTTCTGTTTGCTTTCCAAATAAATAAAATAAAATAATAATTTTGAACAAAAAAGAACCGACTTCACTAAACATCCACCATTCCAAAAGCAAATGCTCGAGCTGCTGTAAAAAATACTCAAATCACTATAGGTGTGCCTATAATAGTTGAAGAGTTCCCTCGATTTCTCCAGGATCCCATCATCAGATCCTGACCTGGTTACAATGGGACCAACTGTGAAGTATACTCTTTTAAACGAAAAAAGAATTTTTCAAATCGGTCCAGCCGTCTTCGAATAATCGGTGAACATACATAAAAAAAAAAAAAAAAAATAGCAAAAACAAAGATACCGACGAATTGATAACCCCCTCCTTCGAAATCTTGAAGTCGGTTGATAAAATTCACTCTTAGCCAAGCCACTAGTTTGAGGACTAATAACAGCCCAGCTCTTGTAAAGGTAAGTTGTAACTTGTGTAAAACCATTCACTTGTTTATTTTATCTTTATCGCGCAAAAATAAAACTTATCGTACAAAAAGCGGACTTAATGTTGAATTGAATTGTAAGGCATACTCTAAAAGTCAATTACACACAACACAACACATACAACTACCTACTTACATACATACAACTAATACATTCAACTAAATTCAACGTGCCCTATTCCCATCTTACGTCAGACCACAGGCACGCAATCTCAATCTTTATACATAGATACTCGTACCTACATAAGATATTGTAATTTTCAAACGAGTGTCAGCCCTAACCCTAGCTAGTGACGCTATAAATCAATTACGTGCCCGCGATGGTCGTAAACAATTGAACACGGCGTTTCTAAAACGACTCAAGTCTATAACAATATTTAGAGACTTACGTCGTTTTGGAAGTATACATAGTATACGTAAGTGTAGTAACTATCAGAGTGACCAACGTAAGTCAGTCAACGCCAAAAATATGGTTATTATTTTGCACCTTTCTCCATTGTAATAAGGTTCAAAATTGTGTACATATTTTTGGCGTTGACTGTACTAGGTACTTGTTGGTTAGTTTAAACGTCTATTAGGTAAAGGGTCATCATTATCATCATCCTCCTAGCGTTTGTCCCGGCTTTTTGTCATGGCTCAATTTGATCTTGAGTTCCGCGCGGCAACCTTGTCCCATGGATTGGCGTAGGCACTAGTTTTTACGAAAGTGACTGCCATCTGACCTTTTTTTTATACCACGACGGTGGCAAACAAGCATACGGCCCGCCTGATGGTAAGCAGTCACCGTAGCCTATGGAAGCCTGCAACCCCAGAGGATTCACATGCGCGTTGCCTACCCTTTAAGAACCTATACACTCCTTCCAGGGAAACTAGGCCTTATTGAGATTAGGTCCAGTTTCCTCACGATGTTTTCCTTCACCGAAAAGCGACTGGTAAATATTGCAAATATCAAACGATATTTCGTACTTACATTAAGTTCTGTAAATCTCTGTGGTACAGCTGGGGTTTGAATCCGAGACTTGCCGTCTTACCAGCTTTAGTAGTGCTGTTAAATGTTGTATACTGTGTATATGTTGACTATAGTTGCTCCGGGGAACAATGAGGAAACACCTTAGACCACCATACACGTGATCCCTGGGTGGTGCTAATAGAGTAACAAACTTGGCAGCTGCACTGTCCCATCTGGACCTCGCAGCACTCACTGGATTTTCTTCATCATCTGCTTTCCCAGTACTACTACCCCAGAGAAGAAATGCATATCTCTATCCAGTGACATGTAGACGTACGATAAATAAACAGTTATACCACACTTCGAGGCGCGGTTACATAGCGACCCCTAAAACTTGCTTTAATAATTTTAAACAAAAAAGAACCGACTTCACTTCACCTTTCCAAAAGCAAATGCTCGAGATGCTGTAAAAAATACTCAAATCACTATAATAGTTGAAGAGTTCCCTCGATTTCTCCAGGATCCCATCATCAGATCCTAACCTGGTTACAATAGGACCAACTGTGAAGTATACTCTTCCAAACAAAAAAAGAATTTTCCAAATCGGTCCAGCCGTCTTCGAATAATCGGTTAACATACATAAAAATAAAAATAAAACAAAGATCCCGACGAATTCATAACCTCCTCCTTCTAAATCTTGAAGTCTGTTGAAAAGTATTCTACTAGATGTGACATCTAGAACAAATTTTGTGCGCCATGTTTGGAGGTTGACGGCTATCTATGACTGAATCAAAGAGTAGTATAGACTTGTAGTCTTCGATACAACTTTTGGGACAAAAAAAATCTTAGGGATGTGGTCTCCCAGTTAAAAAATCTGAAAAATCCTACGCATATTCTTTCAAGTTATAAATCTACGCATATACAGTCGAGGACAAAGAGATGTATACACTTTTGGACCTTATTGCGTTGTAATAAGGTCCAAAAGTGTATACATCTCTTTGTCCTCGACTGTACATTCAAGACAAAATTATGGAGAAAACTTTGATCACCCTATTACTTCCGAATCCAATAAAACCCATCATTCTACGCAATAAAAAAAGCAGTAAAATCTTACCTTACTTTATGTAAAATGTTAACGGAGGTCAAGGCGCTGATACCTTCATATCATTCTTATCACAATAGATAAGGGAAGCTTCCTAGAGGGCTAGAGTCAACGACCGGAACGTTTACGTCTCTTTAATAGGCACTTACATTTTAGTACCGGACCTTTACGTATCGGCGAAGACTATTCAGTCTCCGCAACGTCATACTCTTCATAGCAACAAATTGACGATTAAAAAAAAGATTCTAATTTGACTAGTAGTATGCTTAAAACCCTACTATTTAATATCTATATTCGAAACACTTATAAATTCTTACTTATTAAGTTCAGTCATCAACGTCATCAACAACGCAAAGTCAACATTACTTTACGTATATTTTTAAATTGTTTTTATTTTAAAAATTCGGACCCATTCATTTAAGAAATTCTAAGCTAACGGAGTCGCAGAAAACAGCTAGTTATGTACAGTTGCCATCAAATAAATCGGAGCGACCAAGGCACTCAAAAATATCTGAACATGCATTTTAGATATCGCCTTGATAACAGTGGCGTTGTACCGATATTTGTGACCACCTTGTCTGCACCGATATATCTGAAGGCGACTGTATACGCGACTGTGTTTTTTCAATAACTAGACATATAGTGCCAGCTCATTGGCACTACATAACTTTTACTATGGGACCAACACCGACATAACAAAAAATTTTTTGGCTGTTTCATACATTTCGGCCGATCAGACTTCGACGTTTTCCACGGGGAAGCCAAAATTTTTTTTGGGATTTCGGGGTTGGTCCCATAGAAAAAGTTGTTTAGTATGACTTACCTAATCACCTCTCACAATATGGCTAGTTATTGAAAAAACATCCTGTATCTACAGAATGCTATATATAAAACAGTTTATGTAATAGTTTACGTCGGTACAAATGCATACATTAGCCCTTGGAAGATTTGTTTTATTGTTTTTGTGGCAAGTTAATGTCTTTATTGAAGCATCTCCCACTGTTTGACGCTACATCGTAACTATAATATATGTCTTTACAACGTAATGTAGGGTATAGGATGATATGTAATGTCAACCTAATATGTACCAATAAAATACCACATTACCACATTTTTGTACCAAACAAATGAGCTCTATGTACTATCGGGTTCATGATTGCATGAATTCATTCATAAAGTGGGTATGCAATTATGAACCCGATGGTATGGTACATATAATTTTCTTAGTAGCCCCACTGCATTTTCTAACAAAGAAAACATACTTGGTCGTACGTCATTTTGTTCACTTTTCGTACTTATTTGTTTCTAAGTACATCA
Source organism: Pammene aurita (assembly GCA_947086415.1). NCBI lineage: Eukaryota > Metazoa > Arthropoda > Insecta > Lepidoptera > Tortricidae > Pammene > Pammene aurita. The sequence continues at coordinate 33,198,334 of OX352302.1, read as the reverse complement.
AAAATTTACTAATAACAGAAAACTTTGCTCGTAATATTTTTTTTTTATACCACGACGGTGGCAAACAAGCATACGCCCCGCCTGATGGTAAGCAGCTACCGTAACCTATGGACGCCTGCAACTCTAAAGGAGTCACATGCGCGTTGCCGACCCTTTACAAAAAGGAGGATTCACTGTGTTGACGACTAAAGGAACAAGAAGGTTCCTCATCGTCAACACACTGGGTCCTCTTTGAGCTCTTTGGCAACCTTACTCACCAGCAGGAACACAACACTATGAGTAGGGTCTAGTGCTATTTGGCTGTGGTTTTCTGTAAGGTGGAGGTACTTCCCCAGTCGGGCTGTGTTCCAGATTTGAGCGATGACATTCGCTGAACGTGCCCTACCACACTTAGCGAGATGCCATTCGCAGTGCCCATACCTCTCTTTTTGGCGTAGTTTAAGGACATACCCAGGTCCGGACGTAGTTTAAGGACTTACCCCGGGTCCAATATACTTCTGCCTAACCATATTTGATACATAGTGAGTATAAAATTCGTGAAAAATAATTATCCCTATAAAAATGGAAGGGAGAATAAAATATCTGTTATGAAATACGATACCCAAAATGATCAAAAACTACATTTAGGTACCTAACATTAAAGCACATTGTGCCCTGTTGAAAACTTAATGTTTAATTTTAATTGAAACGTCATAAAAGTATCAGCCTGTAGCGCTGCAGCTGTCCGTCTGTCAGTCACTGCGCTAACGGCGCAACGCCCGACGATTATTGATTTACAAACGTGCGCCTACGCATCCACTCGAGAGCAACGCCGCATTCGAACATTGATAAATATTAAAATGATTTGATATTTGCATTTGCGCAACAATGGGCTCGTCCATATATCATGTAATTTTTATTATGTTTTAAAATTCAACATTCTTCTACTACTTAGTATCTACGACATGGTATTAGGTACAATTTGTGACGCTTTTTCTGCAAAGGTCCTATTTGACGGAAGGCGCTTACGTTGTTCATTGTACATATACAAAATTGTATTAGAGCTTACAGAAGGCGTTCTTGCATGAAGAATGTATTTTATTATTTTTTACTAGTAATTAAATTTAATTCTAATGACCAATGACGTAAAAAATGACTAATATTGTTTTAATTTGATTTTTTTAAGTTGTAGCTGTAAAAGCGTAAGTGCCGGCCGCGAAATGGTACCTTTACCAAAAAAGTGACACATTGAGGCTTAACTCATTGCAAATTACTCTTTTATTTGGTAAAATAAAGGATGACAAAAATTACACATGATGTGTATAATATACCCGTCTCCTATCTTTTACAGACCCCTTCCTCCCGATTTTAATGAAGTGATTATAATAACCCAACCCAATGTTGTACTAGCGATTTACAGTTGCTCTATTTAGGGCCTGTTTCACAATGTCCAAGTAAAGTATTGGATAGCTAATTAACAAATAAATTCAACCCGCAAAACTTAGCAATTTATCTACCAGTTAAGCTTATTTGAAGATTGTGAAACGCCAACGATGACTTTATTCGTCAGATAAGTGGCAAGTAGCTTATTCAGGACTTTACTTGGACATTGTGTGTGCTCGCCTGCTGTTACCTAGTTTTTATCACTGTATCGCTGTATATTTTCCTCTTTTGTCATGTGGTGCACAATAAAGAATATTCATTATTATTTATTATTATTGTGAAACAGGCCCTTAGTTTACTTGCACTATATAAATTAATGATTTCAATAAAATTCATAACACAATAGCAAACACATGTTTTACTTTAAGGTTATGTTTATATAAAAAGGTGTTCGCACGTGACGGAAGTCGTAAACCAGCATTTATGTGAACCTATATGTGAACATATAATTTATGTTTATATTGCTTTAAACGGATATAAAGTAGACCGGAAAGGAATAAATAAACTATTGCTAATAGCGAATCGTTACAGGCTCGGCGCTAATTTAATCACTTTAATATGGTTTATCTACACTCACATTGTAAGTCTTCTAAAACGTGTTCAAAAACGGTAGGCAATGGCTAGCATTACCACAACCGATTTTACTATGTCCAGCAGTGGACGTCTTTCGGCTGATATGATGACGATGATGATGAAGCTTTTTATCTGTGGCAGTAACGTAATTTTAACTTTACATGCTCATATATTGATACGTTATGAGTACTTATGAGTTTAAAATTCCGAACATCGAATTTGATAACATAATGTAAATCCTGTCCTCCTTCCTGACCAACGGCACGCGCCCGCGCGACCGCCGGCACAATCGAGTTGGCCATGGCGGTGCAATGGCGATCATTCTATGGTTTCCGAACACTTCATTTAGGATATATAATTTGAGTGTAGATAAAGCAGTGTATGCAACTGTACGTAATTAGGCCTTATTACGTAACAGTTACATAAACTACTATTAATGGCCTCCTAGCCTAGTTGGTAGTGACCCTGCCTACGAAGCAGGAGGTCCCTGGTTCGAATCCTGGACGCGTATCGTGGTTGTCATTTTATCGCCTACACGTCATGCATCACTTTCGCACTTACATACTTGTTAGAACGTGACAGATATGGTGACATGCGATAAAAATCCGACCATAGTAGGCTTGCTGGTAAGAGCATTTGTTGGTGTGTTTATCACAGATATTTATTTGTGAGTTATGGCTGTTTTGTATGTATTTAAGTATTGATCTATCTATACCGGGTGTTGCCTGTAACACGAGCAATAAATTAAAACATAGATTCTACTTCTCAAACAATACAACTTTTGTTGAACAACTTTTAAAAAATATGTAGTCTTTAGATTGTCTCTTTTTTAAACAAACTAAATAGTATTTTCAATGTACGTTAAAATCCTTCTCATTGACATTGCTTGTCAGTCTTGTCACCTTACAGACATAATCAATTTCGCAATACATTGCGTGTTCGAATAAACTTTAAAGTGTACGAAAAATTAGACCACAAGTTATTTTTCAAAGTTAACTTTGAAGAGTAGAATCTACATTTTAATTTATTGCTCATGTTACAGGCAACATTTATTGCTCATGTTACAGGCAACACCCGGTATATATATCGTCGTCCGGTATCTGCTACCCACAACTACACAGCACAAGCCTTATTGAGCTTACTAGGACTAGGTCGGTTTGTGTAAAAATGTCCCTTAATATTTATGTGGGATAATGTCGAACCTCGTCTTAAAAACCAAGATTTTAATTTTGCCAAATTATTTTATTTATTTATTTTAAATCAGTGTTACAAAACTGAGCCCGCGGCTCCGCCTGTGCGGATTTCAGTTTCATTTATATCCCTCAAAGATAGACCTAATCAACTTTTAGACTAACCACCTAGAGATATTTTTGGTAACGTCAGAGACGTGAAAAGTGACCCAAGGTTATCCAAGAAATCATTTTTCTAATTTAAAATTAGTCTAAATTTTAGGTCTCTCTATAATATAAAATGATATAAGTAGGTAATAATGAATAAGAATAATAAGCGAAGCGAATCTCGAAGACAGATTAATGCCAGTATAAAACCTGATTCGCCCTGTTCATACGCCAAACGTTTTAATGACATTGTTTGTCATAGTTTAAGTTTGTTTAAATCATATTTTGATGACAAAAGGTAATCATTTTGATAGCAAATCCTTAACAAATCACGATTTTAAAATTAGAACACCGCACCAAGTGTGGCTTATTCATTAGTCTAGCGTAATGGTTTCCGCCGGATTCGCCGGGATTTTATCATACTACGTTAAAACCACAGATTTAGTTTTATATTTAAATAAATACCTACTGAACTTATGCTGTAATACGAGAGTTTATCTTTATCCGGGAATGCGGAACCGTGTTTTTTTTGGTTCTGTAGCTTGTGCATTTTACAGTTTTTTTAATCGATGATAGACAGGCGTTTCACCACGATCTCACCTGATGGTAAGTGACAGTGACAAAGCGGTCTACGGTGGAGTACGCTTACCTATGAGATACCTAATTACTCTTTCTTTGAAGATACCCAAATTGTTCTCATACGGAAACACAGACTCGGGCAGGCCGGACCCTTGAGGGACTCCGGCAGTGATTGCCAATTGATCGGACGAGCAGCCATTCATGACAACCCGAATCGATCGATCCCTCAGAAAGTCTGATACCCAGTTACAAAGACTAGTGGGTAGACCAAAGGACGGTAGCTTGCTAATAAGGCCCTCGTGCCAAACCCTGTCGAAAGCCTACGAGAGAGACACAGCTAAAGTCTTTCCAATATATCTTTTTTTTTCATACCGAATACACCTTATATCTTTTTTTCATACCGGCGTACACAAACGGATATAATTTGCCTTTATTATTCGAACTTAGCTTTAAATGTCATGTTTATTGCCACGCGGACATAAACGTCTTGCAAGCCTCATTTAACTAATAATTGTTTGTTTCTGTCACTTTGACAGTTGTGTTTATTAGAAACAGAAAAAAACATTAATTAACTAAATTTAGTGAGGCTTGTGAGAGTGCGCATAGGAAAAGACCTTTTAAAAAATTCCCCCTAAGGGTAGAATTATAAATATTACGTAGTGGGACATTTGAAAAAATAAGTAATTAAAAAGTTTTATATTTCAAGGCTATGTTATCTGCCATTCTTTAGGCAATATGATTGTTTTATACTTATATTCCGATTTATAGCATTTTCTCTTCAGGAGGTACGATTACGAAAACTTTAGCTTATAAATGCACTGCATTTCTTTTATAGCTGTAAGCTGAATAAACTTCAAGTAAGTGTGGACCAGGTATAAACGTAAGGATTTCACAAAGAGTAAAAACCAGCAACTTCCGCGCTATATCAACCGTGGAAAGGAAACCCATTGTGCTGAGTTGAATCTCACGATTCAAGATGTAAGGAAATGCTTTAATCCTTTGAACTTCGAATATCAATGAGTTTGGTTTCTTTATAGTTTGCTTGTACAGGAAGCAATGGTTCCGCATAGTTTTAGTAAGTGCGCTTTAATTCACTCCGAAGGAAAACCACGGCAGCTTTGATAACAATAATGTGTCTTGTGGTAAATCGAAATCGTACCTGCAAAATACGATATGAAAATTTTGAAAACATTTTTTTTATTTATTTATTAGGAGAGCAAACAGAGTTAAATGTACACAATGCTTAAGATTCATTATTAATAATATAACAAACATGCATTTAGCTCCTCACCAGTCCTCACTGAGATGTATTAGATTAGTTTACTTATTCTACTTAAATATGTACTAAGGTTTTACAAATATATTAATGTTGCTATGGTACATTGAAATTGTTATACTAATCAGCAAAACATTAGATGACAGAGTAAATGTAAATGTACAAAAAAATATATGAGTATCATACTATACATAATGCCTCAAGGCATCAAGTCCGCCTCTTGTACGGCCTTCTATCCTAGTCGGTAGTTACACTAGTGACCCTGCCTATGAAGCAGGAGGTCCAGGGTTAGAATCCTGGTCCGGGCATTTATGTGTGTGTTTATCACAGATATATGTTCCTGAGTTGTGGATGTTTTCTATGTATTTAAGTATTTATCTGTATCTATCTATTATATATATATATATCGTCGCCTAGTACCCACACCACAAGCCTTATTGAGCTTACTGTGGGATTAGGTTGATTTGTGTAAAATTGTCCCATAATATTTATATTTGTTTATTTATAGTTTATTCAATCGAAGAAAGAGTCATAAGCACCATTTGTTCTTACGCTAGTACCTACTATCACCTCGAATAATTTGGTTTGGCAAACCACACAGGTACATTTGTAACTGTCATTGTAATTATAATATTTAATATGGATAATATTTATATTTTGACGATCGCTATACGAACACTAGTATAAACTTTAATGTATTGCCTATATGAAATTTGTATAATGAAATATTAAAATTAAACTAAACTAAACATTTTAGGGTTCCGTAGTTTCCGCAGCCGATGAGACAAAACAAATTTTGGTTCGACTTGGTTTAATTATTTGGTCAATTGAATGAAGTCAATAAATGAATGTATAAATAATAAGATTTATAAGTTCTGCATTATTATTATTTGTAATTTTTAAGCAATTAATTAGGTATTATTGATTGCATTTTAATGGTTTATCAATTTAATTCAATGCGAGTTATTTCAGATAAAATTAATGTATATTTTACAAAAATAAATACACATTAAAATTAAACAATTAAAATAACATTAAAAATTAATTTATATTATTTTGATGAATGGAACATTTCCATTTCATCCTTTAAAAAAATGTTAAAATACTTTTGTAAGTGCTATTGACACTAGGTATTTCCATAAGGAAATCATTAGTTTAACTATATTTAATGGGCATTTACCTAATGAAGGGTGATATATTTAATTTAAATAGCTTATGTTAAGTATGTCACCAATGAAATGTATATTGACATAATTTTTATCACTTGCGATAATTAGACGCGGTAATGAACTAATTTTAAATTAACGAAGTTTGGTTTGATAAGTTAACATTAAATGAGTTAATGATTTGAGAATTGTAAACAATGTTCAAGTTGACTAAAGTAATTTTAACATGTATTTCGTTGGTTAATACGTTCATATTAGTTAGGTTACTTACTTAGGTTTGATTACATAAGTTTGTTCATTTAGCTTAGATTTGAGTCGTTCTGTCTACTACTACTACTAATCCCTATTAAAAATTATAAGTTAGCACCTAAGCCAGCAATATTTTATAAAACAATAGTTCAGTTTTTTTCTTTGTTAAAACTTAGAAACATATCAACTTAAAAATAAAGACATAAGTTACATTTACATTTAAAGCACAAATGTAAAGAAAATAAGCCTGTTTAAATACCTTCTTGAAATAAATAAATCGTTAATATGTATATCTGATTTAGTTTAGTTTAAAATAAGTTTGTTTACATTATAAAATTTATAACTATCAATGAGGGTACACGAAAAAAGTTTTGTTTATGTTAATATATCACTTATATTTTTTTTAGTAAACGCTATATTAACCAACCTTAAACAATATTATTTAATTAATAAACTCACCAAACAATAACACCGAATTTCTAATCCGCCAACACTGGCATTATGAAAATCCCAACACGGCTCCAAATAAAAAACAAAACACAAACACTAGTCCAAGTTCGAATCGGAGAACAAAACTCGATAACTAAATAAAAACAGTTGAAAATTCAAAAACAGAATTCGATTTATAAAAGTTCGCGTAAACCGTTCGATAGTGAGTTCGACTCGACGCGCGTTCGGACGACGCGCTGTGCAGCCGAAGACTGACGGATGGACGGGTTGTTTCGACTGCACCCGTTCGCACTCTCACGGAGATTCCCGTACGTTCAACAGCCTAATACAGGCATAGGTAATCATAATCATACTATTATGATGACAATGTAACTTATGCAGACTGACGCAACACTTAAATAAAAAGTTTCCTTCCTTACCAAATAATCATAAGTTGACCTATTAATCTTTAAACAAAATAAAAGATAACCTATTCAACTACAGTGATTGATATAGCAATGTTAAATAAGATAACGACCTCCTAGCCTAGTCGGTAGTGACACGGCCTATGAAGCAGGTGGTCCCGGGTTCGAATCCTGGTTAGGGCATTTATTTGTGTGTTTATCACAGATTTTTTTTCTTGACTTATGGGTGGTTTCTATGTATTTAAGTATTTATCTATAATATCTATCTATTATATATATATCGTCACCTAGAATCCACAACACAAGCCTTAATTGAGCTTACTGTGGGACTAGGTCGATTTGAGTAAGTTTTTTCCATAATATTTATTTTTTTATTTATATTCGTAACTTTTAAAATTGCGATGTTTATATGATTATGCGATGTTAATAATCGCGAGTTAAGATAGTTAGCTCCGCTATTCAACACTAGATGCCGCTGCAAACTTGCTTTGGTAAGTTAAGCGACTCTCCTCTAGATGGCGCTATAAGTAGTGTAAAATAGTTTGCTTAGATTCAGTTTGGTCGCTACTTTCTAAACAAATTAATTTCACTTATAATAACAAATAGTATTAAAAAATGAACTAGATCGAGATATAAAATTCTTGCTACGTATTATAATTATCTAATGTAATTTTTATGTAAACGACTTCGTAGACTTTATAATAATTATCTCACGAGAGAGTCACTAGTCGAACGCGTGTGCGGGATGATTACCTACGGCACAGAATAACTAATAGTACTACGGTTGTTACCTGTTTAGTCTATTTGATTGGTTTTTATGAAATAATACCCTTGTTAACCTGTTCCCTATTAACTTTATCTACGCCTTAGACGGGCTACAGCCGCTGCATGCTCTAGTCAAAAGGGGTATAAGTCAAATTGGCTCAGCGAAAAAGGGTACGAGTGCCGTACATTTTATAGGACTTGTGCCCCTTTTGACTAAGCCAATTTGACTTAAATCCCTTTTCACTAGAGTCAATAAAATTATCCTCATGCCGCCCACCATACTGAATAATATTAGCGCACGAAATGTAAACTTATTTGCTTGAAAATAAAATTGATTTTCCTTTGTTTAACATTTTAAGAAAACAAAGCTAAATTCAAATTCTAAATACCTAATTTATAAAAATTATTTATTACTGAAGAACAAATCAAATTATTTTAATAAATATTTTAATTTGTTTATTTTAAATAGACACGACACTACTATGTAAATTATAAACATATAAGTATATAGATGTCATTAGCATGGGAAAAAGTGACCTAGGTCTCCGGTACCCAGGGCTGAGATCGAACTAGCGTCTCATGCATTAGCGGCAGACGCCCTAACCACTAGTACTTATGTAAATAAAAGTGTAAAATCTTTAAAACTCATTTTCACAATTAACCCCTTAGGGTTGGAACATCGACAAATACTTTCTGTGAGGCTCTATAGCTCTATATTTTACTAGTACATATGTATTTATGATCTATACTAGTACCTATATATTTTGTGGGAACGGTATTGTCAAACTTTTAACAACTACGCACATCGCGCTATGGCGCTATGGCTTACCCAGCTGTCAAATTCTAGGCAGATTTTTTTCACAGTTCTCTAATAAATTAGTATTAAATCAGAAAGCCTTTAGTATTCCTATTTTATAGAGTAGTTTGTCGGTAGTTACGAATAAATGTCTTTAACGGAACTCTTTCATAAATAAAATTACGTATTTATAAATAAAATTAAACATAGGAAATATATATTGACGGAAACCTGACGAGGTGTCAATGAAGCCAGGTTTTCACGGATGTTTAACAAGCATGTCAACGGAGTCAACTTTCAACAGCACCTTTCCCCAGTGAAGAGTTAATTGATATGTCTGTAATTAATTAATTAAAATATTATGTTGTATTTTTTTAATTTACGTATATAATAATGATGAGTATATTATTATAATAGAAGGGGCTTCCTAATTCCATAAGGCATGGGACGGTAGTACTATTAGTTATTCTGTGGCATGGGTTGGCTTATGCTTAATTGTGTGTCTAATAATCTAATAAGTACAATAAATATATTTAATATTTTGCATATTTTCAAATTGTATAATTGAGTTCAATTTGCATTTTAAAATGCTTAAACTTTCTTCATAATTTCATAAGGTATAATTTTATCAATTTGCATAACTTTTAGTTGCATACTGAAAAATAGGTAAAATATTATAGTCAATTCACATAAAATGTATGTTAACAAATTAGTAGAGTCGATACGAGAAATCATCTTTTTCCTTATATCAATTGGTTATCAACTTCCTGCTGCAAAGGTTGTCCATCGCGATCCAGCGTGATGGGTATTTTGCACCGGGAGCAGCTCGGAGTGGGGTTTTTGTAGATTAGATTTATTTTATAAGTTTAGAATTATTTTTATTATTTACTAAGCAGGCAGGCAGTTATGACAACTGATATTGCCTGTATCCAGTGGTCATTACGATAGTTATCATTAACAAGTAGATGTATGCTTGTCTAATTTATTTTTGAACTGGTTCACGTTTTGTGCCGTAATCACGTCTTTTGGGAGTTTGTTCCAAGCCCTCACTTTATTTTTAAGTTATTTAGGTTTGTATTTAATATTTAATTTATGTCTTGTAATATTTATCTTAAGGTTATAAATATAAATTATAATATATTATAAATCACTAATATTTCTTTTTAGCTGACTTAAATGAATTTAACAAATAAACAATGATTTCAACTTATCAAGTACATGCCAAACGTTTAAAAGTCACATTGGTTGTTGGTTTTTTTACATGTAATTTTAATGAAATGGAAGACCATTATTATTTTAAATTAATAACCAATTATGGAAATGCCCAAATCGCCAATATATGACATTATAATGTCTACCTACTTATTCTAATTTTAATAATACATAATATTTATTCATTCAAGCTTTTGAATTGTTAATACAGTCTTTACACAAACTTGTTGTTAAATTATTGAAATCTTAATTATTAATTAACTGCCTACCTATTCTTGACAGTATATGATTAATACCATTAAATCTATGAATCTATTATTTTAAATTTACAATACCGTTCGCTGAATCTATTTCTTTTGGTGTGGTGGGTACTTTCCTACTTTATGAAGTGTTTTAAGTGTTGGGTTTATGTTATTGTCAATGTTGTCGACCGTGTATAGTAGGTATATATTATAGACATATAAAATAGGAAGACGTGGTCCAACGAAGATAGAACTGTTATTCCATAATAAGCCGCGGTCTCGTGCACACACACTCACTTTTGACGTTTGAACTAATCACCGCTCGTCCACGAGTTGTATATGTGTGCGTGTCGCGCGCAAAAACGAAGAAATCGGCTTATTATGTATCACAATTTTGTCTTCACTATGGTCTTCAAGGAATCGCGTTTTCTTTTTGTATATATATATGGTAGGTATACGAATTAAAGGTAACATTAGCTCTCTCTTTACACTCACTGTCGTAAAACCGAACCTGTTCTATCTCGATAGCCTAGATTTCACTCAATACTCAGTCATTGTATGAGATTTGATCTTGAGCTCTCTTAATGTTGATGAAACTTAAGATACTTCAAAAATTCAACCTAGAGCTGATAATTAATATACCTATTTATGGTTAATATAGTAGTTTATGTAACTGTTACGTAATAAGGGTCCTTAAAACATGAGTGTGGTTTTATGAAATGAGCCGCAGGCGAATTTCATAATAAGATCACACGAGTGTTTTAAGGCCTAATTACGTACAGTTGCATACACTGCTTTATCTACACTCATATTATTTATTCTAAATGCCTTATTTGGAAACCATAGAATGGCCGCCATTGCACCGCCACCATGGCCAACTCTCGTGTGCCGGCGGTCGCGCGGGCGCGTGTCGGGCTGTCGGCGGATCCCCGGGAGGGTGCAGGTGTACATTATGTTATCAAAACTCATAGCACATCAATAATTGAGCATGAAAAGTTAAAATTACGTTACTGCTACGGATAAAAAGCTTATCATAGTAAAATCGGTCGTGGTAATGCTAGCCATTGCCTACCGTTTTCGAACACGTTTTAGAGAACTTACAATATGAGTGTAGATAAAATACATAGTTATTTAAAAGGTAATGTCTTGAATTGAAATAAGAGGATTTAACAACAGTGTTTTGTGCGGTAATGAATTTTCTATTAAGGGTTTTTGATTACCTATTTTATAAAATACAAGTGAAGTTAATTTAATGAGTTAACCAACTGCAGGAAAACTAGGGAGTGCAAACAGGTTATTTTAGTATAAAAATTTCGGTTAAAACCTGTTATTCATACTAAAAATAACCGTAACAACTAGAGAACAAATTAAATAATGTTTTTTTTTATACTACGACGTTGGTATACAAGCATAGGGCCGCTTGATGGTAAGCAGTTACCGTAGCCTATGGACGCCTGCTATAAATATTTTGATTTGTTTACCGCGAATGCTGATTCAACTCCAGGTGCCCATCGGAGGCCTTGGTCGCTTTTTCCTTTGTATATAACATCAATTTAAGTTTATAAATATAACCGGTTGACATTAACTAATGAAAACACAAAGAGACGTGACTGATAGCTGTATAACTGTATACAAACCACTGGGTTTTAAACAGTTATAACGCCAATGCATATCAAATTGAATGATCAAGCTTTACCCAGGTCTCGGCTATAGATAGTTATTCATGAGTTCATGACGGGTATGACCAGTCGTTCAACTGAACCAGTTTTTGCGACGGCTGCTTGATATTGAATTTTAATGAGCATTATTTTTTATATCGGCACTAGTTTTTAATATGCGCATCATGAGCTTAGAAAATTCAACCAACCGGAGCGGCTAAGTCTGCCGGAGCGTCTGATTTTCGCGGGGGAGGGGCACGTCAAATCAAATGTATGGCTATTTGTACGTAACGGACAAATAGTCACGTCAGATAAACGACAGTCCATACAATAAATATCACCACCACTGGTCATGTGTTTTCGGCAGAGGGGAACGCCTGTTCATTGCCACTCCGGTTGGTTGAATTCTCTAAGTGAGATAGCATCTTACAACTCTTACAAGGCGACTTTGAAAATAGGGAATAAATTACCAATGACTTTGCCTTCACCAGCAACTTTTAATTTATGGATTAGTTGTTTTTCAAGAACTTCTACAACTTTCATGTATGGTATCAATCGATTCGTTTTGTTGTGAGGATCAAATGTTTATATGCGGCCAATTGCGTTAAAGCAACACAAAAGTCAGAAACTAGACTTAAAGTCTGAGATTTGCATTTGTTTCTCGAAACGCTCCTAACAAAATGACGTGCGAAAAGTGACGTCACGATCATATAGTAGCCCTGTTTAAAATATGGAAAAAATATGAAATTGCTATTTTTAGAGTGAAATGTTGCGTTTATGTATATGGTTACCATACAATTTATTTAACAGTATGTTAAAAATCGAATGGTATCATTGTTCTTATTTTAATTTCGTACTTAAAAAAATTGAAAAATTTTGAAATTTTGAAGTATCTGCATGATATCTTTGAACGATTTCAATAGATTATTTTAATTTTCACTTTATTTTGATGTATTGGTAACTCTGTATCCTATCAACTAAATATGATTGCATAATTCAACATGTGTCATCATCCCTATTCGCCTAGTTTCACAGTTAATATCAATTAAAAAAATAATTGTGTCCTGTCTCAGTGCATAACGCGTTTTTGATGGAGATGTCGCCACTAGTCTAGTCTAGAAATTCTTATTGACAAATATCAAAGTGACATTTCTTTCTTGAAAATTAGTTACCTGAATTCTCGCTGAAAGTGGAAATAATATAGGTTATGTTTACTGTCAATATGCACTGAAAAATATTTATAAATATTCGTAGTTATTATTACAAAAAATGTATTGGGGTTATCAAAATGATATTAATGATATATATCTTGTACTCATACAATGTTTTCTCATTGCGATTATTCATAGTATTCGTATTTTAGCTAGCCAAAGCATATGAGTAGGTACTATTGGTAGGAAACTGTTAAAATAGTATATTATACAACTTACATTGGTTATCCTGTAGTGTATTGTAACACAAAGAAATGCAACAATATCTTTTTAGGACAATAAAAGGTATTTTTCATCGAAATTTTCTAAAATAACAACAATGTTTATTTACATGAAGTTTCACATGATACGGTCCGAGTTTCCGATTGAAATCAACAGATGGCAGACCCTTCAACGTGCACGGTCCTTATAAGGAAATGTCTTAGTTCACTGTCAGACATTTTAAAACATTAATAATACATTATTATAATACCTACAACCTATTAAAGCTTTGAAAAACATTAATATATTATTTACCCTACCTCTTTTTCAATTATTTTTTTTAGATGATGACTATTCAAAACGCAGAAATGCTGACGCAAATACATTTTGAATGTTATCCTTATCATTCGTCAGACTAATTCAGGATAAATTAATGCATATTAATGTGGTAACTGTTTCGATGAAATGACCTTTTTCCACTTTTGAATCCACAATCCTTGAGTATTACGTAATATTTCATTCATACAATACAATAGCTACTAGTATAATAACCATAGGTAATAATGATGTAAAGAATTCCTATAAAATTATCCTTCAACTAAGAAAAAATTTGCGTGAACTACTTAAGTACTTAGAAAGGAAAACAAGGTTTTTATAAATACACCCAAGGAAAATCAAATCACCACAGGGTTCTTAGCAAATAAAGGAAATAATTTTATTTAAATTCTAGTAGTAACTCTACACTGTGGCCATAATATTTGATCTTTAACCCTTTCCTAGCAATATTGAAGCTTTATGACTTCAGGCGTCAGTTGGGCTACTTAAACCTAATGGATTTTTCCTAATAAGTGTCCAGTTTTGATTGCTCTCACATTTCACGTTATTGCAATTAATTTTGTATTAAATAATCAGAACGTCTGCTAACGATACCACAATCTTTAGAAATAAAGGAAAACGTAGAAAAGGTGTCCCCCTAAGACGCATAAAAAATATAGTGGAGAAATTCACAGCCATCAGGTAAGTCTCAGTAACTCAGTTGGTCAAAGCCATGGGCATATATCCCAGAGTCGCGAGTTCGTTTCTCGCCTGAGGCAGTGGATTTTTCTACTTTTTCTTTTACTTCTAAACTTCACATTATTGGTTGATATTTTAACTAGGTATTCAAAGACTAGTCAATGGCAACAGTTATTAGGAGCGGTTGCAGCAACACAAAGGCGGGTCAACGCTACCGTTTCCTGCCATTTGCAGCACAATACACGCAACATAGTTGAATATTCATAAGCCTTAAAGCCAAGGGCATAAGGTCCATTCATGATGAGTTAACGCCACCCCAAGTAACACAGAAAGCATTATAACATATGAATAGTTAACTTATTTAGAACTTAAGGACCGTATAAACTCTTATATACGTTCACCGAGCAACTTGACGTATTATATGATGCTTTGAGCTGTATAACGGTTGTATAATGGCATATCTAAATGCTATTGTAAAGCCTTTAGCTTTAGTGCAGCAAACCACAACGCAACTGTACAGCTTTCAGCTGTTTAAAAGCACTTAAGTGCTTTAGGTTCTACAATAGCATTATATAATGCTTTAAGCTGTATAACGGTTGTATAATGGCATATGCAACTGTACAGCTGAATGCTGTACAGTTGCGTTTTGGTTTGCTACACTAATGCTTCGGTGTGGTGTAGTGCTTTAGGTTCTATAATAGCATAAATAAATGCTTAATGCTGTTTATGAGCATCAATATTAGCCATTATAATGCCACGTAAATCCGGTATACAGCTTTCAGCTGTTTTTAGTGCTTTAGATTCTACAATAGCATTATATGATGCTTTACGCTGTATAACGGTTGTATAATGGCATATGTAAATATATATAGCATAGGTTACGGTAGCTGCTTACCATCAGGCGGGCCGTATGCTTGTTTGCCACCGTCGTGGTATAAAAAAAAAAAAAAAAAAAAAAATGCTTTTGTTAAGCCATTACTTTTAGTGCAGCGAACCAAAATGCAACTGTACAGTTGCGTTTTGGTTTACTAAACTAATGCTTCGGTGTGGTTTAGTGCCTTAGGTCCTACAATAGCATAAATAAATGCTTAATGCTGTTTAAGAGCATGAATATTAGCCATTATAATGCCACGTAAATTCGCCAAACAGCTTTCAGCTATTTTTAATGCCTTAGGGTGTACAATAGCATTTATAAGTAGGTAATGCTGCCTAATGCTGTATAATAGAATAATATAAACCATTACAAAGCCAAGTATGTATGACGTAATTTATGAACAGCCCCTTATAGTGACTTTATAAGGGGCTGTTCATAAATTACGTCATTTCAAATGGGGGGGGGGGGGGGGGGGGCTGGACATCGGATGATGGTAGCATGACGTAGGAGGGGGGCGGTCATTCCGAAGATCACATCATCTCTCGCATCTTTAAAAAGTGCTTCAATGTGTAAAAAAAGGAATGAAATCCGTGTTTCTAATTGACTTTCTATAAACTTTTAATGCTATAAAATATTATCTACTAAATAGTTTTTTTTTACAATAAGCTAAAAACGCATTTTTTTATTGACGTCACTTTATTTGGCAGGGCGACGGTTGGATGATTTTAGGAGGAAGGGGGTAAAAAATCATCAAAAATTTATGACGTAATTTATGAACAGCCCCTATACAGCTTTTAGCTGTTTTAGTGCCTTAGGGTCTACAATAGCAATTTTAAATGCTTAATGTTGTTTAATAGCATAATTATTCACGTGTAATGCTGTAGGCATTAATAAGCTTTTTTTAAGGGTCACTGAGCTGCTATTGGACTAAGAGCTAGCCACGTCATATATGACACAATAATGAGAGCAACAAAACCCGTCTGGTTAGATTACTATACTATTCTTATTGCTAGATCCTGGCATCTGGCAGCTTTTAATGGGTGGAGATCACAGTGACAGACTAGCAAAATGTTTTAACTGGAAAATAGAAATACCAATTTAGATCTTAGTTTTCTAATGATTTATATAGCTTATCATATTATCAGTAACGGCTTGAAACAATATAGTATCTTAAATTTACTTCAATATTCATTGTCTTCGAGATATTTGACATCAAAGTCGAACCGGTTTAGGCTAAAAAAGTGGTTTTATGGTCATAAATTTTGTGTTAATTAGTTATAAATTAAAATCTCTCTACAGTTTTTAGAGACATCAATGAGGAACCCTAATATGCAGATTACGTACATGTAAGATTCTTTACACCATTCGATTATCGATAAAAGTGTTTTTTTAGACCATATTTTAAAAATATCATAAAAAAATAACGGCTCATTTATTTCAAGATCCGGCTCTACAGAATAGAGATAAAAGATTCAAGAACCGATAGTCGTTTGCCTTATAATTCTATATGTAGTGAATATGTTGGAATATCGACTCAAAACTGGTCAAAAATCGATAAAAAACATTAGACCAAAAAATATTGTGTATTAATTTATTACGGAAACAAAAACAGTAGGCGACAAACTATGAATTATATTATATATCGTTTGGCACTACTTTCCCCCAACATAAACTTTTGTATAATTTCTCTTAATATTGTATAGTATTTGTACAGTTTCTCATAATATTGCATCAAACCCAGATCTCTAGGATTTGTTTTCTTGAAATGGTTTGCATTCTTTGACCTCCACCACTTTAAAGCCGCCAGATGTCCAGATCTAGAAATAAGCATAGTATACCAAACTGACTAGAGGGGTTTGGTTGCTCTCATTATTGTGTCATATCTGACGTGGCTAGCTTTCCGTCTATATAGACCAACGCCATTTTGTTAATAATTGATAACCTAAAAATAAAATCATGCGGACCTATTTATACAAGGAAAATACCTATATAATAATGAAATAACTCAATTTAAGACTGCTCAACCAACACTATTATGTTAATAATGCAAAACTCGTTCTATACGAGGATTACACAATTGTTTTGTTTATTTGACGCATAATAAAATAAAAAAAAATAAAAAAATAATAAAAAAGCCTTTATTTCTTACAGAAACTAGGACATTGTGTTTTAACTAGTACATTTAAATTATAACTTTTGTATATGAAATTATAGAGATAAATATATAGGTACATATACTTAAGTAATCGTTTACAACTATCACTATAATTCATCTGCAAGAACCCCTCTGCAGGTAAAGGCCTCCTCCAAAGTGGCCCAGTTTTCTCTGGATTGCGCTGTTTGCATCCAATTTGGACCCGCTGCGTCTTTTATTTCGTCTTCCCATCTATTTAAGGGTCTACCTTGCTTTCTTTTGCCCACGGGTCCCCTCCATGCTGTCACTGTTTTTGTCCATCTCTTATCTTTAAGGCGTGTCACGTGACCAGCCCACTTCCATTTAAGTGCAAGAGCTTTTGCCAATCCGTCTATAGATTTTGTGATATTTCTTATTTTTGTATGACGTATTTTATGGATTTTTTTGATATTTAACATACTGCGTTCCATACCGCGCTGGCAGGTAGTAATTTTATTTCTTATTTTTTTATTAAATGTCCACGTCTGGCAAGCGTACGTTAGGCATGGTATGATGCAAGAATTCATAACTTTGGTCTTCATCTTGATTGGCATGTTACTTTTGAATATTTCCTTTAAGCTCCAGTATTTGTTCCATGTTAGCTGTGCCCTGCGTTCTACTTCCTGGTAGTTGTGTGACCTGTCGAAGCTGATTCGTTTGCCGAGGTAGATGTAATCTTCGGTGTAATGAAGGGGCTCGTCGTCGACGTATATCTGCACCTTGGTGCTGTTGGTCATTAGCATAGTTTTTGAGAGATTCATTTCTAAGCCAGCAAGCCTGCTTGCGCTATTTAATGACTCTACCATGTATTGAAGCTCTGTACCTTTCTCAGCTATCAGCACTAGATCATCGGCGAAACGCAGGTGGCTTAGGTACCCGTTTTTTATAGATATACCGCGTTTTTTCCAGTCTAGCTTGTTTACTATCGACTCTAGTGCAGCTATAAATAGTATAGGTGAGAGTGGGTCTCCCTGTCTCACACCCCTCTTGACAGGGAACCAGGCACCGGCTGTCTCTAGTTTGACTCTACTTTTACTTTCGTTGTATATACTTTTTATTTGACGCATATATTTTTATAATATTTTATAGCAAAACCACAATAAATCAAAGGCGCGTGAAAATTTTCAATGAAACTTATATACACATTTACAGTAAACTACATTGCGCAGTAATATTTGAAGGATATAATAACGTAAAAGAGTCAAAAACTTTTACAAATTTTGTTACGATGTAAACAAATATGAAGTGTCACTCATTCAGTTTTTTGTACCGTCTTCGTCCATTTTATATTGCGAGACAAAGTAGTTAAATCACAACGTTCATTGTATTATAACATTTGTTCCGTCGGTATTAGAGACGTTTTTGCATTGACGTAAGGCTTATTTTACTACACTCTTATGCTAGTATAATGCTTTTGTATTGCGATTGGCAACTTAATCGAGCGTACTAATGCTTCTTTACTGCGATTAGAAACTTTTTTGGCCCTATTAATGCTACATTAATGCGGTTGGCAAATTAATAGAGCGTACAAATGCTTCTTTAATGCGATTGGCACTTTCCATGACAACGATAATGCTAATAGCGCAGACATAATGCGCCTGTCATGCTATTAAATGACCTGTATAGGATCTCAAGCTGGGTAATTCGTGCCCATTTAAGACCTATATCAGCACTAAAAATGTTTATAATGCTACTATAAAACGAACTCAAAATGCTAAAAGCTTACAGATGTGCTGTAAGACGGCCATTATACTGCTTTGATGTGTTACTTGGGACCGAGCGTACTAAATAACTATATTGTTGACACCAAAGAACCTATGAAGTTTGCATCTCTTTTCCTTGGTTGAAGAACATTTATTTTTATTTTTTATTAAGGTTCACCAACAATTGTTGACATCGATACATTGTTCAAAAACTTACAAGCTAATATTTTTAGGGAATCATGACACAATTACTTGGTTCTGCTTTCTTTCTTTACAGAGTGAATCTCTTTAGTATCTATCACAAACAGCTGATTTCAGGTGAATATAAATTACACCTACTTTCAAGAGTTTCTTTTTAGGGTGATCCCTGAAAACTGTCGGTTGGTCAGTGAGTCGGATTTTTATGTCTCGTTCAACTTCCATGAGCTTGGTTTTGCTGTTGTTAATTTTTAGACTCATCTCTAGCCTAATGTTATTTTCTATGAAGGATAGGCAGACGTTTGACCGCCATCTCACCTGATGGTAACTGACGATGCGGTCTACGGTATACCTATTTATTTACAACCGATGTCTAAGAGTATCAAAAAGAAAAAGTTATGTCGAACCGCAAGCGTGTAATAATTACTACGGCCGAAGAACAAGACAGTTTCTGATACCGCGTATTTTTAACGTTTTACCCTCCGAACACGAGTTCTTGTCCAAAACAATGTTTAAGAAAAAAATCAAGGTTTTGTTATTAAATAGTGACTCAAATGTAAGTTAGTGATAGCACAAGTATATTAAATTTAACTCAATATGTATGTAGGTATCTGCAGTGAAGACGGGTTACTTAGTACCTAAGGAAGTGTCCATACAAAGTGACCCGTTTTCATAGTGCTTGGATGTAAGTAGTAGTTAAGTTAGATAATGTAAGGAAATATATGAACAATGGGTGTATTCCATTCGCCAACAAACTGTTTCGCAGTTTGGCGAAGTTTTGTAGTAGTTTTAAGTATTTTTATTACTGAGCAATAAATAAAAATAAAAAATAAAAATTTATTCTCGCTTTGAAGAGACCCAAATTTTACTGTAGTGGAAACACGGCAGGCCGTTCCACTCCTTGGCAGTTCGCATAAGGAATGTTGACGCGAAACGCTTCGTGCGTATATGTGGAATACCTACCATGAACCTTGTATTGTATGCATACCACAGTGCCTTAGTATCTACTGTAATACTGTGTAATATGTTTGGAAATAAATAAAATAAATGAAGCGATGCCGGAGTGCCGATTGTCTGGTAGATTGCTCTCTATCTTTTCTAGGATCTCTACCGTTTCAGCTCGCTGTGAGCCAGATGCGTAGTGTCGTCCGCGTATCGGAGGTTAGTTATTTTTAATGCCGCCTATCGTGACAGCACCGTCCCCGTTTTATGATACCCCTATTAGGATTTCCTTATTATTACCGGTTATTATTAATTTTAAAAACCGGTTAATACTTTAAAATAACCGATTTGCATTCCCTTACCCCTATATTGGTGTAACCGGTTTCGGACTCTGTTTAGATGATTTTTACCTGTATTTATGTGAGAAGTTAAAGCGATATACTGCATAATAAAGATAACTTTGGGAAAATCCAAAGTACATCTGAATTTGCATACGAATACCAATATTTTAAAATTGAAATGCGACTTGCGTTACGTGCGAGTAGCGCCAGCCGCGATGAGTCACTTCAAAAACTGAACTGATTATTTGTGACGTTTTCAAGTCAAAGGTTCATCATTGTCAGTTATGAATTCAATAAGGCGAAACTGCCATCAAAATCCATTTAGAAAATTAGAAATAAGCTCTACTAACAACCGACAATGATGTACATTGAAAACCTCACAATTGTATTTCATCCGTGCCACATTAGAAACAGTCATATTATTAAAAATCTCAGATAAAATTAAACAAAAAAAGCTTGTAAAAAGAACCGACTAAGTCACTAAGTGATTAGCCTCCACCTTTCCAAAAGCAAATGCCCGAGCTCGCGTCAAAAGATCCTTAAATCGCTATAGGCGTGTAGTATGTACTATGTAGCGCTTTCAAACAAAAAAGTAATTTTCCAAATCGATCCACCCGTCTTCGAATAATCGGTGAACATCTTTGAGAATTCAACCAACCGGAGTCGCCATTGACAGGCGTTCCCCTCTGCCGAAAACATATGACCAGTAGTCATACACATGTATGGACTGAAGTTTATCTGACGTAGCTATTTGTTTGTTACGAACGAATAGTTCTACATTTGACGTTCCCCTCCCCCGCAAAAATCGGCAGACTTTTATTGTATCGGAAATGAGAGACATGACTACTCCATCCGGGTTGAATTCTCTAAGGTGAACATACATATAAAAAACGAAATGAAAACCTCCTCCTTCGAAATCTTGAAGTCGGTTGATAAAATATTAAGTTGTGGTTAGAATGTACAAGGATATTTTAAATAGCAGATCCGGCATTTATGACATGTAATATTTTAAATATCTAAATATATAAAAAAGAAACTGACTGACTGACTGACTGACTGACATATCAACGCACAGCCCAAACCGCTGGTTCTAGAGATTCGAAATTTGGCACGTAGGTTCCTTATTAGGTCTTGGGATGCACTGAGAAAGGATTTTTCAAAATTCACGCCCTAAGGGGGTAAAAGGGGGGTCCAAAGTTTGTATGACGAATCAAGATTTGTTAGACTATTTTATTCAAAACTTCACAGGAGTATTTCTAACGATAAATGAGTAAACACGTGTTTCAGGTTTTTTGTAAATTCAACCCCTAAAAGGGGCAAATGTGGTCACAAAGTCTGAAAATCAACATGGGTATCGTATGCTTTTTGAGTACTTATAGTACGCGGGCGAAGCCGCGGGAAAAGGTTAGTTATAAATAAATGATTATGACTATGCGGTTTCGGTTTTGGACAGACATGGTATGATATACAAATATAATAGGTGAAAATGCAACACGCTATGACAATCAGTTTTCTAAGAATAAACTATAAAAGTTTATGTTTATGGACACAAAAAAATAAATTAAATAGGGTGATTGTGCTAGTTTTCGTCCACTCTTGTCAGTTTTCCGTCCATACTTATTTATATGTTTACTTTCAAGTTTGTCCCAAAATAAAAGCTTAAAATTAAAAAATCTACTAAAGAATAAACTATAAATATGAACTATGTTGACCTTTAAAAGTTTTTCCCATTTATTTGCAGCAGTTTAATCAAGTGGACGGTAAACTGGACCTAGACGGGAAACTAGCACAATTACCCTACCCGATTATTAATATTTAACTTTGATATTTATATATGCTGTTTAAAATGCGACATTCTTGGAATGGCTGACATATAAGTAGGTACCCATGTTTTATTAGCTAAAGAACAATATTTGTCATACCTGTGCTAGCCATTTATTTAAATAAGTTAACTACCTACTGCTTTTTCAGAGCTACTAACCCACCGTAATATTAAAATTAGTGTCTCAATAAATTTAGTTACAGAAGTTACCTACGTAAGTACAGCTTCATAGGTACAGTCGCCATCAAATATATCGGAGCGCTCAAGGGACATACTCGAAAATATCTGAACAGTCACTTTATCGTCTTGACAATAGAGGCGTTGTTCAGATATTTGTGACCACCTTGGCCGCTCCGATATAGGTATCTGATGGCGACTGGACGCCAAACATGGCTGTTTCCCTCAATCGCATTATATCTACGTAAATATTTCAGCGTGAAGGCTATAACTAATAACATAACATAACATAACATAAATACTCTTTATTGCACACCTCAAATAATAGACACAAAGTATACACAAGTCACAAACAAAAAAGCAGAGGCAAAACAATTGGCGGTCTTATCGCTAAAGAGCGATTCCTTCCAGACAACCTTTGGGAAGCGGAAACCTTTGTAAATTAACAGAAAAGTAGGTGTTGCAAAGCAAATAAACCAAACATTAATAAACTTACACATATAAAAGAAAGAAAAATATATAAATAAAAAATAAATAAACTTACATAGCTCATAACTACATACATACATACATATATATTTAATAAATATAATAAAATAAGAAAATATTAACTAGGACCAAACACACTACATGCCACAGGTTGTTAAAACGGTTAATGGAGTTGCAGGATAATCTTAAATCAATCGGATGCGGTTCCGCACGCCGCCCCGGTGTGCGAGCAGGACGTCACTATAAGTATTTGCATAGCGCTGTCTCGGTCACACACCGGAGCGACGTACGGTCCCGCATCAGTGTGTTAACATGTGTAATAAATAATAGGCCACAAGGTAAAACAGTAGGCGGGTCTGACGTATAACATAACAAAGTATTTCCCCTATACGCAATAGTGGTTACGCGTACCATTATAAAGGTATAGTGCAATAAATACTTATATAGTGAAAACCACAGCTATCACAATTGGTATTTAATTTAGTTCTGTGATTCATTTATTAGGTATAGACGATAACTACGGTGACGTTAAGGGAGAGTCACACTGTCAAACTAGGGATTTTTCGGCGATTTTTACAATATTTCAATATTAATATATTATAGGATGATTGTAATAGTTTTCGTCCGCATATGTCAGTTTTCCGTCCATACTTATTTATACATTTATATTCAAGTTTTACCCAAAATAACGGGGTGGAAATTGGTTGGGGTGGAAATTGGTCAAGAACTACCTCCTCGTGGTTCACCCTGGGCAACGGATTAGTAATACTCTGCCTAATCCGGCTAAATGCTCTTGACCCAACACAGGCTCACCGGACTGTTAACCAAGATCTAGAAACCTCCCGGTGCTATCACTGCGATAATCGAAGTCGAATACGAATATGAATCCAAATCGCCCTCAACAGGGCTCTAAGACGAAAAGCCCCCCCCAGGGCTGTATGACAAGAAATATTGGACCTTCAGTCCGTATTATGCAACTAAACATTGAGGGATCATCCAAGACTATGTAAATGTGATTACCTGGCTAGAATAGCTCAAGAAAATGACGTTGACATAATATGCATACAGGAACACCACATTAGCAAGGAAGTTGACCTACCCAGAAGGGGCTACATCGAGGGATACAAAATGATGGGCTACACGCTTTCTTCTACCTATGGTTCGGCCATGTACCAAAAAACATCACTTAACGACTGCAGCGTTTCGTTGGCTACCAGCGTAGAAAACTTGGAACTAATCGTCGCACATATCGGAAACCTAAATGTGGCAACTGTCTATAAGCCTCCAGCCCTAAACTTAAACACCCAGTCCCTGCCGAATCTTCCACACCCTGCCTTACAAATAGGAGACTTTAATTGTCATCACACGGCCTGGGGTTACAGAAAAGATGATAAAAATGGTGAAGAACTGCTTTCTTGGGCCGAGAGAAATAACCAACATCTCATTTTTGATCCTAAAGGAAGAAGTTCGTTTAGATCTGCCAGGTGGAGTAGTGATACAAACCCAGACCTATGCTTTGCGTCCCAATATGAGCAGGGAAACAGACTACCGGTAACAAGACGCGTGCTAAATAACTTTCCTCGTAGTCAACATCGACCAGCCCCAGTGTTCCATAGGACTCGAGCCTTTTTAGCCCAAATTTTACAGCTCCGGAGCTCTTTTTAGAGCTGGCTTAATGGAATGGATTTCGAAGAACTGGTGGTTTTAATAAGGCCTTAGTCTTAAAAAAGGCTATAGGCTTATTTTAAAGGTTTTAGCCTTTTTAAGGGCTTAAGCCTTTTTAAAGATTGTAGCCTCTTTTCAAACCTAAGCTGAATTGTAACTTGTATAAGTCCCCTAGTGGCCTACTTACAAAATAAATAATTTGTAATCCTTGCATACCTACCCCCTTATTCATAAACGTCTCCCAGGCTTCAATTAGTTAATTTATGTTTTGTCTGTTTCTAACAAACACAACTGTCAAAGTGACAGATAAGAAGAAACGAATATTAGTTAATTTAAAGCCTGACCTGAGTATATGAATATTATCAAGAGGGCGCTATTATTCTCCTTTATATGGCAACAGTTCAGTATAGCCATAGAGCGTATTATTTCTCTATGGTATAGTGACATCTTGATTTGTTTACCTGTCAGCTCTGATGTTAATTTGAAAATGATTCACAGCGAAATAGTTCCCTTTCCCGAGCGTATTATTTACAGCTGTTTATTGTGCCAAAAATAAGTCACGGTCTTCCAGATCGTTTTCCATTTTCCAATAACGACACAATAAGGGACGATTTTAATATTGTATACACAGGAAATTAACTTGGTTACTACTACGTAATATATAAGGTCAGAATACTTCAATCGTTTTCCTTGCAAACAAAATAAATCAAGACGATAAATGCAAGAAACGCACCTACCCTCATGTTTAAAAAAATATAATTTCGTACTCTTTCTATCCTACGAGCTAACATCGTTCGTTATCGCATTCAGTCAGTTAGTCATGTAGTAGTCAGTAGGGTCAAAAAAATGTGAAAAAATTAATGAATTTGAGGCTTAACAAGTAGTGTCAATGAAAACTAAGGTAAATGAAATCGGCTCAGCCGTTTTTGAGTTCTCGTAAAATGTTGTAATCAGAAAAAGACGTAAGCGACACCAGGAAAAGGACGTAAGTGCTGCAAAAATATCCTATGAAAACGACCTTTCGAGTGGGTGTACTGTCGGTAGACCGGTAACTACGGAACCCTTCATTGAGCATGGCCTGATATGCTCTTGATTGGTTTTTCCTCTTCGCAATAGCATCTTATTTTTACGGAAGGAGTGTATACGAAGAGAATTAACTAAATCGGAACTTCCGAATAAAATAATTTAAGACCTATGCAAGTGTTTTATATGTGCTATGCTGATAACGAAATCTTATACCGTGAATATTGGGGATTACTATAATATAATTGATGTGCTCACTACGAAACATATTCGTAAAAATCAGTTGTGTATTTGTGTTGCCGGTATAACAAGAAATACTTATATATAAAAAATAAGGGAGCTTCTTCGCGAAATATGTATATTTGAACTATAAAACTTTCGTGAGACTCTAACGTATTAAAAATATTTATATTTTATTTATTTATTTTTAAATATGTATATTATTGGCGTTTTTTTCCGGTTTTAAATATAAAATAGATTATGTTCATAATAATAATAGTTAACCTACGGGCCGGTTTAAATACCACTTTTAGTGCTTGAAGATGGAGACCTAAGCTCTCCGAAACATGTCGCGCGAAGTGACTAAAGTGACGTGTGTGTAAGTGTAACCGTTATATTTTATAGTGATAATAATAATTTTTAAAATAAACATACATACCGACTCGAGTCTTAAATTTTATTTAAAACACTACACTAAAAAAGCGTCGAACTAATTTAATATTTTTATACACTCCAAATATTTTAGCCTCTGAGCCTAATGAAGCTTCGAGGCTAAAATAATGTTAAGCCTCAGTATTTTGACAAGAACTTTTAGCCTTTAAATGTATAGCCTCTTAATAAGGCGACGAGCTCCGAGAGTCTAGGCTGCTAAATTTGACTAGGCTTAGGGGCTAAAGAGCTTTATAGGCTTTTAGCCCTCGAGGCGACAAAATCGAGGCCAGCCTTAAAAAAAAGAGCTAAAAGGCTCGAGTCCTTTGGAACACTAACCAGCCCTGATTACGGTCGGTATCCAGATCCCTTTGATTAAAACGTCACCCCATCCACGCTGGAATTTTATCAAAGCAGATTGGGGTAAATTCGCCAAGAACCTGGATGCCACCTTACGTTTCATCAAACCTGCTGTTGAAAACTACGAACGCTTCACCAAGGCCGTCATCGCAGCCGCCAAACGCGCCATACCACGAGGCTTCCGAAAGGAATATGCTCCGGGATGGTCAAGTGAGACCGAGGAGGCATACGAAGACTTTAAAATCACACAAGACTCCGAATCGGCCCAAAAACTGCTTGCCTCCCTTGATGCATCAAGAAAAGCCAAGTGGGCATCTAGTGTCCAAAGTATGGATTTTACCCACTCAAGCAAGAAAGGCTGGGCTTTGCTGCGCAAACTGGGAGGAGCTGCAATGCATGAACAAAAAACAGCTCCAATCGAGCCGAACGATATAGCTAAGCGAATGCAATCTCTCACGCGAGGTGTCACAAGCAACAAAGACTTTGCCAAAATCCTTCGCAGGGAAAGGCTCCACAAGCAAAATACACTCAATGATATTAAATCATACAGCATGCCTTTTTCCATGTCTGAATTTACAGAGGCTCTTAAAGGCACTAAGCCAAATAAGGCCGCAGGGCTGGACGAGATGTTCCCTGAATTTCTCTTACACCTTGGAAAAGCGGGGCAAACCTGGTTACTGAACTTATTTAATAACATTCTAAACACCTGCACTCTCCCAGAAGCCTTTAAAAGATCTAAAGTTATCGCCCTGCTGAAGCCTGGCAAATCACCAGATGATGCAGCCAGCTATAGACCTATATCCTTGCTTTCTGTAACGTACAAGCTACTAGAGCGGGTAATATATAACCGAATTCAAGGGAAAATCAACGCTGAGATTCCACCCGAACAAGCAGGTTTCAGAGAGGGCAGAAGTTGTGCTGATCAGGTACTAGCCTTAACCTCCTTTATAGAGTCCGGTTTCCAAAGGGGATTGAAGACATTTGTAGCTTTCGTCGACCTTAGCGCTGCATATGACACCGTATGGATAGAGGGCCTGTTGCATAAATTTACCAACATAATTCCATGCCGGAAAACCCTTAATATTGTTAAAACTCTCCTGGGTCCCCGTCTCATTAAAGTCTGCCTGGGGGAGAAAACTAGTAGCTATAAACTTCTCAAGAACGGCCTACCACAAGGCTCAGTACTGGCACCCCTCCTATTTAACACCTATACCTATGACATGCCCGACACCAGAAGCAGGAAATTTGTGTACGCAGACGATCTGGCTCTAGCATTCCAAGCTAAAACATTCGAGGAAGGTGAAAGAGCACTCACAGCCGACCTGAATACCATGAACGCATACTACACAAAATGGCGTCTTTGCCCGAACCCGTCTAAAACAGAAGTGGCCGCCTTCCATCTTACAAACTGCCTTGCAGGACGCAAACTAAACATCTCTTTCTGCGGTGAAAATGTCAGGCACACCTTTACCCCAAAGTACCTCGGCGTTACCCTGGACCGGTCTCTGACGTATAGGGAGCACCTCGAAAACGTAGGTCAAAAGTTGAAAAGCAGACTTAACATTATAAGAAGCCTCGCTGGCACCAGCTGGGGAGCCTCGGCCTCTGTCTTGCGTACTTCCGCTTTAGCACTGGTCTACTCCACCGCGGAGTACTGCGCACCCGTTTGGTACCGTAGCGCACACACCAACAAAGTAGACACCCAACTCAACGCAGCCATGCGCGTCATCACAGGCCTAATCAAATCCACCCCGCTGCCCTGGTTATCAACGCTGGCACATATAACTCCCCCGGAAGTACGAAGACGTAAAGCTGCAGCCGCTGAGTGGACAAAAGGCATGCGACCAAACATGCCGATCCGAGAAACACTGCACCAACTGCCTAACATCCGTTTAAAATCCAGATCCCCAATCTGGACCGACGAGCTTCTTACAAACTTCGACACACAGTCAGCCTGGCGCCGATCATGGGGACTATCTGAGTACCCCGAAATGAACCTGTGCCCGGACCCAACAAAAAAGCCCGCAGGTTTTGAAGCCCCACGATCAGTATGGGTGAAGCTAAATAGATTCCGCACGGGACATGGGCGGGCTAACCACCATCTGTTCAAGTGGGGGCTTAGAGACTCCCCAGCCTGTGACTGCGGCGCCCCAGATCAAACCTTATTCCACATTGTTGAACAGTGCCCGCTTTACTGTTTCCCTGGCGGCCTAAAGGAACTTCACCACCTTTCCCCAGCAGCAGAGGACTGGTTGAACAATCTCACAGTCGAAATATAATCGGATTTATGAAGATCGCAGTGAAATAAAGCCATACGATATGATGATGATGACCCAAAATAACTGCTTAAAAATAAAAAAAACTACTAAGAATAAAGTATAGATAGAAAATTTGTTGACCTTATAAAGTTTTCCTCATATATTTGTAGCAGTTTAATCTGGACCTGGACGGGAAATTAGCACAATCACCCTATACTATTACAAGACCCATCGTTGGCAAAGAATTAAGGAGGTTTGTGTTTCAATAAAGATAGACTAATAAAAGTGCGGTTTTGATTAAAACTGAGTATTCTCTAAGTGTCATAAAAAACACTAGAAATACTTTTTCCTGGAATAAATCGTAAAAAAGGCCAGAATTTAAATCCCATGGGTAAAGTTACTCCAATTTATTATTATTTATTATACTTATGGTCGCGCTACACTTTTGTTATAAAAGGTTATAAATAGTGATCGCAGATATGTCAGCAAAACCGGTGTAATAAAGTTTTTATGTGAAATTATTATTTAATTATACCAACCATCTCTCATTATTAGATTATTACTTAGTTCTAAATGGCATTGGTTTTATTTGATTCTTGGTTGAAACAATTTAATAGCCTCAAAATAATAATAAACCTAGACTGTAGCACTGCACCAAAAACGCTGGAAAATCTACGATCACTGGTTATAAAACACAGTGTATTTAACAAGGATGCTGCTATAATGTCATAATAATATGGCATCCTTTGTTTTATAACATTAGTGTAGTGGCAGCATTACTTGCATTTCATAAACAGTTAGAGCGATTGTCTAACCTTAAAATCATGATTAGTTACGGATTAGTCATCAAAATTATATCTAAGCAAATTGTTATTGATACCCACCACACCCACTACTAAAATGTTCGACGAATCGTGTTGACGTTAAGTTTAGAGTTTGTCCGGAAAGAGGAGTGTCGTGGTTTATATGGAAGCTCATACATTTTACGACACTTCTCTTTTCAGACAGGCTCTATTTTGCATGATCTTGATAGATTATGAATTGAAACCAAATTGATAACTAAAACAGGACGATCTGTTCAATATAGACAATATTATTAAATTCAAATAGGCCCCCAAGTTGCTGAAATGATATGTATGTATTGTAGTTGTAATATATTTTATCTTTGACATGAAATCTTTGAATTGAAATAGAGCGAGATAAAAATACGTGCATTCATTTCATTACTAGGTTTTATCAGTTCAGTATTAACTTTACTGACAGTGTGTAGAGGGTTTAAAACGGTGAATCAAACCACGATGCAAGTAAAGGAATGTTGAGGCAATCACTCAAGGCATTCCAACAGGCTTTACGAACCTTTATTTAAAACTACAAGCGAAATTAGACTTTGTTATCATATAGCATAAAGTCTTAAATCATAACTAACAGAAACAGGACTAGAGATAACATACAGGTTAGCTTATAAACAAGCCAATTATGTAAACTTGAAACTATTTTCGAATTTAGATCTAAAAAGTATAGAATTAAGGTAGAGTTTCAATCGAAAGGCATTTTAATAAAATTGTCAAATGGACGTGTTGTGTGTTGTGTGACATGAATTGAGGGTTCAGATGCAAAAAGTTGTAAGAAAAAACAGCAATGTTGACATTACTGCGGTTTTAAATATAGTTGTGACCTAGTAAAAAACTCGTTTCTATCCAATATTGACAATGACGTGGGAGTTTGTTTTTACTAGAAATCTCCTCACAATTCCTGGTAATCGACAAAAAATATGGAGCGTGGGAATATTGCTAACCGACTTCACACAAAAGGAAGGTTGATTTAAATTGTAGTTTCTATTATTTATATTCTTGGAAAAGACACGTGAGGTGAATGTATTGTTTACTAGTAAAATATGTTAGTTGAATGGTGTAAATATTTGCATGTAACTTATGTCACGTTTTGGACGAGTAAGAATATTTACATACGTAATTTAATTACATAAACACTTTTAATGGGTGAATGTTTAAAGTAAGTATAAGTCAACATACAACCTATAAATATAAATAAAATACATTTATTTGATACATCAAAATTGTATACAAAGAATGATAATTTTAGCCCAGGGAACAAGAGGTCTAAATGGACAGGTTTCAAGCAAAATTTGGCCCAAAAAAAAAATTATTTTGCATATTTTGGCTGGCTGGGCCAAAATCATTGCATTCTATAATAGCTCTAGGATCTAGCCATGTTCAAGGGAAGGCGAATTACGAATCACCTTGCATGTACAGTAAGTATTACCCTTAGGTAATACTTACTGTACATGCAAGCAACGTAAGCAACGTTATTTAATAAAATCAATTGCATATTAATACATCATCAATCGACTCCTATTGACGTGAGGGTAGCCACGCACACGTCTGAGATACAAACACATTAAAACGTTATTAATTAATACCAAATATATAATTCGGTAGCTATCACTCCTTGATTGAAATTGACATTTTAACTGTAGTCAACAGCAGAGGTGGATAAGAGGTCGATATGTCCAAAACTATCTTCATAATTTGAAAAAATTCAAAAAGTATATATAAATATCATTATTTATTATAAATACTTCTCACGAAAGTTTTATAGTTAAAATTTCATGATATTTGTCAAATATTATTAGGACAGGAACTAGGATCCACACACACACAAATATTTGATAACTACTATATATAACTACCTACTTTCTCATGCATTATGGGCTTCGTCATCTCTTATTCAAAGAAAATATGCTAAACACAGGTTGACCACGTGTTATCAAGGTAAACATAATAAAATAACGCAACGCAACAACGGATGGAGATCTTCAAAAAGGAGACTACAGATTATAAACGGATTCGCAACTCGCACGTGACACCCCTAGCCACTATATATGCTACGATAACTGTTTTCAAGTGGGCCGTACGCTTGTTTACCACCATGCTAATGTAAATAAAAGAAACTACTGGGTCACTTATAAACAAAACTATCAACCTATTTACCTCAACTATGTGTTTACATTTTATTTACCTACTATTTACCCAAAGAGGATGATTTACCTTAACATTTCACAGCAATCGAGAAAAATCGGTAGCTAAAAGAAAACACACTTACAACCACATCCAAATTGGCAACATCCAACGTGGAGGTCGAAGACATATCAATAGGCACACTATACACCGTCGGCTCAGGCACCACCTTGCTCCGTCTCACAAACCAAACTTTAACACTGCGCACCATTTTCAAAAACAAAACACTAACTCAAAAACAAATGACTGTCGCCGGGCGCAAAATGCTCACACGCTGTTGTGAAAACAAAAAACGATCGCGAAGCTAGTTTTTACACAAAAACAAAACACGACCGTGATAACTTAACGCGACCGCTGCGCGTGCGACTTCATATAGCGAGCGCGATCGAATGACAAGCCTTTGGTCATTATTATTGGCGCGAAACCTCCAGGTAATGCACGCTTCTACGTCGGTGGAGTAAGGCTCAAAATCGTACACGTTTTACAGCGATATTATCAAGCTCTTAACAACCCGGGCACAGGTAAATTAAAGTGACGTAATTCAAAACGGCAGCCGCGTTGTGAAGCGAACAGTCAGTTACTACGTTATTCGTTTGGGCCGTGTCTGAGTTGACCGTTTTATGGGATGCAAAAAAGGTTTTACAGTTAAAAAACGTGTCTGCAAAATGGTGAGATTCAGACGAGTTTCTAGATCCAGGCTTGGAATAGTAATTTGCTTGTGTAAGTTTTATTTTCAACCGACTTCAAGATTTCGGAAGAGGAGGTTATCAATTTGTCGGGATCTTTTTTTTTACGTATGTTCACCGATTATTCTAATGCGGCTGGACCGTGATAATGGGATCCTGGAGAAATCGAGGGAACCCTTCAAGGCACACCTATGAGTGTGGCCCATAATTTCCGATAATCATTTTTTCTTGGTGGCAAATTTTCCGTTCCCATATTTTGTGTAGCACATAATTTCCCAAAATCATTCTTTGAAAATGATTTTGGGAAAAAATGATTTTCGGAAATTATGGGCCACACTCACACCTATAGTGATTTGAGTATTTTTTACAGCAGCTCGAGCATTTGCTTTTGGAAACGTGGAGGCTAAGTGAAGTCGGTTCTTTTTTGTTTAAAATTATTTCTTATTAAGTACCTATTATTAGGTAACAATGATATTGAAAACTGGTAGGTAGAGCATGACCAACGTCAACTACCTATTGGCATATTTAGCACAGGTAGAAAAAATCATTTGGTATCTTTGAGAATTCTATCCGGATGGAGTGTAGCCATGTCTGACATTTTCTATATATATATTCTTATTTATATGGCAACAGTCATAGAGCGTCTTATTGTTTATGGTATAGTGACATCTTGATTTGTTTACCTGTCAGCTCTGATGTTAATTTGAAAATGTTTCACAGCGAAATAGTTTCATTTCCCGAACGTATTATTGACAGCAGTTTATTATATACACTATTTACAATGTTTCGCTCTTGAATATGGATAATTTTGGGAATTTTTTGTCGTTTATTATTTCATATCGGTACCATTTCATAACCGTCTCAATGACACTTGACAACAGTGACAGCCTATCACATTCACTCACACATGCATATAATTCTTTCATTGAAATTATTGCCACTTCTGATCCGTGATTGCCACTGTAAGAAATTAGTTCCAATGAAATTCCGCAACATGGCGCGTGATCATATATTTCTGGTCAGGCTTTAAATAAAGTATTGGTATTTATGACAATCCAGTTGGTCATGATTTGAAATCTAGTTGGCCATGGAGATGCAATGGCGGTCATTCTAATGAATCTCAACACGTTATTGAGAAGTTATAATATTTGTGGATAAAGTAATGTATGTAATATGTAACTGTACATGATTAGGCTTAAAACCAGCTGTCAGATTACTTCACCCCACCCAATTAAACATTGTACTTTATAGCTTTCTTCTTACTCTATTGTCGCTGAAAACCTTATTTCATCAGAAAAAAAATATTTATTTGATTTCTTTACTGTTAACTGTGCTATTAATAT
The DNA here is from genome assembly GCA_947086415.1 of Pammene aurita. NCBI lineage: Eukaryota > Metazoa > Arthropoda > Insecta > Lepidoptera > Tortricidae > Pammene > Pammene aurita. The sequence goes on along the minus strand of OX352302.1, from coordinate 33,164,042 downwards.
CTGTCTTGAACGCTAAATTAAGAGTATTTACAAATTGACTGTTGAGTGTTGCAAAATACAAGTTGTTCAACTCGTCAAACTTTCACTCAAACAAATGTCACATCTGAAATGCTAATGGATGTTTCTTATTCATGATTGTGTCGATACTCGGGCCAATGACTTATTACTGTGCAGAAATATGAAGAAATTAATCAATAATTTTTAAGAAAAAAAAACCGACTTTAATGGGGGAAGCCGGTGAAGGATTATTGTAGATGGTCCACTCTTAAACTCCATACAATTAAATAGGTAACTTGCTTAACAAAACAAACAAACAAACGAAACAAATCTTTTGAATGAAAATACTTGATTTGTTGATAAAAATACAAATATCACTAAGTGTATGCTTTTAAGATTTGAGGAGTTCCCTAGATTCCTCATGGATCCCATCAGCAGAACTTCAGCTTGACGAAAATTTGTCCTGACAATCAAACTTGCTTAACAAACACAGCGAAGAGGACAAATCGTGAAACGTACACTATGCGTCGTGGAAGAGTTCCGTTCTGATCATCATCAGCAGTTCTACTTCATCAAATGTCACTGTTTTGGATGAAAATGATGAACAAATCCATCATTTTCATCCAAAACAGTGACATTTATATATATAAAAATATATGTAACTATATGTATGCCTTTAAGATTTGAGGAGTTCCCTCGATTCCTCATTAATCCCATCATCAGAACTGCGTTTTGACAAAAACGGGACCAATCTGTATATACGAGTACATACAATCAAAAAGGAATTTTCAAAATCGGTTCAGACATGACGGAGTTATGGAGTAACAAACACAAAAAAAACATACACGCCGAATTGAGAACCTCCTCCGGTAGTACTATTAGTTATTCTGTGCCTCCTCTTTTAAAATCATGAAATCGGTTAAAAATTATTAGCAAATATACATATTTGAAACAAAAACCTATAAGGTAATTTCTGCCCAGCCAGCACTGACAAATATAAAAAAAAACTAATTTAATGAGGTTGAAAACAAAATTTTATTTTTCGTTGCAAAATTTGGAACTAGGAAATAGTAGTTTATGTAACTGTTACGCAATAAGGGTCCTTAAAGGCCTCATTACGTACAGTTACATATACTGCTTTATAAATCCACGCATATTATAAATCCTAAATGACGTGTTCGGAAACCATTGCACCGCCATGGCCAACTGGATTGTGCGGGCGATCGGGGAGGAGGCCAACCGCGGTCGGGGAGGAGGGCTGGATCTTCATTACGCTACCGATTTATCGATGTGGTAATTAATTTTCATACATTATTACAACACTGGACTGGTGTTACAGTTGCAATAATGGTGGTAATTTTATAGGGTTTCCGAACGCAGACTAGAGGATTTATGGTGTGGATGTAGATAAAATTTACTTCCTTACTATTTATTATTCGAGGCGGGGCAGAACAGATTTGTGACAAACTCGAATCTTGGCTAAGGGTTGAATGTAAGTAGTAAATGCTTTTATTTTTTAATACCACGACGGTGGCAAACAAGCATACGGCCCCTCTGATGGTAAGCAGCTACCGTAACCTATGGATGGACGCCTTCAACTCCAAAGGAGTCACATGCGCGTTGCCGACCCTTTACAAAAAGGAGGATTCACTGTGTTGATGGCTAAAGGAACAAGAAGGTCCCTCATCGTCAACACACTGGGTCCTTATTGAGCTTGAGGCAATATACGTTTTCCTTGACTTAAGCATACCTACATAATTCTTTAGTATGACTAAACCTTTTTAAATGTGTTTTTCTAGGAACGATTTCAGATTCATCCGCCATTATCATACAATCAAAACGCGGGAATGATGCATCCTGCAGATAACTCCATTATTTAAATCATTGTGTGGTGAGTCATGGTTTAAGCGTTTTGGTTATTAAAATCATAATAGGTTTTGTTTTTCAAAGATGAGTTGTAAAACGTAAAATGTAAAGCCTGACAAGAAATATATGATTATTGTCAAGAGCGCTGTTATTCTCATCTATATGGCAACAGTTCAATGTAGTTAAAAAGTACATTATTCTCTATGGTATGGTGATATCTTGATTTGTTTACCTGTCAGCTCTGATGTTAATTTGTAAATGTTACATAGCGAAATAGTTTCATTTCCCGAGCGTTTTATTACCAGCACTTAATAACATACATTATTTACAATGTTTTGCTTTTGACTATGAATAGTATTGGGCATTTCTTGTAATTTATTATTTAATATTCAACACTTTACTATTATTCAAGTAAACCACCACAATGACACTGACAACAGTGACAACCTAGCATTATAATTATTGCAAGTGTAAGAAATTAGTTCCAATGAAATTCCGCAACATAGCGCATGATCATATATTTCTGATCAGGTTTTAGTTCAAGTTTATCGACATTTTGACCTTTTTACTTAATTTTATGACCGAGAATAGCTAAGCGACGGAGGTATTTAAAATTATCTCAACAGGTCTTTTTCCAAGAGATCAAGATGGGGATGACAACAGCCAAATTCCATCACTGTCTTTTTCAGCGCGAGTGAAAGAGAAACACTGTGTTACGATTAGTATCGGAGCTTATTGCAAATTTTGCAAAATGACGAATAAAAAAACTACGCATTAATTAAAAAAATAAAAACAGTAAAGACATACAAGATACAACTGTTAAAAGCTAATTTTAGGATGTAATTTTGGATTTTTTTTTATCGAGTAGATTTCGTTAAATCGTGTATCGTAATTAACCTGCGGAGTCGCCATTGACAGGCGTTCCCCTCTGCCGAAACCATATGAGCATTGGTCATACACATGTATGGACTGACCTGACGTTTATCTGACGTAGCTATTTGTACGTTACGTACGAATAGCCATACATTTGACGTTGCCCTCCCCCGCAAAAATCGGCAGATTTTTTTTGTATAGAAAATGACAGACTTCTAAATACACCGTGGGCCCTTATAACTAGAAAGATTTTAACAGTGTATTCCTGATCATATTTAGATACTAAAATGTTCTATAAACTTTTCTGGAATACGCCTAGTTTCAGAGTTAATACCAATTTAACAAAATACACTTTTTATTATAACTCAGCACAAAACAGATTTTTGATGGCGTTGTTGCCACTATTGGGCATAGTTTACACGTCCTTATTGACAGTATATCAAAGTGACAAGGAAAACTATGCAGAAAGTAATAAAAAAAAAGTACCAATTTGTTTTTAACGATAATTTTATTAATAACATTTACTTTTCATGTGCAATAAACGTTCAAAAACTAGAAAAAAAGAAAAAAAATATTTTTTTGGCGAAATTTACCTAAAGTCATATAATTTTTTTCTTTCTTTTGGTCTCAGAAATTCGTGGTTAAGATCTGTCGGGTTATACGTGCCCACGGTGTATAATGAATATTAACATATATCTTTTTTAATTTCCCAAAACAATTGGTTATAGCTAAAAAACTGTTTAAATAAAGTCAATTTGAAGGTCATTGGGTGTTGTCAGCCTCTTAAGATCATTTTTAAAACTTCACACGATTTACTACTTACTGCTGCTGCTGACTGCTGACGGGAGGTATACACATTTGTGGACGATTTTAGTGAAAGGTTCCACTTCGTCGGTACACATAAGGACTTCATTCTTTCACTAGTAGATGTATAAATATTGTCTATATAGTTTTAAGAAGTACTTAAAAAGTTAAAAACTCCATATCGACAGAAATGGGACCTTTTTATGCACTAAACACATTGATTAATTAAACATTCCAGACAGCTTCCACCGGTTCCCAAATCCGGTTTCGACATTTTTCGCTTATTATCCTTCGAGAGCGCTAGTATACTATGGCTACATTTATAATAATATTATGTTCAGATTGGACCTAAATACCAGACCGAAAAGTTTACGTTGGAATTCTGGACGAATTGTTAAATGAACAAAATTATGAAACCTCTGAATGACCAAGTTCCAGAATTTTGCTCAAAATGATCTTGAATTATAAAATAAATAATATTTCTTTATTTCGGACAAACATGTATCCATAGAGTGTTAGTAACAAACAATCAAAAATCTTAATCTTTAGTCTTAATCATTTAACTTAATTACAATTATAAAATTTACATAAAATAATTTTTACACTTCAAATTGCGCTACACGTTTTATCTGCCCAGTCCAATATTTTAGGATTGGACACTCAAACCTGTCGATTTCTTTTAGAATGCTGTTGGGACTACTTCGCACACGACTTAGTAATGAGACTATATTTTTCCGAATTATAGGCTGAAAACTATCCGTGCGCGCTGCCAGTGCCACAAACATGCCCGATGCAGAGCACCGGCTAGGCAGTCCCATCAGCATTCTAAAGGCATTGTTGTACTGTACGCGCAAGGCGTTGTAGGCCCGTTTCGTGTACCGTACCCACAGGCTGCTCGTGTACAAGGTTTGAGTTTGACAGTACGATTTATAATAGGTAGGTATTATACCTACCTACTTCTTTATTTTCGATTAATATATTACGAGTATTTATTATAAATGAAGATGTTTATTAGGTAGGAGTGACATTACAGATTAGTAAAACATACTTAGACAGTTATTAATGTTATAAAAATCTGGATGGTACATAATATAATTTTAACCAAAAAAGAACCGGCATCAGAGCATAGTACTATTAGTTATTATGTGATCAGAGACTACACTCCACCTTTCCAATAGGAAATGCCCGAGCTACTGTAAAAAATATTTAAATCACTATAGGTGTGCCTATAATATTTGAAGAGATCCCTCGATTTCTCCAGGGTCCCATCATCAGATCCTGACCTAGTTACAAATGGGACAATGGGACAAGCTGTCAAATATACTCTTTGGAACAATACAAGAATTTTCCAAATCGGCCCAGCCTTCTTCGGATAATCGGTGAATATACATTAAAAAAAACCGGCCAAGAGCGTGTCGGGCCACGCTCACTGTAGGGTTCCGTAGTTTTCCGTCCGTCACAGTAAGTGTCCCCACTTAAGAGTTAATAACACCGCCATGTAGGATATGATATGAGAGTTCCATGTACAGCGACATCTATCGGCAAATTGAGTAAACTATTGCGCGCGAGCATAAAGTATGGAAGATGATTTTTATGGGATAATTCTTTATTGCGTGAACCGATTTTCACCGTTTTTACTTTATTTGAAAGCACGTCATTTCATTGTAATTTTGTAGAAATTACAGGTACAATAAACACCTGCTTATACGTTTAAATTACAAACTTAGTTCAGAAATTATTTTGTATTTTTTTTTCAAAAACTATTCATCCTATCAAGTTCAAAATAATTTTCCAAGAAAGTTTTAATAAAGTTCTACTTTTGAGATTTTTTTCATATTTTTAAAACTTATGGTTCAAAAGTTAGAGGGGGGGGGGACGCATATTTTTTTACTTCTGGAGCGATTATTTCCGAAAATATTTATATTATCGAAAAATGATTTTAGGAAACCCCAATTCATTTTTAAATACCTATCCAATAATATATCACACGTTAGGGTTGAAATGAAAAAAAAAATCACTCCCCACTTTACGTATAGGGGAGGTACCCTAATAAAAAAAAAAATTTCACTTTTTATTTTACCACTTTGTCGGCGTGATTGATATACATATTATTACCAAATTTCAGCTTTCTAGTGCTAACGGTCACTGAGATTATCCGCGGACGGACGGACGGACGGACGGGCAGACATGGCGAAACTATAAGGGTTCCTAGTTGACTACGGAACCCTAAAAATATAGCAAAACCAAAGACCCCGACGACTTCAGAACCTCCTTCGAAATCTTGAAGTCGGTTGAAAATATAAAATATTTTGTGGACGAAGTCGCGGACAAAAGCCATACAGCCTCTTATCCGGGAACAATGACGTCATCTGCAATCATGAATCGTGACTAGAACACACATATTACAAGAATACATAAAACCACAGATACTCAGAATACTAGACATTTTTTATCATATTACCTTGGCTTGGAAATACCGATTATATTGTAAATCTTTTATCTTGATTTTTCCTCATTGTCTCTGATACAAATTGAAGATAAATTCGCAAAGCTTCGCGCAGATGGCGTTGGAATCGATAAAAGAGCATATCTTTGGATATGTCAAATTAATAACATAACATAAACACTCTTTATTGCACACCTCAAATTATAGTAACAAAGTATACACAAGTCACAAACAGAAATCAAAGGCAACCAAAGGAAACCTTTGTAAATTAACGGAAAAGTAGGTGTTGCATAGTAAATAAATTTACAGATATAAAATAAAGAAAAATAAATAAACTTACATAGCTCATACAAACATTAATGCACCTCATTAATGCACCATAGACAAGAAAGTTTCCCTTTATTTGGTCATAAACGAAAGGCGGTTAAAACCTATTATAATCTGTGGTATGTTTTCCTTATTGTTGTTTTTATTATCGTTATTTTTTTCTTTTTTGCGGTTTTTACTTCTTTACTTTCAGGAGTGTTCCCTTTTAGAATGTTGTAAATAGTTTCAATTAAAAATTGTCAAATATGTCAGCCTAAATCGTTGAAGGTTTGGAGTCGCCATTGTCAGGCGTTCCCCTCTGCCGAAAACATGTGACCGGCGGTCATACATTACGACATTTATTGTATTTATCTGACGAACGTCACGTCAAAGAGGAACGTTATGTGTATGGCTATTCGTACGTAACGTACAAATAGCCATACACATGTCGCTCCCCTCCCCCGCAGAAATCGGCAGAATTTTTTTGTATAGAAAATGACAGACACGACTACTCCGGGTTGAATGCTGAAAGGGTTGAAAGTTAAAGGTAGATTGAAAATTGGAACAAAATATATTTTAGCTACATATTCTACAAAATGGACTTCAAATTTTTTTTTGTACAGTAATGACCAGAGCTCGGATTTTTCACGGCAAAACAAAACACTAGCGTAATTTAGCCAGTGCTTGAAATATTATTTTATCGATATCGATAATTCAGAACTAGAAGAAATAAAAGTCACCAAATAAAATTAATATGTAATAAAACTAATAAAAACATTTGTATAAAGTTACTATATATTAGAAACAGACGCAATTTCTTCTTCAAAATCTACGTCAGTACACACAGCAGCACAAGAAATTTTATTTGGGTAATAGTGATAGGAGTAGATGATCATTATCTTTTCAACATTCTCTGGGAGTAAACAGTTGCGTTTATCACTATAAATCCATTTATGTACACTAAATGTACGTTCAACTTCAGTTGACGTCAAGGGAGCAAATTTATAGAATTCATTATCAGTTCGGGTAATATTTTCAGATATGTCTCTTAAAATTTCGTAATCAGGATTTCGTTCGAGCACGGCTTCAAATTTACGTATCACTGGTAAAAGTTTACTCCAGTTTACGTAGCAACGAACAGTATCCAGAATGAGGAAGGATTCCGCAATGGATAAAGTCGAACATTGCAATTGTTCTATTGAAGAGGCTATTACTTCGTAGTTGTCGCGAATGAAATTTAACTCCGGTCGTAGTTTGCGTGTTTGAAAACATTTTTTTGCAGCTCTTATAGCTGCCGAGTCATTAGCAAGTATGGAGACGACATCACGTATTTGCTCATAGTATTGAGCGTAATATACCGCAGCAGATATCCAAGTTCCCCATCTGGTGATAATTGGCTCGGGAGGTAGGGGAATGGATGGATATTTTGCCTTAAAAAGGCGTACACGCTCTGGAGATTTTAGGAATATCTTTTTGACATTCGATATCAACCCATCCACACCTTTGAAATTATCTCGCACTCCTTCGGCAACCCGGTGCAGACCATGAGCTAAACACGTAATGTGTTTCATACGAGGAAACGTTGCTTTTAAAATACGACCGGCTTTAAGCATATATGCGGCACTATCTGTGCAAAGTAAAAGCAAATTGTTTACGTTATCATTGAAAGAATTTTGAAACAAAAATTTTAATTGGTTTATTATTAGGTTTGCTATTGTTTCCCCATTTACCTTCTCTAAAACCTTCGACCCCAAAAGATAAAATTGCTTAGAACAATTTTTTTGCAAAGACCGAATCACCACGTTTGTCACACATTTTCCCATGAAATCTGGTGTTTCGTCTATAGATATCCACAAATAATTGGTTTTGTTTACCTCTCTTATACCCTGTATAGTTTTATTGTACACGAGATTTAAATAAATTTTTCGCAGGGTCGATTCGTCCGGTAAAGAAGTCATAGAGCAGTCGCAACATAAATACTTGTTAAAAAAATGTCGAAAATTATTGTTGTTGACTGTTGCCCATGGTATGTTGCATGAAATAAGAAAAATAATTAAATCGAAATAAAATTGATGTTTCCTATTTGGTTGCCCCGAACGGTAATTGTGGCGGTTGCTTTTCACATGATTCTCAATATTGCATTTCTTCAGTTTTAGATGCATATCGCACATAGAGCAGTATATAGTGGAGGTCACTTCATTATAGACTAACTCAGGGTGATTTTCAATCCACGTTTTGATCCGATCTTGTACATTACTCATTTTTGTATTAATTGATACCTTGCAATATTAAGTTATTATACGTATATCCAACACGTCGGATTCAATGCGTTGCGAAATAAATAATACCTAGATGCAATTTACGTTTTATACGTAATGAAATGACAGTTAAAGTGTGAATGTCATATGTCATGTGAGATGAAATTTGCAGTCGTTTCTATCATTTTAAATGAGGTGGTATAGTTACTTCGTTCTAAGTTGTACATGCAGACCTACCTCTTTGTTGCTCGACTATGGCAAAGCTAAAATGAAAAGTTATTTTATTACTTATACAGGATGTCCGGTAATTAATGCACAACCTTCTAACCCCCAGTAGGTCACCTTAGACTGGTCAAAAATATTGATTTTGAGCTCTAGTAAGTCTCCTGTTTTTCGAAATTTTCGCACGTTTTAGTTTTTAAATTTTGACATTCACACTGATAGGTGTACCATCGAATAAAAAAAGAAAAAATGTACTGAGGCAATACCTGTCATATACTCTAGTAAGACTCGATAGGTGTCGATAAAATAATATTTCAAGCACTGGCTAAATTACGCTAGTGTTTTGTTTTGCCGTGAAAAATCCGAGCTCTGGTAATGACTATATTAGAAAACGTTGTATTCTTCAATACGCTTGAATAATGTGATCTTCATCTTGATGATGGCCAACAACCACTCGGGCAACAGCGTGACGTAGCGGATGTCGTGGGACGTCCGGTGGCCCTCCAGCCGGAAACGGATCTATAGAGATAATAACCTTAATCTACCGGATTACCGGTTTTTAGTTGCTCTAAATTGGTCAATATCATATCATATTTTTATTGAAAAATAATTTTAAACAAAAAAGAACCGACTTCACTTAGTCTCCACCTTTCCAAAATCAAATGCTCGAGCTGCTGTAAAAAAATCTAAAATCACTATAGGTGTGCCTATAATAGTTGAAGAGTTTTCTCGATTTCTCCAGGAACCCGTCATCAGATCCTGACCTGGTTACAATGGGACCAACTGTGAAGTATACT